>OY720429.1:83027114-83621775 GCA_963082735.1 Pocota personata
TATTTATTTATTTATTTATTTATTTATTTATTTATTTATTTATTTATTTATTTATTTATTTATTTATTTATTTATTTATTTATTTATTTATTTATTTATTTATTTATTTATTTATTTATTTATTTATTTATTTATTTATTTATTTATTTATTTATTTATTTATTTATTTATTTATTTATTTATTTATTTATTTATTTATTTATTTATTTATTTATTTATTTATTTATTTATTTATTTATTTATTTATTTATTTATTTATTTATTTATTTATTTATTTATTTATTTATTTATTTATTTATTTATTTATTTATTTATTTATTTATTTATTTATTTATTTATTTATTTATTTATTTATTTATTTATTTATTTATTTATTTATTTATTTATTTATTTATTTATTTATTTATTTATTTATTTATTTATTTATTTATTTATTTATTTATTTATTTATTTATTTATTTATTTATTTATTTATTTATTTATTTATTTATTTATTTATTTATTTATTTATTTATTTATTTATTTATTTATTTATTTATTTATTTATTTATTTATTTATTTATTTATTTATTTATTTATTTATTTATTTATTTATTTATTTATTTATTTATTTATTTATTTATTTATTTATTTATTTATTTATTTATTTATTTATTTATTTATTTATTTATTTATTTATTTATTTATTTATTTATTTATTTATTTATTTATTTATTTATTTATTTATTTATTTATTTATTTATTTATTTATTTATTTATTTATTTATTTATTTATTTATTTATTTATTTATTTATTTATTTATTTATTTATTTATTTATTTATTTATTTATTTATTTATTTATTTATTTATTTATTTATTTATTTATTTATTTATTTATTTATTTATTTATTTATTTATTTATTTATTTATTTATTTATTTATTTATTTATTTATTTATTTATTTATTTATTTATTTATTTATTTATTTATTTATTTATTTATTTATTTATTTATTTATTTATTTATTTATTTATTTATTTATTTATTTATTTATTTATTTATTTATTTATTTATTTATTTATTTATTTATTTATTTATTTATTTATTTATTTATTTATTTATTTATTTATTTATTTATTTATTTATTTATTTATTTATTTATTTATTTATTTATTTATTTATTTATTTATTTATTTATTTATTTATTTATTTATTTATTTATTTATTTATTTATTTATTTATTTATTTATTTATTTATTTATTTATTTATTTATTTATTTATTTATTTATTTATTTATTTATTTATTTATTTATTTATTTATTTATTTATTTATTTATTTATTTATTTATTTATTTATTTATTTATTTATTTATTTATTTATTTATTTATTTATTTATTTATTTATTTATTTATTTATTTATTTATTTATTTATTTATTTATTTATTTATTTATTTATTTATTTATTTATTTATTTATTTATTTATTTATTTATTTATTTATTTATTTATTTATTTATTTATTTATTTATTTATTTATTTATTTATTTATTTATTTATTTATTTATTTATTTATTTATTTATTTATTTATTTATTTATTTATTTATTTATTTATTTATTTATTTATTTATTTATTTATTTATTTATTTATTTATTTATTTATTTATTTATTTATTTATTTATTTATTTATTTATTTATTTATTTATTTATTTATTTATTTATTTATTTATTTATTTATTTATTTATTTATTTATTTATTTATTTATTTATTTATTTATTTATTTATTTATTTATTTATTTATTTATTTATTTATTTATTTATTTATTTATTTATTTATTTATTTATTTATTTATTTATTTATTTATTTATTTATTTATTTATTTATTTATTTATTTATTTATTTATTTATTTATTTATTTATTTATTTATTTATTTATTTATTTATTTATTTATTTATTTATTTATTTATTTATTTATTTATTTATTTATTTATTTATTTATTTATTTATTTATTCACCAAGCTGTAAGGTCTCCTGTAGTAAGTTGCCTTATCGCAGCAGAACCGGCTGTGTTGCGATGGACATTTTCCATACCAGCTTGCTCGTGATAACATGGACATTAAACAAACTAAAACCAATAGAAAAAACAAAACAAGATTAGACCGGTCCTCCTTTGAACCCGGACGGTAACACGGCGATCAAGCTGTTTACAGGTAATACCAACAATAATACACAAAGTATTCAAGATGAGACCGGTCCTCCTTTAAAACTGGACGGTAGCACGGCGGTCAAGCTGTTTACCGGTAAAACTCCAAATGCACTGGACAGCAAAAGGATTGTAGATTCACATGGTCCTTTTGCTGCCAAAAGCCACACGGAGCCTAGCAAAGGTGGTTTGCAAACCTGTAAAGACTCTTCGGGAGAGGGTTGTAGCTCCAGCTCACGACAAGTCGCTCCCTCAAAACAGACGTACAAAGATCGTCGCTCAGCTGGCCGTATTCTCCAAAACTTCGGCAAAATTCCGGAGTATAAAATGAATGATAATGTAAAAACCCTAGTCGATTGGACCAAAAGGATCGTCAGTACTCAACCTGATAAGACTAGCAGAGATTTCACATCTAAAAGACAGAAATCGTTGGAAGAATCCGGGTCGGATTCAAAAAGACCTAAGGTGCACAACACCAGCACCTCTTCCAGGCCATTCCACTTCACATCGAAGTCATCCAGTGAAGTACTCAAGGACAGGTTTATACTGGCTGTTATTGATAAGAACGATATCGATGGTACAATCACTCCAGATAAATGGAGAATAATCCCAGCCAAACTGGCGACTTGCTTCCTTGATATCATGAAGGAAAATCCCTGCCCGCCTCCCAACTGTCGTGACGGCGGTTGGCATCAAGGCCATGTCAAGCTGATCGCTTGTGCTGACAAGAGATCCTGTGATCTCTATAAGCTAGCGATTAGCAAACTAGGGGAGGTTTGGCCTGGTGCTAAGCTTGAGGTTGTAGCTAGAGAGGATATCCCATGCAGACCAAGAACTCGCACCTGGATCTCAGCCGAACCCTCTAACACGGAGGACATTATTCGGATCCTCCAAATCAGCAACCCTTCGCTTCCTACTCACAACTGGAAGGTCGCCAAGCTGGAGGAGCAGAGAGCCTTTTACAGATGCGCATTAATTGTGACCAATAAGGAATCTCTTGCTTCTTGGCGAAGACTAAAGATGTGATCAGCTATGGGTTCGATACCATAACCTTGAAAGTCTACAAAAAGGATGAGGTGGATATTGGAAAACTTCTCCCTCATCCTTCAGACCCTATTGTAGGTATTATAGATACTGAGAAAAAAATCTCCTTCCCTACTATGGAGGATGATGACTCTCAATCTATCATACAACCATCTTTATGCGATGACGGTTCACTATCAGACTTGGAGATAGTTGATATTTCAGAAAAAGCACCTTTGAGTGAGGATGAACTTTTTGACTTGTCCTCTGACTCGGATGGCTTGAATACCACTGTGGTAGAGGTTTCTCTGCCTGATTGTAGCAACAATGCTGCAGTTAGTTCAGATTAACCTCCATCACTCCAAAGCTGCTTCGGCCGGCCTTCTTCTCCGTCTCTCAAAGGATAGGGAAGATATTGTCTTGATCCAAGAACCTTGGGTTGTTAACAACCTGGTTTGTGGACTCAGGACTCCCGGATACTATTCCCTATATGTCAAGAATAAAGAATCATTAAAGTGATTTTACTTCCTAATTACAGTGATCGGGATATAGCCTAGAAACAGGCAAACGGTCCTATTATCTAGCTTCGGCTTATCTCGCCCACCACATTATAGACCTTCCTGGACCCAATATGGCAAGACTGGTCGCAGACGCTGAGCTACCCCACTCCGCGTGGGTGGACTGCCTTGGATAAGGCAGTAAACCAGAAGTTATTAAGCAAAGTCCAACTTTCAGCTTGTCTGTGCATTTGTGGGGAACTGCGGACGACACCAGTTATGGACATTTTATTTCCTCTAACACCCCTTGATATTTATGACAGGCAAATGGCAGCTAATTCACCTATTCGCCTTAAAGCCACTTTACAGTGGTCTAAAAAAATTTATGGCTATGCCTCCATCTTAAATAAATTTAATATCTTCCCTGAAGACATTGACTACACCATCCCCAAGTTAAATTTTGACAAAAACTTCCAAGTTACCATCCCTTCCACAGCATTCTGGGAAGAAGGTGGTTTTACGGAAGATAAGTCGGTACTTACTTTTCAAAAACTAACGTCGGGGTGGGTGGTGGTGTCTTCTCTGATAGGCTTAATTTAAACCTCTCTTTTCGTCTCCCAAACCATTGTAGTGTGTTCCAGGCGGAGATAATGGCAATAAAGGAAGTCTTGTCTTGGCTAAAGGAAAACGTGATATCGGCCATTGATATCCGCATCTTTTCAGACAGCCAAGCCGCAATCAAATCCTTGGAATCTTCCTCAACAAATTCTTTAACAGCTCTATCCCATCGTCTCTTATAGAGATGGCGGAGCAGTTTAATATTCACCTAATTTGGGTGCTGGGGCATAAGGATATTCCAGGGAATTGTAAGGCTGATGAACTTGCCAGACATGGAACAATAATATCCATCCTTCCGGCAAAAGTTTATTGGGTATGCCTATCACTACATGCAATCGTAAATTAAAGCTGGATTATCATCCATAAAGACAAATTCAAGACAACTTGTCTAGAGACAAAATAGATTTGGCCTAAGCTGGATCTGAAACGCTCTAGGAATTTGATTTCTCTAAATAGGAAGTATATTAGTGCTCTTATAGGTGTCATTACTGGACACTGTCTAATAGGCAAGCATGCAACAAGGAGAGGAGGAGGAAGAAACTATTCTTCACCTTCTTTGTACCTGCCCAGCTCTCTTCCAAAGAAGGGAACTCCACTTAGGAGCCTTCTGTTTCAATGACCTGGATGATCTGAATAATATTGACGTTAGGTACATTCTACGCTTCATAAAAAGCTTTTAATGGTTCAACGAGTAGGCTAGAGGCCGCGTCTCAAACACATGTGGTATCACCATGGACCTATTATTGGTCTAAGTGTGTTGGCTTCTTTTGCTGACAGCCACTTCAACCTAACCTAACCTAACCTACTTATTGTTTATATATTTTAATTATTTTAATATTTATTTTACTGTGATACTTTATTTATTATTAAATTATTCCTATTGTTTTCTGTTTAAGTTAATTATTTTTATGTATTATATTTCAGGTATTTATTTATTTATTCGTGTACATATGTATTTATTTACATACATTGTTATTACTTATTAAGTAATTAATTATTTTTTTGTTTTTTGTTTTAATTCAAGGTTTTTCTCGTACTTCCCTCCAAGAAATCTTTATTTTTAAATATGATTGCTTTCAAAAATTAAATAATAATGTTTTAGTAGAAAGCAAAAAATGTGCGGTAGCAAACCTAATGTTAATTATAATACGAAATAAATATCTTTCTATCTATCTTTTAAAAACTATTAAACCAGAAGCTGGACTAGAGATCCGCTGCTTTCGGCGCCAATCAGATCAATAGTTTCTCTAAAATTTTGCTTATAATGCATTATTTTCAAAATAATTTTGTAGTTACTGATATTCTCCACACCGATATTTTAAACGTATATCTCACAATTGTTAATTATACGTATTACAGTACTCTATTAATACCGCCATGAATTTAAATTGAAACCAATTTTGTAAAGCGCATTACCTGCACAAATAAATACAATCAAACGTTTACTACTTATATTGTATGATGTATGGCCTTAAAAAGTTAAATATACAATTTTACCGAATGTATTTCATTCGTATTTGTTTACATTTTATTTAATGAATGAAACTCTCAAAATAGACTTCACAAGATCGTATCCGCATGACGTCATTTATGTACAAGCGTCATAATTCGCGTTTGATTGTTTTAATCTAGCGAAACGATAAGCAATTCTTATAAAATTAAAAGTTTAACACGCGCTGTTTTATTATTTTACTCTAAATTAAATGTGTATAGTTTATATGTATGTACATATATACAAGTTGATGTTGAATTAGGTACTATATCTATCATACATTATAAAAGAATGTTTTTGTTTACGAAAAGTGGATGTGACGTCGTTATGAGTAAGTTATTTTAAAAAAAATGCCCAAATTAATTTGTATCTTACGTAATTAATTAATTTGAACCAAATTTTTAGTTCATTCCAATCAGAAATAATCTGAAATGTTTTCAAGTTCACTTTTTATGAAACACATGGATATTGTACTCATACATATGAACATGTATCTACTAATAAAATATAGGTACAAGTATATGCCAATCGAAAGTTTACTTTTGTATCGCTTTCTCACAAAAAGAAAATATTTTTATATATCTTAGATATCATAAATTATTTTCTCGCATAATAGACAACTACTATATAAAATGTATAGTATATACATATGTACATATCAAAGTAGCGCCATGACAAGTACTTATACGTTACGCATACATTTGTACTACTTGCATCAAATGTGTGTGTAACATTTTTGTTTTTATAAAAATTACATTATTAGTATTGCAATAATCCGAATGGGAAAACAAATTTTTTGTTCACATTCAATATATTTCTTAAATTTCAATTTGAACAAAATCTTGATCAACGGCTGGTCAATTGACATTCTCTTAACTGTGTATGTTTTTTTACGTATATTAATATATTAATACATATTATTATTAAGGGTGGCCGTGGTGTAGTGGTAACATCATCGCTTGTCATGCTGTTGGTTCATGGTTCGAATCCTGATGTCAAGAATCATCTATTTATTTCGCATCAAATAAATAAAAAAGTCGATCAATTGCGAAAGCTAAGTCAACTCTACTGCGAAGGAATAACACTGGCAGTAGGGTGGGCATATGGTAAAATGCAAGGAGGACGGAAAAAAATACGGTGAATCATAAGCAACGACAATAACAGCGAAACAAACAAAAAAATACTCCCCCAGTTATCTGGACAGCTACCCTTGGAGTTCACAGAAACTAAACTACCACCTGAATTTCAAACCACTTCACTAATCTGTCTTTCTCTCTATCTTTTCCCCTCTACTCAAAAAAAAAAAAAGTCCGTGTCCTAAAAATTAGTATAAGGGTATTTATATCCCCTTTAATAGGTGCAAATTATAGAAAAAAAAAATATGAAAATACACAGGGTAATTTGTTAAATAACGGAGTGACGAGTTCAACATTTATCAAAGCTCACCCAATTTACTAAACCAACGATTGCACAAATGATAATGAAAATCAAAATCAATTTAACGGCCTGATTTTGATGATACTTTTGTATCAAAAGTAATACTCTGTCTTCCCAGTTTTGATGCAATAGTTAATTTTTGAAACAAGGCAATTTTAATACTTTTAACTTTTTGCACAATAAAGAAAAATATTTGTCCATTTTCGGAATGTCATATTTGATAATTGGACTCTTCAAGTACCTAATTTTTTATGAGAATATATAAAATGCAAATATTTCATTGAATGTACATACGAGTATACTCTCACTACGACTGAGCATGTGTCTCATTGTGTGTCTGTCGATTAGACCACCAATCCATCCATTCTATCTGTCTGTGAGTCTGCGGCATCCCTTTTATTTAATTTTGTTCACGATAACTTCTGCAAAATGCACCTACTAGAATGATTCTTTTTGTCCCAATGGATGATTAGGCATTTATTAAAACGGAACAACCTCAACAAAACAGTAGGACTTTTCTTCTCCTTATAAACGAGGAATGTTTAGAGGTGCTTGAGAAGTCTGACTACAGGCTAAAGTTTGGCATTAGATTTGCCAAACTTTAAATTTTCAATCTCTAAGCCCGGACGACGACACAGTTGATGTCGACGATGCCAACACTTTGTTGGAGGGTTTGCAGATCGTCCCACAAATTACTAATGTCCCCCCCACTGAAGCTAGTTCAGATTAATCACTCGCAGTGTGCCTCAGACAATCTGCGTGTCTTTATCAATGAAGAAAGCATTGATATTGGCATCATTCAGGATCCCTGGCTAAGGGGATCAACTATTAGAGGACTTCAAGACAACCTTTATAATCTCTACTACAACCAAAACAACAGTAACGGTAAGCCCAGAACTTGCATTTTAGCTAAGAAACATTTAAAAACTTTTCTATGTCTTAATCTTAGCTCCGCCGACCTAACAGTGATTAGATTGGAAACTGCAAATAGAAGGGACGTTTTCATTGCATCCGTCTACATGGACCGAGATCGGCAAGCACCGCCAGGGGAAGTCCATCATCTAATATCCACCATCAGTGCAAATAAGGCAAACCTTCTGATGGGCTGCGACGCCAATGCCAGACATACGCTATGGGGCAGTGCAGAAACTAACGGCAGGCGTGAGTCTGTTTTTGACTTCATTATAACAAATAATTTCTTTGTATGTAATACTGGTAATACCCCAACTTTCGTTTTTCCGAGTACGGGCAATTTTAATGGGTGGGAAGCGGTTATTGACATCACACCAACATCAAATAACGAAAACTTAAGAGTTAATAACTGGAGGGTATCCAATTTACAAGCTTTTTCAGACCATAAATGGATACTCTTTGAAGTCTGTCTCGAGTCTGAGACTCCTAAAACCTATAGAAATCCCAAACGAATAAACTGGACAAAGTTTAGTCGTATAGTTAAGCCAAAACTGGGAAACACACCAATGCAAAAAATCGACTCGACTACGACACTGGACTCAAAGGTAGAAACCTTTGAGACAGCTACAACAATTGCATACAAAATCTCGTGTCCAGTCAACGTGGTGGAATGAAGATCTGTCAAAACTCAGGAAGATGACCAGAGTGATTTTCAATATCTGCTATAATCACAACTTCTGGCAGCCCTACAAAGACTGCCTAAAAATATATAAGATATCCATTAGAATGGCCAAGAATCAGGGATGGATAGAATACTGCCAATCTATCGAAACTCATAAAGAATCCGCGAGGCTCAGCAAAATTCTGTCCAAAGCACACAATAAGGAAGGAAAGGAAGGACCTTTTTTAAAAAGGCGGATGGTATTTGGACAGACTCTTCCGCGGATTCGCTCGAACTTCTTATGAATACTCACTTCCCAGGCTGTAGGGACAGTAGCACAGAACAAGCTAGTTCCGATAGGTTACCGTCGACGGCTTGGGAAAGCATTACAAACATCATTACGGAGGATAAAATTTCCTGGGCCATAAACAGCTTATCTCCATATAAATCACCCGGCCTTGACTGCATTATGCCTATTATGCTTCAGAATGTGCAGCACATAGCTATTCCCTGGCTACTATCGATTTATAGGAGCTGCTTATTCTTAAACCATGTCCCCCAAACTTGGAGACTTGTTCGGGTGGTCTTTGTTCCGAAGGTAGGCCGGCGAGGTCATGAATCCGCGAAGGATTTTAGGCCTATTAGCCCGTCGTCCTTCGTACTAAAGACCTTCGAACGTATCCTTGACTTTCACATCCAAAAAACCCTGGAGAGTTCTCCACTGTCGAAATCCCAACGCGCCTACCTCAAAGGACGGTCTACAGAGACGGCTCTTCATGAGGTAGTGCGATCGATAGAAAAAACCCTTCATTATAAAGAATACACACTTGCTACCTTCCTAGACATAGAAGGAGCTTTCAACAACATTCATACCCAAGCTATTCAAGAGTCTCTCACCGAGTTAGGTGTAGACACTGGATTATATCCATGCTTAATACTAGAATAATCAAAGCTACACTAGCTTATAGCAGTACAACTAAGATCGTAAATAGAAGAACCCTACAAGGTGGTGTTATCTCACCCTTGCTATGGATAATGGCAATCGACAAAATCTTGGTGCGACTTGATAGGGAGGGGGTTAAGGTGGTTGCATACGTGAATGATTTGGTTATTTTAGTAACAGGAAAGTTCTTCTCCACGATAAGTCAAATCATGGAAAGTGCACTGGATAAGATACACACTTGGGCTACGAGATGCGGCCTGGGAGTAAATTCAGACAAGACTGAAATGGTGCTATTCACCACAAAAACCAAGCTACAGGAATTCACTCCCCCCAAGCTAAACGGTCAACCACTCTCACTAGGTTCCAGTGCAAAATACTTATGCACGATTCTAGATCCGAAACTTAGTTGGAAACCTAACATAGAGCAGCAGGTTAATAAAGCAAGTGTGGCTTTCTATGCCTGCAGCAGAACATTTGGCAAAAAATGGGGTCTCCAGCCAAAGATGACCCTATGGATGTACACAGCCGTTGTGCGTCCAATTCTTACCTATGGCGCCATAGTAAGGTGGCCCGCCTTACTTAAAAAATATAACATCAACAGAATCAAAAAAGTACAAAGATCGGCGTGTATAGGCATCACAGGAGCATTGAGATCTAGCCCAACAGATGCTCTCGAACTCCATATTAAATATTCAGCTATATGCAGTGCTGTCCGGCTCGGGGAAACTGGGTGCTAGACAGCAAGGCCATATGGTCTCCGTAAAGACCTGGAGACGGTACCAAGTGAACTGGCTACATTTCGACCGATTACAGGACTTCCAAGCTCGACTTCATCAAACCTTTTTCAGTAAAGTTCCCTACCAGAGCAGAATGGAAGAACGAAATGGTAATCAATAACTTTGATATCTGTATATATACGGATGGTTCGAAAATGGATTGCGGAGTTGGCACAGGTATTTTCTCGGACCAACTGAATATATCGAAATCCTTCCGTCTCCCAGACTCTGCTAGTGTCTTTCAAGCGGAGCTTTCTGCGATTCGGGAAGTCTGCCGCATGTTAAAAAATCTCCCAACGTCCAACCTAAATATAGGTATCTTTTCAGATAGCCAAGCTGCAATCAAAGCCATTGATTCGGTTACCATATCCTCAAAACTGGTAGAGCAATGCCGGTTTAACATAAACGAACAAAGTATCCTTTCTGAAATTACCCTCATCTGGGTCCCAGGACACAGCAATTAAGAGGGAAATGAGCGAGCAGACGAGCTAGCTAGGCGAGGGTCAGCCCTTAACGGCTCGCTAGCGGAAAGAGTCAATATTCCGATAGGAGTCGTTAAGGGCAATTTACACCGCCACTTCCTAGAGCTCGCCAATCTCAGGTGGAACAACCTTACCAGTTGTGCCATATCAAGGGAGACATGGCACAACAGTTTCAACAAACCTAAATCAAATGAGCTACTAGGCAGATCAAGGCCTGATATTGCCAGAATTGCAGCCATTACTACAGGCCACTGGCCTATAGGGGACCATGCGGCCAAGCTTAGCATTCCTCACAACACTTTCTGTCGCAGCTGCAAAGACAGTAACGAGAGGGAAACTCTTTTCCACTTTCTTTGCAGTTGTCCTGCCCTAGCAAGGACTAGACAACGCACGCTAGGTAAACTCTTCTTTGACGATTTTAGAGAGATAACCTCTAAACGGATTGGAGAACTAATCCTGTTTCTGACTCCACGGGTTGGATCTAATTATATTTTCTATCTCCAATAACACACGTTAACAAACAGGGTACACGAGTTTTTGTGGTATCAAAACGGCGCACTTAGCGCTAATTGGGTTCTTCTGAACCACCACTTTACTTACCTACCTATATGTATACATATAGCAACATTTGTATATACTCGTAACATTTCCACTTACACGGGTAACACAATCTTCCGTATACAAGGCCCACTCTTATTTTAAATTCAGTGTGTAGTTGAGAACGTATTATGTAATTTGGTTTGGAAAAATCGAATATTTTTTACGTTTTCCTTGGCATTTTTCAACAATATTACTACAAAATCGTGGGCGCAATACGCATACATAATACGTATGCATAAAAATTAAGTATTTACTAGTAGTAAAAGGTCTAAATAAGTACTAGTACTACCAGTAGTAGCATATATTTTAAGTATTTACTAGATTTGGTATGCATAAGCATGAGTTTTGACTTGCTAGCAACAGCAAATACTTCTAGTAAATACTGAATTCATTCAAGTAAATACTACCAGTTCATCGAACAATTGGTAGTATATACTTATTATGTGCTTTTCGAAAAACACACAGTGTCGCTTTGAAGAATGGTTCGTGTAACTTACCCCTTAAACATCTACGTATCATTAAAATCCTGCCTATCGCCTGCAACGCCACCTGTTTCAGTGTGTATGTGACTTCTATCATCTCATAGCGTTTTGTGTATTCCCCATGAACAGTAATTTTTTTTATAGACCAAAGTTAAAATAATAAAGTAATTACTCAGTGCAGTTAATAAATCATTATGAGTGATATACAAGAGAAGGATTCAAATGGTGAAATCCAAAAAGAAAATTCTGATGCAGATTTACCCGTCAAAATCACGGAGCAAGAAAGGAGATGACAGCGTGCTCCAGAAAGTGAGGTTAGTAGATATTACACCTCGTCCGACTCGAAATCTGGTTGGAATTCTTTAAGACCTCCAAGCAAAAGAGCAAAACAAGATCCGAGGATTGATGCTTTGATTAATCGAGTAAGTTATTTAATAAATTTCATAACATCAACCGTCCCTTCGGGTGAATGGGACGAATTGAATTTACCATCAACAAGTAGAGCAAGAGATGGCAGTACACCTTTCTTAATTGATCCTGCTCAGACAAGAATGCTCGATTTTGCTGAGGCAAAGACCTGCGTCGACAACAAATATGCAATTAAACAAGCACCTCATGCTAAAGTGGAGTCTTTAATAAAGCTGCAGCATTTTCTTTCCGATTCATGGAAAGATGTGAAATACTCAAAGTTTCTTAGCTGCTCCT
This sequence comes from Pocota personata, assembly GCA_963082735.1. Taxonomy (NCBI): domain Eukaryota; kingdom Metazoa; phylum Arthropoda; class Insecta; order Diptera; family Syrphidae; genus Pocota; species Pocota personata. The sequence goes on from OY720429.1 coordinate 83,039,930, forward strand.
GGCTTTATTGAATTAAAAGTCAATGATGAACTATGTCATCTAAATAGAGGAAAAGACTATTTAGCATCGACTGAAAGAGTAATGGTAGGTCTGACAAATGGCCTGTTGGATTCAAAAGATTTAATGCGATCAGGTTTACAATCTATAATTAACTGGGCAAATGGTTCTCCAAGTGAGGTTACTCCTTCTAACTGACTGGATAAGTTTGTAGAATTATTTGGACCAGATTCTGAAAACTATAAAGTCATGGAACAAATATTTCAAGTAGTCTGTGGAAAGAGGGCCGAGTGCATCGAGGTAAGACGCGAGCGCATTCTATCGGAAATGGACTTGCAGTCCACATTGCGAAAAGTACCTCCAAGTGCTGAACATCTTTTCGATCATACCAATTTAGCCTCCATAATTAATTCGCTTGGTGATACATCTATGTGGCTTAATCCGCCCACTTACTTAAAAGATGAGAGAGAATCGAAACGGAATACGAATTTCCAAGAACCGTCCTCAAATACTTTTCATTCATCTCGTACTTTTCGTAATGATTTTCGTCCGTCTAACAGAGGCAGAACAATTCCCAAAAAATTTAAAGAGGATTCAAAGAATAATTCCTTTCGTACAAAAGATAAGAAGTGACAATCAAAACAATTTTTTCAATGGGGGCTGTCTTCAAAAATTTCAAACAAATTGACTTTCCTTGGGAGCAAACAATTTTATAATAAAAGTCATCTCTGGTGTTCGAATTCCTTTTTGCCGGAAGCCCCCCTTAAATATCCCAACTCCCGAATTGATGACAAAATTTTCGACCACTACTTCTCCAAATATGACGAAATTGATAAACTAATTGAAGCTTCAAAATATATTGGAAACGCCGAACATCGCAGGCCCAAGTTTTTTGCCCAAAATGTTTCTTGTTCAAAAAAGTGACGAAAGCCTTCGTTCCATATTGGACCTTCGAGGTCTGATTGCTTATAAATATAAAGACAAAGCATTTTCAACTAATTTCCCATGCATTAGTCCCAGAGTTTCTCCAAAAACATGAGTGAATGGTAAAAATCGATCCATCTCAAGCATACTTTCACGTTCCCATATCGATGAGCCATCGTTGTTTCCTAAGGATAGTTTACAACGAGGAGTTACTCGAAATGACAGCTCTACCATTCGGCCTATCTCCAGCTCCTCAAATATTTGCTGCCTTAACGAATTGGATTGCGGAGATCCTTCGAAAGCGTGGCATTCCGGTCTTAGTCTCTATCTAGACGACTTTTTGGTTGCCCATCAGAATAAGAACAAATTAAATTAACTTTGGAGTTTCTGGGATGGCAGATCAACTACCAAAAAGCGGTACTGGATCCAATGCAGCAACTCGAGTATCTCGGAGTAACATGGGACACCAAGGCCAATACAATTTTTCTCTCAGAAAAGAAAACAGAAAAGATATTACATGCAATAGACAACTTTTTGACCAAACAGCTCCACAGCCAGAAACAAGTTCAAAGATTGTTAGGCCAGTTGAATTTCGCAACGTTCGTAGTTCGAAGGGGTCGCCTGTACTCCCGTCATTTGCAAATATATTGTCGCCGCTTCAATCGAAAGCCGACAAAGAAGCAAAGGGCTTCTCCTCAAGTAATTGTCGACTTAAGGTGGTGGCGCGGAGCCATTCACATGAAGTCAGATTTGAATCCAAAGCCCTACACCAATTTCTGGACGACAGATGCAGCGGACACAGGTTGGGGAGCGCAGGTAGATGAAAAACTGTTGTCGGGCCTCTGGACCAAAGAACAGAAAAAGTGGCATTCAAACCAAAAGGAATTGTATGCCGTTTATGCGGCCTTGAGTGCAGAAAGACATCATCTGAGCAATGCGCACATTCTCGTTCAGTCAGACAACAAGACATTAGTAGCATACATTCGAAAAGAAGGCGAAACACACTCTTTAAGTCTACTGGCACTAACTCGAAAATTATTGATTCTGGCAGACAGTTTGAAAATTCGGCTGTCAGCACAATACCTTCCGCGGAGGTACAATTGCATTTGTATCGGGGACGGCGTCCGCCAGAGTGGCACCTGTTGTCTCCGGCAACAAACAAAATCTTCAATCATTGGGGCACTCCAGACGTCGATTTATTCGCGTCTGCAGAAACAACCGTCGTCAACAGCTACGTCTCATTAGATTGCAGAGATCAATTTGCTCTCTTCTCAAACGCCTTCAGCCAACAGTGGGACTTCCCACTGGGTTGGATATTTCTACCACTCAATGTAATGCCCAGGGTATTCGACCACTTGAATTCGGCGAAAGGACGCTACATTATAGTGGCACCAGTTTGGGAAAAAAACGTTTTGGATGGCAGATTTGAGGTCACGAGCCCTAACAAATCCGATGGAGGTAGAAAATCTACAAGAAGTCCTAGTGGATGTGTCAACCAACCTTCCGCCAGCCCAAGTAGACCATCTGGCCCTTCAGGCCTGGTTAGTTGGAGGTGGGGCAAACTAATGGACAAATGGTCTACTCCTGAGAAACAACTTTTCAATGAGAGCTGGAGGCTTTCTACATTAAATACATACTATCCAGCAATTAAACGGTGGCTAGTCTGGTGCGAAGAAAATTTAGTAAACCCGAACTCACCACAATCTCAACACATTGCGAGGTTTTTAGCGCATTTGTTTTTAGACGAGAACCTAGCGTATAGTACAATTTTAGTTCACAAGTCAGCCATAGCTACTTTCTGTGTACAGTTACCAGAAGAATCATCTGAAAATATTTTGGTTAAACAAGTGCTTAAAGCAATTGCATCTGCTCAGCCGAAGAAAGTACAATTGCCGATTTGGGATCCCCAAATTGTTTTTGATTGGTTGGTTTCGTCTAATGTCAAGAATACAATGTTTGAGTCATCTAGACGAACGGCTACAATTCTCTTGTTAGCGTCGAGTCGCAGAGTGCATGATCTAACGCTACTGCGGATTTCAAAAGATAATATGTCTTCAGCGGATGGGGATGTAATATTTTGGCCAGTCTTTGGATCATTTCGGACAAAAGAAGAGCAAAGGTAAACGGATTGGCAAATCTTTCTATAACCTTAACAGGTGATCCAAAACCAGCATCTAGGACCGCAACTGGTGGATGGGTTCGATCAGTTCTCAGAGACGCTGGTATAGAAGCATCACCGGGAAGCATCAGATTAGCTATAGCTTCAGTCAGTTGGGTAGGAAATCATTCTATTCAAGATATACTCGCTCTGCTCTTATCGTCATTTACTGTTTCTTTAATGTTTGCTTTGTAAACGATCTCGTTGGAATGTTCAGTTCGTAAAGCATATTCAAAGGAAACAGCCATGACAAGCGAAGCTTCTCAATTGCAACTAGCTTTTGTGCGAATTTTAAAAGAGTATACCGTTCTTTTGAATAAGTCACAACAACCGTGCATTAAAAAGGAGAAGTCCGAAATTATGCAATTATTTATTAGTGAATATAAGGCTATGACCGGTGTTCAAATAAAGGAAGAGCAAATTAGAAAGAGGCTAAATAATTGTAGGACAGAGGTTAAGAAGAAGGCAGACCTTAAGAAAACGGGAAATAAGGCCATAAAGCTCAAAGAATGGGAAGTAATTTTTTTAGAACTCTTAAATGCTGATGAAAACCCATCTATCTCTTGCATTCCTGGTACGTATTGCTTTATAAAGCTAATTATTGTACTTTTACTAAGATTGTTTGTGGTGGTTTATCTGTGGGAGCAAATAATCCCATTCGGATGCAAACGGAAAAGGAGCTGATATACGTATTACTGCAGATGAAATTGAAGAATTACTGCGATATTCTCCAGTAACAACACGTAGAAAATTGAAGTTCAATGAGACTGAGGAGACAAAAAATCTGTCTAATGGAGAACTTCAACGTTTGGTGTTGCTGGAGCAATTAAAGTTAATATGAATGCAGCAGCAGGAAATTAAAAAAAAGGATGGAAAATGACAACGAAGAACGGAATTTGTATCCTACTTATAATTCCACCACCACCACCCTTAACCTTCTTAAATTTATAAGGCCCGGAAAAAATAATTTTTATTTTTTATTGAAATAACATTTTATTTTTGTTTTTTTTTTTTTGTATTCATTTTTATTATTCTTTTTTTGTATTAAGAAGATACATATGTCCAATAAAGTTCTATGAATTTACGTTACATATTATTCCTGCTAATTCCGTTCTCTTTATCTGCCCCATTCGTCGAATTTGAAGTACACTGGCAATTAGTTCTTCATCACCTTGAACAAAAATCTCATTTTCTATGCCTTCTGGCTTGGAAATCGTTGTTACCATTTAAATGCGTTGCAATATTGTGCAAAACGAAACATGCCACAATTATATTTGGAATATTTTCTAAATTGAGACGTATGCAGTTTTGTAGAATTGGAAATCTCCTCTTCACTTGGCCAAAACATCTTTCAATTATTACCCTCTCTTTTGAATGCAATTTATTGAATTCCTTTTCTTGATTACTTGTTGGATTCTTAAAAGACGTCATTAACCAAGGTGCAATTCCATACCCTTCATCTCCCAACAAAACGCTGTTAGTGGAATTTCGCATTACAGGTTCAAGAAAACTGTTCCTCCAAATTCTAGAATCGTGAACTGAGCCTGGCCATTGGCAACCCACACTTGTAAAGCATTCCATTGCATCACATGTTGCTTGAATATCGATGGAGGTATATCTTTTTCTTCTTCTGAATGGAAGTGAGGCTTCATTATTTCTACATGAGTGCAGTCCAAGGCTCCTATACATGATGGGAGTCTGTATTTGCTAAGCCAACCATGTTTTGCTTTCAAGTGTTCCTCAGAATTGGAAGGAAACTTTATCCAATGAGAGGCTTTATCTGTTATAAGTTTTGCAACAGAATTTACTGTTATAGAAACAGTACTCTGATGTACGCAAATATCTTCACCAACGCCAACTTGAAACCCAGGATCCCCAACGTATCTTAAAAAGATTCTCATCTTTTCTTGAGGTGATACTGCCTCTGCTCTTGTTTCAGTTTGAATACCTTAAAATATTTGAATTTACGAAACATTCGAGTAAAATCATACAGTAATTACTTACCAATAAAGTATTCACTTAACCACTCTACGTTTTACTTCTCAAAACGGTGAAGCATTTTAAAATTAGACTCCATAATCCTTCGCTTCTTGTAAACTTTTTCGGAATTAATTCGTAAAAATTCAGCCATTTTGATAAATATAGCGACCTGATCGCTTCAAAGTGAGACTCACGACTATAATCCTATTTATTATAGCTGCAGAAGCAGAAAAGTATATACTAGCGAATTTTCAAGTTGCTATTCACCAAGACTAAAGTCACTAAAAGTCAAGTAAATACTGCAGAAGTATAAGTACTTACTAGTTCTTATGCATACGGTATTAAGTATTTACTAGTGAAATACATCCGAAACTAGTAAGTACTTTGTCCCCTAGTAAATGCTTGTTCTCCAGCACTTACTTAAGTTTTATGCATATGAAAATCAAGTATTTACTTAAAAATCGTGTAGTAAAAGCATTTACTAGTTTTTATGCATACTTCCGAATGGGTCAGTGGTTATGTGCGGGATCACTGAGCGGGAGTTTCAAGGTTCGAGTCCCACTAAATACAAAAACACCTCTTGCGAACGTTAGACAAACATCAGAGAGTAAAATTGTGATGAGAAGCTTCTCTGAATAGAAAACAAATTACCCTTCGGAAACGTCAGGAAACTATAGTTCCCAACCATTCATGCGGTGCGCAATTATGCGCCAAAATATTTATTTATGTATTTATTACAGAATTAGTGACATATGTATTTTGAAATTTAGTTTCTGAATGGCATTAGAATTTGGAAGAAAACAAAATGTTAATACAGTACACCCGGTAATAGAATTTCTCATCGATGGCAGAAAACAAAACTATAGGTACAAGGCTACATATACTTTTCATAACAATGCGTGATTATCTTTTTATACTTAACCGCAATATTTGGTATATAAAAAAAAATTTGGCCTCTTATTGGAAACTCCTTTTATAACTGTATTAACTAGCAGTTATTTTCTGGTAGATTCTACAGCATAGGTACATACATATGTACATATGTATTAAACATAACATGAAAGTCATCTCCCAATTTTTTCTTAAGACATGCTATCTTAAGATGCTATCTCTTAAGAAAATAAATTGTTTTGGAAATGGAAGTTTTACATAAAATTTAGATTTTTAAAGGCGTGGTTCTCTAAATGTCCGTAGAAGGAATAATTTTACTTATTCGGATATTCACGGTTTCCTGACTGGTTATATTGTGGTCTCTAAATGTAAGTAGTGGATATAATTTTAATTATTAGGAAATTCATGCTATGTCTGCTTGTAAATATGGGGATTAGCCAATAGAAGCCGTTAAAATCTTTAAAAATCTTAGTAAAAGTGAAGTTAACTTTTCTAGTTTTTCCACTGATAGCCGAACTGTTAAAAAAAGTCCATAGCTATCCGAAAATTGCATAAACTTTATCTGTTGTTGCTAAAAATTCTTCTGTTATTGCATTGGATTATTTTTTATATGTATTTTTTGAAGGAAATTTCCAAAGCAGAACTCCTTTTGGTGAGTGGCCATGGTGTAGTGGTAACATCATCGCTTGTCACACTGCAGATTCACGGTTCGAATCCTGATGTCAAGAATCATCTCTTTATTTCGCATGAAATAAATAAAAAAGTCGATCAATTGCGAAAGCTTATGCCAACTCGACTGCGAAGGTATAACACTGGCTGTAGGGTGGTCATATGGCTAAAATGCAACTTGATCGTGATGATGACACCAGGAGGACGGAAAAAAATACTGTGAATACTGAAATACTGAGTTTAAAACCAATTCTGTCTTTCTCTCACTTTCCTTTCCACAGAAAAAAAAAATCACGTGTCCTAAAATTAGTATAAGGGTATTCATATCCCCTTTGACACGTACAAATTATAAAAAAAAAAAGTGGTTGGAGAAACTAGGATTTAATTCGCTTCTCTTTTATGCTCAGGTGGCTGTGGTTGCTATTCCTCGTCCGGGTTAGAACCTGCACAGTTCGGGTCACAAGCGAACACACTACCCACTACACCGTAGCATATCACATACGAGTATTATATTTAAATATACAAATTTCCTAATGTAAATTAGTTGTTAGTGTACATGGCAAACCGAACGAAAGTTAAATTAAATAGGAATATATCTGTTGCGGTTTAGTAAGAAAAATTTACATAATGTACTATACATACGTACATATATACGAGTATAGGAATTTTGGAATTTTATGCACATTGCGGTTGCGCTTATAATGTGTCAGGCCACATGCACTGTTATGACGCAAAGAAAACCACTTAGCAGTTTGTAAATTACTATTCGTAATCAGTTACAACCAGCCATGCCAATTTAGCCATTACGAGGCTAGATTTAGCAGTATTAAATTAAATTTTCCATTTATTTCAAATTATAATTGCTTAGACTGATTGGTTTTTTGGTTGGTTTAAGAGGGTGAGCTTATGCTCTTCACTTAGGCCTCCATTGGGTTCGTTGTGTTCCCCTCGTCTATCGAACTGTAAGGAATAGTACTTTGATTTGGGAATTATGCATTGAGAGGGAATTTAGGTATTTGTATCATGGGGAGTATCAACAGAAAACTATGTCGTATAGTGGTCGGGAAATGAGGTGTGTTATATCCGGTATTCTTGGGGATCCCAGAACCTTTAGTCTTAAACTTGCTGTTGCAGGGCAGTGGAAGAGGAAATGTTCTATATCTTCCTCCTCCTCCTTAGTTAGCACAGATTGTTGTATCAGCTAACCCGAGTCTGAACGAATGTTTGTTAAGATTGATGTGCCCTGTTAAAAGTACCACCATCAGTCTCAACTGTTTTCTGCTTGAGTTTAAAGCTCTTTTTGCTGTGTTGTTACCCGTTTCTATTATTACAGATCTGCTTAGACTGATACTAATCTTATGAGCCAAAATAAACCTTTATGTACTATTTCAAAAAGTAGGATCAAAGAGAAAACTAAATATTTAATAATTTATGGTACATAAAATGCGTAAATATAATTAATATCATCAAGCCGCATTTAGGCAACCGATTTTTTTAAGATTTTCTAAGGAATCTACAAAATTCTTGGTTTTTCTACTTAATGAGTGTCGTTCCAATGGTGGAAAGATGATGTAATATCAAAAAGGAGGCAAAATAATGATGACGTTAGAAAGAAAATGTATGGAGGTCCTCGGGCTATTTGCATCCACAATAAGAACGGTATCGCCTACCTCAATTGGTTTGATAGGCGTGAGCCACTTTGCACGGCGAGTAATACATAGTAGTAGTTGGGAGAAAATCCTGTAGTCAGCGGTTTCAAAATTGGCGGGGGTACTACTGTGGTGTTTTCTAATTATTTCTTACCAGCATCTTGTCATCGCTAAATGCTGCTATCAGTTTTGATTCGTTGGAGGTTCCCAAGAGAAAGTGGTTAGTACAGTTAGTGCTTCACCATTTTCATGAGTTTTTGGAAATTTACGTCAAAGGTCTCGAGTTTAGAATGCTTTCCACTTTCGTAAGCATGCTTCGTAGTAGCTTGTCTGAAATGTTTCATACCGGCTACAATTATCGCTCGTTTGTACTTTTTACTTGCTCCTGTAAGGACAGTTAGGTAAGTAGATAGGAGTGGTTACTTCTGCGCACTGCCCTGCAGCTCAAGTAGCAATTAAGCGCCACTTTCATTATCAAAACTTACTTTACTTTGTTCGTTAGATGATGTTAATAGGTTGTTGAAAGAAAACGGTTTCAAATCCATCCTGTGACATTCAGGAAACTAATCAACTCTGTAATAATAGTCTAGACGCATGCCTACTGGCCAGTGACCTGTGCTTACCGCTATAATTCTTGCAGCGTCTAACCGAGTCTTTTTCTCAAGTTCTTGTGTTCTAGCACAGTTGTAATTCGGCTAGATCTGCCTAGAAATGACACAACTCTGCAAACTGTTCCACGTTTTGTTTGCTACTGAGAGAAAGTGTGAAAAGATTTCGCTTTTGGCAGTTCCCATCAGAACGTGTACTACCTTGTAAAGGTAGATCCCCTTCTCACTAGCTTGTCCGCCCGTTCGTTCCCTTCTATGTTACTATGACCTGGCACCCAGTGAAGACTGATTTTGGTCCGACAACCTGGCGACGAGAGCTTTTCCCTCCACTGTTCCACCACCTGCTGTTGAAATCAGTGCCTTGATAGCAGCCTGACTATCAATGTCGATATTATCAATGGGTATAGAATTGTGTCCTATTATCCGATACGCTTCACGCATTACCAGAACTCCCCGATACCGGGAAGGATACTAATATTTTCAATGTTTCTTAAGAGATTTCCGCACTGACTCCACAGTCCATCTTTGAACCGTCTGTATAAATTGCTGATTTGAAATTCTCTATGACTTCACCTCTTTCCCAGTCTGCTCTGGACGGAAAATCGACTGTGAAGTTATTTTAAAGATTTGGTTTAGGTAGTCGGTTAGAGTTTTCCCCAGTTCTCCTGGTTACGAATGTAGAATTTTACTATGTCCCTTACGTCTAGCAGACCAGCACCTAGAGTGTTATTGCGCTATATAGTATGCTGAAATATATTGTAATATGCGAGCTACGGCTCGAGTAGATAAAACGTAATTCTGTGAGGTTATTTCTTTATTTTTTAGTCTATAGAACAATTCAAGTTCACACTATACTATTCTTCGCAAACTCCTTCCTTAAAAGGTCTCTTTCTTCTCGTTTCCACTTTATCTCCTTTCAATTACTTAATTCACAAATCCAAACTAATTACTTTTTCTTGTTCACTCTCAACTTTCAATTTATCGCCAAATTACAACTTCGCCCATTATCACTTTTCCAATCTCTCGTGTGGTTCAAAACCCAACTGCCTTGCCTCGATCGCCATCTGTCCTTATATAGTCGCATTTCTGATAGCCAGAAACTTCTAGCAAATTCTTCGACCACTGGAACAAGAAAATTCTGATGTAATAATTCCAAGATGACAGCTGCAGCCAATAATCTCTTGTGGTTATAATTCTCTCTTAATTCTACGACGTCGTCTTAGCCATAATCCGTACACGAGCCTCGAATGAAAAGACACTTCGGAATGTGTGCATACTTATGCTACATTATTGTTGCATACTTTTGGAGCGTAGTTATTATGCTACATTATGTTACAATATTTAATATGGAGGTCAAGTAGTAGAAGATTTAGAAGCACATTTAGCGCTTCCGTAGTGCCTATGGTGGCCGTTCTTTGCACTTTGGTTATTAGTTTAATGTTGTTGTCTTTACTCAGAGCAGGCCACCAGACCATACGTACATAAGAATTAAACGTATTACCGCTGTGTACATCCATAAGCCATCTTCCATCCAAGTCCACACTTGTTACCAAAGGTTTTTTAAGCGTAGAAATCTATGCATGCTTTTATTATTATTATTATTATTATTTATTTAAAACTATAAGGCTTACACGTAAGATACAAACCTTTTAAGCTGTGAAGCTACTTTAAATGGTTGATAATAATTATTTTTAAAAAAAATTAAAATTAAGAAAGATATTATAAAAAAGAAAGAAAATAAGGAAAAGAAGAAATATTTATATATACATACATTTGAGAAAATTAAAATTTAAAAATTTAATAATTAATTAACGATTTTTAGTATCCTTTTGTCAAATCAAAACTGCTTCAAAAATCAGAGAAAGAAAGAAAAATAAGAAATAAAAGTTCAATGTCTGCACATTTATATGCTTAGATGCTCGCTAAGTCGCCTTTTAAAGTCACCGTTGCTATTAGATCTCCTTAAACTGGCTGGGAGTGAATTCCAGAGTCTTACAGCGTAAATAAAGAACTCTTTCTGAGTCGAATAATATTTGAAGCGCGGAATAATAAATGCTCCACTTCTCGCGGATGAGGCAAATTGAAGAACATGAAAAAGATATGACGGAGCTTTTGATTCTTTAAGATTAAAAAGGAAAGTTAGAACATTAAAATCGAGATATTTTTTGAACTCCATCCCAAGAAATTCACGCGCATATTCCGAAATATGTTCATATCTACGGATGTTATAGACATATCGTACTGTACTATTGAAAGCAACTGTGAGTTTACGTGAGCTATTGCTATCTAGGTCGCAGTAAATTGGGTGTGCATATAGTAGTATTGGAAGGAGCAGTGTTTTGACAAGAGTTGTTTTTATTTTGCGCGGGAGGCAGCTACTAGTTTGACCTAAGGCTCGCAGGGCTCCATAGACTTTGCCTATAGTATTGGTCACGTGAGATTCCCAGGTGAGATATTGATTAAATGTCACTCCGAGGTTTTTAACACTTTCTACGTAATCTAAAATGGTTCCATTGATTTCTACCTTAGGAAGAGACGACTTATCCAAGCTAGTACGACTTATCATTATCGCTTTACTTTTTTTAGAGTTTAGCATCAGCTTGTTTTTATGTGACCATTTAACCACCGTCAGAAGGTCTTCATTTATACGCACTGTAGCATCTTCAACGAGTCCCAGAGGAAAACTCAAATAAAGTTGTACGTCATCAGCATACATTTGTATCTTACAATGTTTGGGAATAGTGGGTATATCATTATTAAACATGGTAAACAGCAGCGGCCCTAAAATGGATCCCTGGGGAACGCCCGTATCAGTTTTTAAGAATGAGGATAAATTGCCATTGGAATAAACCGCTTGTGAACGATCCTCAAGGTAGCTTATAATAATTTGTATGGCAGAGGAATCGAGGTTAAAATAGTGTTTAAGCTTAAGAATGAGAATATCGTGCGACACAGTGTCGAAAGCCTTCGAGAAATCAAGTAACACCAGAGAAGTCACATGATCATTATCCATATCAATGCGAATATCTTCAACTAATTTCAATAATGCAGTAGTGCAACTATGTTGTGGTCTGAAACCCGATTGAAATGGTGAGAGTAAGTTGAAATTATTCAAATATGCATGAAGCTGTGAGCTCATGATTTTTTCAAGTGCTTTAGACATGAACGGGAGTATCGAAATGGGCCGATACTCTCGCTCTTTACCAACAGTACTTTTCAGGACTGGTATTATCTTTGACTTTTTCCAAGATTTTGGATAAATGCAGCAAGTTAATATTCTGTTAAAGATGAATGTCAGAGGTGGTAACACTTGATAAATTACAATTTTTAAAAACCTAGGATGCATTCCATCCAAACCAATAGCATCCGATTTGATTGCCAGTATAGCTTTCAGAAACTCAAATTCAGTTACTGCGGCAAAACCAAAACTAGCTGACGAGTCAGGTATAAGTTCTGGGTTTATATAGTCCGCGTCGTCCATTTCACATAGTTGTCTGTTGTGGTCAGTAGAAGCAGCAGCAAACTTTTTATTTAGCTGGTCAATATCAATGTCCACGCAACCACCAGGATCAATATTTTTGCCTATGCCAAGCTCTTTAATTTGCCTCCAGGCTTTCTTGTTGCTCAGGCCGGGTCTAAATTTGGAAGAGAAAAACTTAGATTTGGACTTCTTAATTTCTTGATTTACTTTATTTCTGAGCTTCTTAAAGTAATCATGAAACATTGGAAGTTTGAATTTTTTCCACCGTTTGTACGATAAATCCCTAGCTTTTATAAGTGATGCGATGTATTGATTGAACCAGCTATGTTTTTGGTTGCGCAAGACAAGTCTTTTGAGGGGAACATGACTTTCAAATAAGTTGTTAATTATTGATGTAAAAGTTTCAACCTGATCATTAATAGATAGCATGATATATAGACTATGCCAATCTACATTGAGAGAATCCCTCGCCAAGGCAATCGGATCAATTGACTTGAAATCTCTGTAGCTAATAACAGTCGGCTCAGCTGTGCGATCAAAAGTTAAGTCGTAGAATAGAAGAATAAGGTCATGTTTCGAGAACCCGGGAACATCAAGTTGGCAATAATAATTTACTCGTTCGGGTCTATTTACAATGAAAACCTCCAGAAGGGTAGAGTTGTGAGCACTAAAATCACTCATTGTTCGATATTTAACTTCCAGTTGAGCTTTGAGTCTAGCATGACTAAAAACGTAACCCTAGCATGACTTTAAAAAGGAAGTAATTGGTAGTTTAGCCGTGGAAGCTTAAAGGTTGGTATTTTGATTTTAGTGTTAAAAAAGCATCAGTTCCGTTTTTGTTTGACACTGAGTCCACAACTAGTGGTCTAAATGCTTATCTTATCGAACGCACCTTCCATGATTTCCATAATCACTAAGGAAACATTCCCGATACTAACATCCAACGTCACCCGCATATCTGATAACCTTGACACCGTATCTGTCAAGTCTTGATAGGATTTCGTTTATTACCATAAGCCATAGAAGAGGTGATAAATCCCCACTTTGAGGTTTTCTCCTGTCTACGAATTTGGTTAGAATAAAATTGACTGATCCTGTTTTTTAAAGTGGATCCAGTTATTAATAAAATCCTCAACACCTAATTCGGTGAGAGCTTCCTGAATTACTTCAATTAGGAAGTTATTATGTGATATCAATGTCTAAGAAGGTAGCTAGTGTATATTGTACCTCCCCAGGGAGGGCCCTTTATACGAACTTTCCCTCGGTGTACGCGTGCTAGGATTTGGATAATTATGATGTCTTGAAAGTCTTTCTTATGTGAACGTCTAAGAAACAAAGAAGTTAAGCTAATGGAAATGGAAAAAAACGATACTAGTCAAGGGACTATTCGGCTTTGTGTTTTCTGGAGCATAATGGGCAGAATGTCATCAAGACAGGCTGATTTAAAGCGGGAGGAACTGAGATTTGTTCCACTGTTATTAGTGATTGTATTTCATTCCATGAAAAGCGAGCTGGAGTGTTTCTTGGATAGAATCTTGCCTAATCTGGCGGATTCCTTGATGATTTCAATAGAATGGCAGTTTCATCCATGCCTGTGTCTTGGCAGCTTTGATGCATTTTTTTGTAGATTTTGAGGCAATTCTTGTATGGCATATTGTTCTTTTTATGTACAGATAAACTGGACGTTATCAAAAAATCGAATAAAGACTCACCTCGTTCTTTGATTTCTGATGCATTGGCATCATAACGCAGAACAAGATTTTCCTTTATTTGCCGATGTTCTTAAAATTTGTATCTCCTTATGTGGTATTGGTCTGTCAAGATCCGTGTACGGTGAGGGTAGAAATTGACTGTTATTATTTGCAACCTCCAATTTAACAACTGTTAAACCGGCTAAGCTAAGTCGGATATAATGAAGCATTAATATGTTTTTTAGAAAGGATATAAGTTCTAGACCTACCGCTGGTCTGGGTATTTATATTGTAGAAGAGGTTCTAGCGGTTGTTTCTGAGCCGCATAATGATAGAGCCTATAATCCAGGGTTCTTGCACAATGCCGATATCTATGTCTTCCTCACACAGAAATACTAACAGATTATTTGAAGAACTCTCAGCGTGGTGCAGGTTAATCTGAATGATCGTTAGCATTGGTGTTTTCTTGTGGGTCGATGTCGATCCACATGTCCCCCAACAACTTGTCGCTTTCGCTGATTTCACCTAAATCATCTTTCTTCGGGATCTGAGGGTCGGAAGACTTTGATCATGGCTAGCCTTATGCTAAATCTCAGCTTATGGTTTGCCTTCTTTAGTGCCACCAGGCACTCTTCAGCAGGAAAGCAGGAGAGCAGGAAAGTTGAACTATTCTTCTGATGTTAATCCGCCTTAATGACTGGCCCAGTCACTCATCGGAACCGTCGGGTTGTTAAGCTTTAGACATTGGAGCAACTTTACTCCATTTATCTTCATTTTAGGAGGCCACATACGCCTCTTATTCCTCCTTGGGATCTTCTTAGATGGAACCACGCATCACTAACCTATGCGACACACTCGCTAAGGTAATCCTTAGAGAACTAGTCCTCACATCTGATTACCATAAATCCTCTTACAGCATCGGCGCAGTCAAAGCAAAACAGAGGTTCTCCTTGGTTCGAAGCAGGTAGTTCATGACCATCTCGGACAATTTCGCTTCAATGTCGTCCTAAGCTTTCATCACCGTCTTTCCTTCTGTAGGCCTCTCGTCCACAAAAAGCAATACAAAGGTGGTCCCGACTACCTCCAAGAAGTTGCGTGTTATTTGTGCTACACTGGCCGACGAAATACTTGCTGCGTTCTGCTGTTTGCTACGATCTTACTTTTTTTTTTTTGAAAGTACGGTATCGCATCTGAGGACCTGTTTCGCATGTTTTTCTGTTGCATTTTCGCTTTCCGAGCCTCTGAGCATTTGTTGCAGTCCTCCACAACTGCTTGGTACTTCTGCTTGTCTGCCTCGTCTCTGCCTTGAACGTTGCCTTGGCTTCATTTTCGGCAATCTCGCCGAAATTTGTGGTCCCACGAGTATGTCCGACATAAGGAGTCCATCCTGGCAGCGCGACTAGGCATACATACATATATACTAACCGACCGCTCCTGGACATCGGCAGGGACTTCATACCAGTTCACTTTTTTTCACTAGCTGGTCATGTAGTCATCACTACTTCACTACCTTGACTTAAAAATTGAGATTTTTGGAGTTTAATCCCCACATACATCTTAATGAACCACTGCACATGACTGAGGCATGCGTGTAAATTCTTAGCTAACACTAAGCACAGATTTGCTTAGCCATTTCTGGCAGGCGCCATGGGGAGGATTAAAAGACCAGGATTTTTACCCAACTATATGGGCAACTACTGGCTTCCGAAAAATGTTTGATCTTGAGATTTTGATCAAACTTTACATTCCTATAACAGAGAAACTCAAAAAGCTATCAGATGGCGTACGTAAATAACGGTTTATTACTTATTAACTGTTTTTCTTTATTTTTTAATTACATCTGATATGTGACATGTGTAATTAAATATCTGATATGTGACATGTGTAATGTACTCGTAATGGCATACCAAGTTTCTGAAAATTATAGGTATGATTTATGTGATGTAATTTGTTTTTCGATTTTCAACGGATTTTTTATTATTTATTTATTTTTTTAATCACATATATGTAGGTGCAAGTACGTGCGACCCTGACGTGCATTCTATTTATTTTTGCATTGAATTAATTAAAATATAACTAATAATAGTAGAACATTGTGATGAATGAAATTCAGACATTTTGTCTGCTGATTTTGTGTTCTGCGGAGGGTTATGCTGCACTAAATTTCACACCCATTGTGTGAAGCTATCTGAAGTAACGCTCCAGCTCATAAAGTCAACTGAGCAATTGTGCCACTAGTTCAAAATCCGCAATACGAGTAATGAGCCATAATAATTAAGAGTATCATAAGAACCGTTCTAGACGAATGGTAACTTTCCTGTAGGATTTTCTTAATGAATGGAAATATTATTTTTTAGTTACAATTTTTAAAACCGATTTGAGACAAAAAGTGGAAAGCATTCGACCTATATCAAAGCTTTCTGTGATTCCAACATTGTTTTCCGCTGTAAAACCAAATATTTCTAATGAATATCATGGCTTTGTTCTAGATAGGTCATGCACTACAAATTTAACCTTATTAACTAACTTTATTTTAAATTGTTTTGAGAATAGCTCACAGTTGATGACATATTCTAAAAATGCATTTGAGAGAGTGCACCGCTCCTTACTTTTGGCAAAGATAAAATCGTTAGGTTTCATTCCTCAATACTAAAGTATTTTTTTAATTACTTGAGTAACAGAAGGCAAATATTAAAGATTGATCGGTTGGCACCTGCTGGTGTCCAGTTGGAATTTATTTTTTTAGTGAATGATGTCTATGAAATATTTTAATTCTGTGACGTTTTAACTGATGATTTGAAATTATTTTCTTGTACAAGGTGTCTTGAAAATAAAATAAATAAGTTTATATTTAGTGGATCGATTAAAAACAAAGTAAGCCATCTATTGAAAAAATGTTTATTAATTATTAAAGTCCACAATTTGGGAATTTATTTTTTAAAAATAATATCGTGCAAATGTAAACCCTCGAGTTCGCGGCACTCGAACAGTAAAATTTCTTATGATGGCTCTAATTGAAAGGTTTGGATCGTCATGAACAGACTGATTAATACACTCCATGTTTTCTACCGTTCTTGATGATCTTGACCGACCGGATTTTGGATTTTTCAGTGTTATACCGGTCTATTCAAACTTTTTGACCCATTTTCGAATGAAAGGTATGCTTGGCGCATCATTTAAGTGGTGAAAACTTCGAATATTGCAGAATCTTTTACGCGCTACAGTCGCCGAATCACCGTTTTGATGAAACTCTCGCACGCACAACGCACAACCCGCTCCCGAGAAATGCTCCATAGCGACTGAATTCCCTAGAGCCAGGCTACTGATTGTTATACCCGCCGCGTCCCTCGGATTCGTTAAGCTAAACAAATATAAAGTTTCTTTTGAGACACGATATTAAAAGATTGTCGGAATGGTGTAATCACAATGCTTCGGTGCGTAAATTTAAAATTAAATGTAAGACTTGTTCAGCTTACCGTATAACAATACCGCTTTTTATGATTATTTTATAAACGATCGTACACTTCAACAATTCGCTGAAGTTAAAGATCTCGGGGTCATATTTAACAATAAAGTAAATTTTTCATTTCTTATGATTACGTCACTGCCAAGTCAAATTCTAGGTTAAGCTTTCTCAAACGTAATAGCACAGACTTCGAGATGTGTATGCAACTTATAAGTTGAGAAACACCGAAAGGTTTTTTTTTTTTTTTAATTTAATGTAGAAGGCTTGGGTAACGGACATGTGCTGCTACCGGATACGTAATCTCTCCCCCTTTAAATTAAAATACTCCTGAATTTTACAGGGTACTGGAGTTTCTTGACCCAAGGTTTTGATTGGTATTTTAAGTTTTTTTTATTTCTCCGCTTCAATTTTAATAACTGTTATAACAATGGTTAAGGTGAAAATGGCAGGCGAACTTGTAATATAATTAACGTTTTTATAAAATTTCAGTAACTCAATGTGTTCTATATTTGCAATATTTTTAAGTACAATATCTTCAAAATTTGGTTCTTTGGTAAAATTGTAATTTATTTCATATAAGTAATAAAATGTTTCTTTATATTTTACATTAGAATTACTAATTGTTCAATTAGATAATTTCCACTTTACTTAATTTTCCAGACGTTGAATTATTTATTATATCTTGATCTTGCAAATTTTTACAGATTACTGTGCTATCATCTAGTTTCCTTATTTCTATTAATTTATTTGTCTTTGTTTTACAGTTTTTGTTACAATACAGCTTTTGAGAGGCTTAAGATCTTTGACATATTGAACATTATTTGAGAATTCTTATTTCGTATTACGAGTATTTACTTCTAAAAAATAATGATCTTCAGTTTCTGTTTTATTAACTGTAGGTACTGCTGAGATTAGTTTTAAGTCAACCATCTGGTATCTGTCTGGAATTTTGGTTGCTAATACTAACGTATCTATACTGTATTTAAGTGGCCCTACTTTTAGGTTCTTTAGTTTATAGAAGTCAAGATTTGTCTCATTGTAAAGGGTGGTTAAGTTTAAAGGGCCGATGTTGATTTTGAATAAAACACAAATTATTTAGGAAATTACTGTCATTTCTTTTTATTATGATAATACTGATATGGTTCAATTATGTATGGAACAAAATATCGGCCAAATGGCCGCCGCGACCTCGGCGGCACACCTCCATCCGATGGTCCAAATTTTCGATGACGCTGAGGCATAATTGAGGTTTTATGCCGTTAATGTGCCGAATTATCTCATCCTTTAGCTCTTGAATTGTTGCTGGCTTATCGATGTACACCTTTTCTTTCAAATAACCCCAAAGAAAGAAGTCCAACGGTGTCAAATCACATGATTTTGGCGGCTAATTGACATCGCCACCACGTGAGATAACACGGCCATTGAATTTGTCGCGCAAAAGAGCCATTGTTTCGTTAGCTGTGTGGCAAGTGGCACCATCCCGTTGAAACCACATATCGTCCACATCCATATCTTCCAATTCAGGCCATAAAAAGTTCGATATCATCTCACGATAGTTAACACCATTCACAGTAACTGCCTGACCGGCCTCATTTTGGAAAAAATACGGCCCGATGATGCCGCCAGCCCATAAACCGCACCAAACAGTCACTCTTTGTGGGTGCATTGGTTTTTCGACAATCACTCTTGGATTATGATTCGCCCAAATGCGGCAATTCTGCTTATTGACGAATCCACTGAGGTGAAAATGTGCCTCATCACTGAAGATGATTTTCTTCGAAAATTGATCATCCACTGTTGCCATTTCTTGCCACCATTGTGACCACTGACGACGCTTGAAATGGTCAAGAGTCTTTAGTTCTTGAGTCAATTGCACCAATATTTTCTGCAGTACGAGCTGTACGAGCTGTACGAGCATGCACTGGTGTTTTCACATCTCCTACAGACCCGGTTTGCACAAATATTTGCACGATTTTTCCGATTGTACGCACATTTGGACGATTAAATTGACCGAAAAAATCACGAAATGCACGATATGCATTTTGATTTGAACGCCCATTTTCATGATAAGCCTGAATAACTTTAACGCGTTGCTCGATTGTGTATCTTTCCATGGTTCAAATTGAGTTAGTCTGAAATTGAGAAATGTCAAATGAAATGCAGAAAAAAACTTGACGTTTAGGTGTGGTTCACATTCAACATCGGCCCTTAAAATTTAACCACCCGTTATTTTTATTTTTTCTGTCGTTAAAAGACTAGGGTGCATTAAACCGTTTTTAACTAAGGCTATGTTATCAATTACTTGATTTAAATGCTCCTCTAACATTCTCAACTTTACTAGCTGATCTAATTTTAACTATTGTAGGACGAATCTACGTTCATTTTCCGTTACCTCTATTTTTTTTTATCTGATTCTATTGCGCATTTATTTTTATCTGTTGATTGAGATGACTTCAATACATTGACTTAATTGTTTTCTAATACATTAAGATGGTCTGCTATCTCCTGTCTGTCACTATCGTCCATTGTCCCGAACAACCATTTTTGTCCTGTCCCTATAACCACAGATAATAAACTACCCAGATGTCGCACGCCCATATAAAAAAATTAAACATATTTTTGTCCTGGCAGACAGAGAATTTTCAGAATAAGTACCACAAATAAAGCTTTTTATTTTTCCTCACTCCGTTCGCTCGTGTGGGAAAAGTTATTTTTCTAGTAGTTAAAAAAATGAAGCATATTTTTATCGTGGCAGACAAAGAGGTTTCAGAATAAGTAAAACAAATAAAGCTTTTTATTTTTCCTCACTTCGTTCGCTAGTGGGAAAAGTTATTTTTCTCATCGTATGTTGTGACATGGAACCGAACGAGGTGAGGAAGTGTAAAGGGGTATGCGGGAAGGGGCATGACGATGCATGACGGTGTGATTTCCATACCACCGCAGCAAACAAAAGAATTTTGCAAACGCGTATGCGTTGTATATGAAGAGAAGGTTTGAGAGATTTTGCTCGAATATCAATCACTTAGATTTTCAGGTTAATTACTAACATACATACATATATATTACATTCATATACTGAAAAACTAAAAGGCATAAGAAAATTGTCTCCAAGGAAAAAATGTCCTGGAAAAGAACGAAGTGCGCAATTGCACACTGTTCTATACCCAAAAATGAATTGCCTGATGGAAAATTATATAAATTTCCTAAAAAAGGAACAGTTAAATATGATGAATGGATAGCTTTAGCAGAGGAGTCTCGGAAACACATAAACAGCCTTAAAACGCCCTATATATGCAGCAAACATTTCAAGAATGCCTTTGTTGGAAAGAAATATTAAAAAAAAAATGCTTACCCTTCTCTCTTGTTAAAACGAAGTGTTGCTATATCTGATGACGAGTTCATTTGTTTTGATCCAACGAGAGCTAAGGTTACATATGAAATGTTCCAACTGCGAAGAAGACGATTCGGAATATCTACAGGTGGATTGGAATGCTATTTTGCAGAGCGATATGCTTACCCAAGAGCTATCACAAAATCACAACATTCTTAACAATGAGGAATGTTTTGAAAATAACATGAATACGAACAATATAGTTAATCCACCAGATGAAGACGCAATATCAGTCAAGGTACCGCAGGTTAACGACCTCGCTACAAGATACTTTGCCGGATACTGCATCTTTAAAACAAAAAAAAAAAAAAAAATTAACAAAATCTGTGAAAATTGTGCTGAAGAAATGTCAAAAGACAAACAGAATTTCGATCTAACGGAAGTATTGATAAAATTAAAAGAATATGAATATTCAAAAGAAAATACGGTTCTCTTATGGCCGTCGGAAAAAGATTTTCAAGTATGCCGTCTTCATGTACAAAGATTTTCTGAATACTTTCGAAAATTACCTTTAATTTAAAAGAAAATATAATCAAAGAATGTATACTCGTAAAGGCAACAAATATACATTTTCCCAAGTATGTTGTGATTAAGGTGATTTAACTGCAATTTAATACCAACCTAATTTAAGTTAATGATTATTTTGTTAAGTTAGTTAGTTTTTTTTATAATAATTTCGAAGATTAGTCACCTTTACTTAAGTAGGCCAAGAGCAGTGATCAGTTATTATAAGGGCATAAATATAAAATGTAGTATGCAAAACTCATATTCATACCCATTTTCAGACCAAATTTGTGTCCACAAAGTTTACAGAGTTTTTATTTATTTAATCAAGTGCTGAAAATACATACGTACATACATACAGCCGAAATAACAAGCACACAACATAAGCCCAACCATTTGCACATATATGTATATATTGTTACGGATGAGCAAGTAGGTCATGCGACACGGGGGAACAACAACCCTATCACCACAATGCGACCGAAACCAGACGCCGATTCAGCAAGAAAATTTTAATAACAGAATATGGGAATTGGCAAAATGTGGAAAAACGTAAAAATGAGGTGTCAGCAGTTTTAGGCTATTTAGGCAGGTAAAAATGAAAAATGCTTGGGATTTGTTGGAAATTAAACGAACTGTTAAAACGGAAATTTTAATTAATCTTAAAATAAATATAGTTACATAGTTAAAGTAAAATATAAACGTGTTTCGTTTTATTGTAAACATCGGTTGATTTTTGTTGTCGTCTATTCGTTGTTGTCGGTGCTTTGCTGTTGTTTTTTTTTTTTATCATCGGTGCATTGTTGTCACTCTTCATAATCGATCGTCGCTCAGTTGTTCGATGATCGTTGGATATTCACACAATACCAAAGGGAAACACCAGCGTCCACTACCCAGACGTCAGCTAGCCTGCCGGTTTCTTTTGAGTTCCTGTTTTTTTTATGTGTAACCCAAATTGAGGCATAACATATTTTCTGGTGGCAACGGTGGGATCCATCAAAAGAAGAAGTGAAGAAACCATCGTTGGAGCAACGTATATTTATAATATTCTTGTGAGTATATTTATTGTAAAGCTTTTGTTTCATACGGTGCATAAAAAAAAAAAAAAATTATAGTAAGAATTTCTAAGAACTAAGTATTCATGTTTTCAGTCTAAATACTAACGCGGAAAACGAAGGTGAAGATAGTTTAAAAAACAGTTGTAGTTCAGAAGATAATATTGAGTACGAGGATATCTTAAATAATAGTGCAAGCAATACCGATAGTTAAATTAGAGTTGTAACTGTGAGTGAAATCACTATTAATGTTTTAATTTCCTTCATCCCCACATTCAATGGTACAAGTGACGAAGTTTTTACTTTCATTGACTCGTGTAACGATGCTATCCAATTAGTTTCCGCTACACAAAAAGATGTTCTTTTCAAGTACATCAAAACAAAGATTCGTGTTAATGCTACAACAATTCTCATGATTAAGGAAATTAAAGACTGGGATTCTCTAAAAAAAAAAAATTAACAGCAGTATTCAGAGAGCCTCACAGTGCTCTACAGCTTCATAGGGAACTTATTTCTATCAGGCAAAATAGGGACGAGTCTGTTGTTCATTACCTACAAAGGGTCGAAACGTTGCAAAGACGGTTGCTACAAAGTAAGCTCGCGGATGTAAAGAGTGAACATAAAGAGGGGCAATTGGAATATATCCAAAATGAAACTTTAGCGGTTTTCATTCACGGCTTACGAGGAAGATTGTCGACGTACACAATAACACAATGTCCAAAAACGCTAGCCGAAGCGGCTCAATTTGCGTCCGAAGAAGAACAACGCATGAACATGTTTCGATCAAATACCCAGAGAGATTATACAAATAAGAATCTAGCTAAGATAAACTACCAAGAAAAACGGTGTTTTAATTGTGGTAAACCAGGACATATTGCGAGGTTTTGTAGGTTACAATAAGAATTTTAAACAGAAAAATTGTCGGTAAGCTGTATAGTCAATGAGGCATCCGTGAAGCTTAGGAAGAAGATCTAGAAGCAAGGAAATGTATAAAATTTAGTGGAATAGGTGGTAGGACACGTAGCACTCTAGGTGAAACGGAAGTCTGAATCAGATTTGTTCCCTTAGCCGGAAAATCTAAAGCTATCAAGTTCCAAGTAATAGAAAATGACTTGCTAGGGGAATACGATGGATTGATCGGAAATCATTTACTACGAGAGGGTGGTTTCTCGATCAATTACAAGGAAAACATTATAAGTGGAAAATATGGAAAAATACTTTTACGGTTCTTAGGAGAGGAATTCATCGTAAAGGAAAGATCTGAGGTTTTTAGGATAGTTGAGATCAATAGTGGTTGAAATAATGATATTGTGATACCCAGGCAGGAAATTACCAGGGGTATCAAAATTCCAAATTGCGTCACCCTGAATAATAATGGGAAATATTTAGTTTCGATAGCTAATACCACTGACAAACTATTTAATGTAAAAAATGTTAGGATCATAGGAAGAAATTTGAATAAATTCGAAGATTCTAAGGGTAGATCTCAGATAGTGTCAGGTAACATTCGAACTGACCATTTAAACAAGGAAGAATAAGAAAGTCTTATCGAAATTGATAGGAAATATAGTGATATTTTTAGTATCGAAAATGAAAAGCTGTCAAAAACTTCCGCGAACCTGTGTTCACCAAAACATATAGGTACCCTAAGGTCCATGATGAGGAAGTTCGTAAACAGATAGGAAAATTGAAAGTGGACGGAATAATCCAAAATAGCAGTTCTCCCTGGAGCTCTCCGCTATGGATAGTTCCCAAAAAGTCCAACGTAAGTGGTACAAAAAAGTGGCGAATGGTAATTGATTACCGCAAATTAAACGACTTAGCTATTGCGGCCAATTACCCCCTGCAGAACATAAACGAAATCCTTGACCAATTGGGTAAGGCAAATTATTTTTCGACATTAGACTTAACGTCTGGCTTCCACCAAATTCCAATGGCTTAGGAGGACATCGAAAAAACTGCTTTTAGCACTCCCATATGGCCATTTTGAGTACACAAGAATGCCATTTGGTTTAAAAAATGCTCCGGCCTGTTTCCAAAGGCTGATGAACACAGTCCTAGCAGGTTTACAGGGAATCAGATGTTTCGTTTACTTGGACGACATTGTCGTATACGGGAAAAATCTAGAGGAGCATAATCAGAAGTTAGTTGAAGTTTTCGAGCAACTACGAAGGGCAAACCTCAAACTGCAGCTTGATAAGTGTGAATTCGTTAGAAAGGAAGTCTCCTACTTAAGGCATGTTATCACTGACGAGGGAGTCAAACCCGATCCAGGAAAGATAGCATGTATAAAACAACTGGGAGCTCCAAAGAGCCCTAAAGGAATTAAGTTCTTCCTTGGGATGAAAGGGTACTACAGAAAGTTCATTAAGAATTTTAGTAAAGTTGCCGAGCCATTGAATAGATTATTAAAAAAGATGCTGAGTTTATATGGACTCAAGATCAGGAAGAAGCATTTAATAAGCTAAAAGAATTAATAATAACACATCCCATATACAGTACCCAGATTATAGCAAGCCATATATTATAACAACTGATGCGTCTAATAGAGGCATCGGTGCAGTGCTTAGTCAGGAAAACAATGGTACGAATCTACCAGTAAGAGATGAGGCCTTAGAAACAAATATAGGAAATAGTAACAACTAAATTTCCTCAGAAGGTGTAGAAAATATTCTTGAAGAAGATACACCTGTAGAAAGTGAAGCTTCTAGTACTATAGAAGAAGAGGTGTTGACAAAGGATAAAGAACTAGTCACTGATATAGAGAAAAGAAAGGCCATAATAAGGGAATATCACGAAGGGTTATTAGGTGGACACACGGGTCAAAAAGCCACTTATACGGAAGTAAAAAAAAAATTTCAATGGAAGGGTATGCAAAAACAGATCGAAGATTTCGTGAGAAATTGCCCTCAGTACCAAACAAAGAAGGTCAACAGAGCGCCTACTAGAAACCCAATGAAGATCATTACATCAGCAGACAAAGCCATGGAAAAGATCATGATAGACGTAAGTGGACCTCTTGAAGAAACCGAAGAAGGTTACAAGTTCAGATTGACTATTCAAGACGATCTATCAAAATTCATCAAGTTCATACCGGTAAAGTCTAAAGATATGCAAACAATAGCGCGAGCTGTTATGGAAGATTGGATTATGAATTTTGGGATGCCAAAGTTAATCTTATCTGACAACGGTTCAGAATTTTGCAATAAGCTGTTTGAGGAGTTTTGTAAACTCCTAAATATAAAACACATTACCACTAGTGTAGCTTATCCACAGGCCAATGGTAGTGTTGAAAGGGCTCACTACAGACTCCTAGAGTACCTTAAATCTACAGGACGCGAATTAAATCAACTTAAAGACTGGCATAAGAGAATGTCTTATGCAGGATTCTGTTACAATGGAACTAAACATTTTACACTCCTTACGAATTGGTATTTGGTTTCGAAGTTAATAGGCCTAGTGGTGTAGACCCGAATGATGAAAAATCTGTTTTCGATTATGTAGACGAACTGCGAGCCAATCTTTTAGAAAAGCAAGGAAATGTCAAGGAAAGTACAAGAAAATGTAGGGAAAAGTCAAAAATTAGATATAACAAGAAATTAGGAAGAACTATATTGGTCAAAAGGTCTTAGTGAGGAATGAAAGAAAAGGAAAATTAAGAAGCCAGTATAAAGGGCCATTTAAAATATTAGAAGTTAATGAAAATAATTTAGTCATACAAATTAATAACAAGAAGCAAAAGTTTAACAAAGCTAATGTTAAGCCATATATTTCAGATCCCTGTTCATCGGGCGGGTCATCGCCGAAGTAAAATTATGGGTGAAAGATCTACAAAATAATACCGGGATATATTTTAATCACTTAGGAGAAGCAAGAGAAATTAACAATTATATAGCATTAGTGATAGAACTAGATATAAATGGATTAGAACACGCGAGTGGAAATATAAGAAACATGATTAACACAATGGATGCCGTTTGTCTTGTCGAAAATTGAATGTAAAGAATTTCACAGAATAGCTAAAAAAGAAATTGTAAAGGTTAACAACAGAATAAAGATTATTTTAGGAATTATGGGTAGTTGGAGAAGACAAAAACGCGGACTAGTTAATATGATAGGTTCAGGATTCAAAGTCCTCTTTGGCACAATGGACAATGAAGACGCGGAATACTATTATAATGCCATCCAAAAGATAAATAAAAACGAACAACAAATTAAAGATGCAATGGAAGATAATGTTAAGATACACAGTCAGTTAAATAAACAAGTAATAGAAAGTATCATGAACACTAATGTAACTTTTGCTAAAATCAATGAACTAGTAGATGAAATAAACAAAGTTAATACTCTAGAAAGTACAATAATTTAAATAGAACTATTTTGATTGAATAATACTATGAGGGAATATCTAATAAAATAAACCTTAAAATGTTACAGTTAGATAAAACAAATAATAGAACAAATAATAGATAGCCTCTTATTTATGCAAGCAGGAATATTACATCCACGAATTATTGAACCTATAGATTTAATAAATGAGCTTCGAGATTTGAAAAATGACAATACATTCGCAATAGAAGCGAACATGGAAAATTATTCCGAAATTTTGAAAACAATGAACTTAAAAGCGTTCACTAAAGATCAAAAAATTATTATTATTATTAATATTCCGACAGTAATTAACAAAAATTTCGAAATTTATGAAACAATTGCTATTCCAAAGATAGTTAAGAATGGAATTGTATTTTTAGATGTAAGAGATAAATTTATGATTATAAATAAAAACAAAGAAGATTATGCTTTAATAAATGATTCAAAAGATTGTAATAACATTAATAAAATTTTAATTTTTAAACCCCAGCTTCTTAGAAGTACTATTAGCGATGATAATTGTGAAATAAATTTGTTTATGAGAAATAGAGCTGATAAATGTAAAGCTAAAATCATAAATTCTCATGTAGAAATATTTCATAAGCTAAAAGATAATTTGTATTTGTATAGTATTTCTGAAAAAAACCCAATACAAATATAAATGTAACAATGAAACAGAAATAGGTAAACTTGTTGGCACCGGTATACTCCAAATAAAAAATAATTGCATCCTCGAAACTGATGACGTGACGTTAAAGACGGTCGGTACTGGAGCAGAAATTGCGGTTAGAGATAAACATTCATACAGCGAACTAGAAAACTGCTGCTTAAACACCAAATTGAAGGATATTGTGATTAATCAAGAACCATTGTCGAAGATAACTGCCAAAGATATCCACGAGCTGCAGGATCTGTCAGCTCAGATTCAAAATCATAAAAACTTTTGGTCAAAAACATTGGAAAAAATACCAGAACGATCACAGGGGATAATAATCTCAACATTTGGAATCCTGAGCTTGTAGCTATAACATTCATCATCTGGAAATGTAGCTGTGGTCGAGGTAAGACAACATTAACCATCTTTAATAAGTGTTTCCTTGAGAATGACCAGTTCAGCAAATACCTCAATCCAATCCATAGATGTGGAAAATCCAAAATCCAATCTAAGAATTAAATATCCTTAGATGTCTTTAGGAGAGGGGAGTTACGGATGTGCAAGTAGGTCATGCGACACGGGAGAACAACAACCCTATCCCCACAATGCGACCGAAACCAGACGTCGATTCAGCAAGAAAATTTTAATAACAGAATATGGGAATTGGCAAAATGTGGAAAAACGTAAAAATGAGGTGTCAAATGAGGTGAGGCTATTTAGGCAGGTCAAAATAAAGAATGCTTGGGATTTGTTGGAAATTAAGCGAACTGTTAAGACGTGGAAATTTTAATTAATCTTAAAATAAATATAGTTACATAGTTAAAGTAAAATATAAACGTGTTTCGTTTTATTGTAAACATCGGTTGATTTTTGTTGCCGTCTATTCGTTGTTGTCGGTGCCTTGCTGTTGTTTTTTTTTATCGTCGGTGCATTGTTGTCACTCTACATAATCGATCGTCGCTCAGTTGTTCGATCATCGTTGGATATTCACACAATACCAAAGGGAAACACCAGCGTCCACTACCCAGACGTCAGCTAGCCTGCCGGTTTCTTTTGAGTTCCTGTTTTTTTTTATGTGTAACCCAAACTGAGGCATAACAATATACATATACGAACTATACAGATACTCCATATCCATCCTACCAACGTGTCGGCATCAGAACTCCGTGACCGCAGTCGCACAAAATATTTTTTTTGTTTCTTTTTTGCAGTGAAAGTAAACAAGGGTATGTGTGAGTGACACGATGGACTAAAAAGTGAGCAGAAAAAACAAATGTTCTGTATTATAATTTCTTCCCTTTTGTAAGAAGTTTAAGCTTTTTAAAAAGCTTTTTTTAGTGAATTTCGTTTTCATATATCACTTCTTCCCGTATGAATGAGACATCTGGGTAGTTTATTATCTGTGCTATAACGTTGACTCTTTTTTGTCTTTTTCCTGGTTCTATTGCTGTTACTTTAGCATAAAGTGTCCCTACTTCGCGATTTATAACTTATTATTTTATCTATTATAATTATTGTATGTCCGTTGCTTGTCGTCAATTGGTCAATTGTTAATAGCGCTGGGGCTTGCACTGTTAGTATTGTGAGTATTAGATATACTGATCTACAAATAAACGGGGTTGTTTGATATTTATTGGGAGTTCTCTTTGTTTTTCTTAATTATGTATCTTGGTTCATTTTTATAGTAGGTGCTTTTAGTTTTGTATGTTCTTCTAATACCTCCGTCTCTTTTGTCCAGTTTTTATTGGGTATGTAATAAGCGTATGTCTGCTTAGTAATATTGACTCTCAATGCAAGAAATGGATGCTTCATAAAATAAAATATATCCATATGAAAGGTTTCATTGCGTATATTGGGTGTCTCGCTTAATTCATACATAGGTTTTATCGGTTTTCTTTGATATTTCGTTTCTAAACATAATTTACAATTATTAATAATTTTTTTAATTTTTTTGACTAATTTTGGGTAATACATTTTATTTTTTAGGCTATGATACGTTTCTACTATTCCACTATGCATTCTTTCCTTTGTGTGATATGATTATATTTGTTTATGAACTTAATCTAGAGTTTTTATTTATCTTGCTCTTATAGTAGCTTTTTTGAATTTTATTTGTTTGTCGTGGTGAAACAATTCTATTAGCAACTGTTGAATTTTATTGAACTCATCTAGTATAATTGTTCGGTGTAAATTCAATCAAACCTGGCATTATGTATCTTCTTAGTAAATCTATCCAGTATTCCCTATTCCTAGTCATATCAGCACATATTACTCTGCTATTTTGTAAAATTTATATCTCTTTGTAAGGATCATTGGTTAATATTAATTTGGTCTTGTATTTAATCACTATTATTTCTTTAATGGAGGTATGGTCTAATTGTTGTTCTACCTGTGAGTGTGCTATGCACTTTTGGATAGCTGGTTTATTGATTGATTATATACTGTTTCCTGTTCCTCGTTGCTATCAGAAATCCTACTTAAAAAATTTGCATTTAGTTTTATTTTCCTTTGAAGTTTTCTATATCGTACTGATACTCTTGCAGTTTAAGTAACCAACGTTGGTTCCTTTGGCTAAACTATTTTTCCGTAAACTTCTTGTTAAAATATTTGATGAGTAGTGGGTCTGTGATTATCTTGAATTGTTTTCCCCATAAATACGGTCTAAAATAGGTTACTGACCATACAAAGGCCAAAAACTCTTTATCCGTAACTGAGTAGTTCTTCTCATGATCGTTCAATGATCTTAAGGCGTAACATACAAGTTAGCGACAAATACGCTTAGCTCGTATAAGTGCAGTCGCTGCATTTCCCACGTTACCGATCATTAGTGGAAAACGTGTAAGATGCACACGACACTAATAATCGCAACATTCACAAATATTCATCCGCCGGTAACCCGATGCAACTTCCCGGAATCACCTGTCTGCGCACCGTTGTTGTTCCCGGAATTCATCGTAGCAGCTAGCGTATGCATAGGCGATAAGGTTAAGTTGTTAGTTTGTAAGTTCGAGTTTTGTTTCTACCGTTGCACAATAAAGAGCTCTTGCTCGTAAAAAAATATTTTTTTCGGCTTTTAAACATAAAAAAGCTTAATTGGCGCCCGAGCAATCCTTGAACCAGTAGTGATAAGTGTACAATAGTGAATAAAAAATCACATAGTGATATAATTATTGATACTCTCCGCTAAGCCCGAGCAATCCTTGAACCAGTAGTGAGAAGTGTACAATAGTGAATAAAAAATCACATAGTGATATAATTATTGATTCTCTCCGCTAAGACCGAGCAGCCTTCATCTACAGTATAAATAACAAGTAGTGAAGTGAACTAGTAGCGAAAAGTGACAACAATAAAAAATTCCATAGTGAAGTGATCGTCGAAATTTTCTGCTATTAAGGAAGAACAACTCCCCTGGAATCCGGCCCCCGAGTACCGAAAGGAAAAAGGAAGCAGTGTTCAACAGCCAGCCGCTCCAGCGATCAGTGTGCCATAAGCAGAAGATGTGGTACTTTATGTAAGCTAGTAATTAAGACTAAATTCATTTTTTTCTATTCTTAACTGATAACAATTTGAAATAATAGAATTTAAGAGAGTAATCAGATAATTTCAAATAATATAATTTAGAAAAAGTGATTAGACAATTTAAAATAATAAAATTTAAGAAAGTAATTGGACAACTTATAATAATAGAATTTAAGAACGTAGTTAAAGTAGATTAGTCATTATCGCGGATAGAAATTAATTTAACCAAATTTATAAGATTTATTGATTCCTCGTCACATACTTTCTTTTCTCTTCCTCTCTCCTTTTGCTTTTGTGAGTGCGGAATAAATAAAAATGGCAAACCCGAATAACCTCATTCGACCACCCGTGCTTAATATCCCACCAGTTGAAAATCATCCTCAACCAGACCCTCTACAGCCTCAGGCCCAAGCACGCCCTGTCATTCCGTCTGCCCAATTAATTAATACGATCACCAGCATCGTCCAATCAATACTTCACCCCAATCTCGATCCCCTCATTGCCCAGGACCAGCATATAGAGCCTGAACACGGTAATGATCTCTCAGAACTAGATAAAATTCCGGACGTGGTAAGAAGCCTTCGTGAGTTCACAGGGAAACCTGGCGAATTCAGTTCCTGGAGAAAAAGCGTAGATCGCGTCCTCCAAATATATCAACCCCTTCAGGGAACCCCCAGATATTACGGCATTATAAGTACGATCAGGAATAAAATTATCGGTGAGGCTGACGCCGTGTTGGAATCATACAACACTCCGTTAAATTGGAAAGCTATTTCCAAGTGCCTAATGTTACATTACGCGGACCAAAGAGATCTCAACACTTTGGAGTACCAAATGACTTCCCTAGTACAAGGTAACTCTTCAGTGCAGGATTTCTATCAATCGGTCTACACGCACCTATCCCTCATACTTAATAAAGTACAGTGCATGGACGTAGGGAACGAGTCAATTTCTCTACTTACCCGTAACTATAGAGATAAGGCACTCGACACGTTTATACGTGGCCTTAACGGCGACCTTCTAAAATTACTAGGCATTCGAGAACCAACGGACCTTCCGCAAGCCCTTAATCTATGTCTGAAGCTTGAGAATCAAGGATTCAGATCGAATTATGCAAACAATAAAAACTCTTTTACGCACAGATTCAATCAAACCGCTCCCCACCCACCGGCACGAAATCATGGACAGCAGTACAACCCTCGACGAGAACCCTTTTTCCCACAAGTGGCCTACTTGCCGCAAGTTCACCCACACCAAAACCTTCCGCAGGCTTATCCACAACAAAATATTCGTTATCCAAATTATCCACAATACAGTTACCCTCACTACAATTCTTATCATAACCCCAACCCACCCCCCCGTCCTTCGGCTCCTAAGCCGCAGCCAAAGCCAGAGCCCATGGATACCTCGTCTATAATGACGAAAGCGGTTAACTACCAAAACAGGCCACCGCAATTTAAATACGCAGGCAAGCGTCCACCAGGACCTTCGATGCAGGCCCATATCCCAAACAAATATCAGAGAAACTTTCACATTGACATCGGATCAACTCCACCAGACCCACCGGAGTTCTACATAGAACCAACAGGTTACGTCTGTCCAACTGACCTTTACGCATTTTACGGTCAAAACGACATAAGGGAAGTAGAACACGACCCTGATCTCAGGAACTACGTGATCAGCCAGGCTGAACAATTCTCACAAGAAGACAATCTAGCTCAATGTGACCAAGAATACCAGGAATTCAGTGACATTAATTTTTTAGGTTAGCCGACTCTTCGCTGCCCTATATCCAGTGCAAGACGAAGAGTGGACAAATACTTAACTTCCTAACAGATACAGGTTCGAGTAAGAACTATATTCAACCCAGTTTAATAACAAACCCCCTCCCAAATAATCAACACTTTTTCGCCAAGTCTATCGCAGGAGACGTCAAAGTAACCCAACACACGTTTTTGAACCTTTTTGGCCAACCAGTAAAGCTTAAATTTTTCCTTCTACCAACGCTAAAGTCATTCCATGGAATAATTGGAAATGATAGTCTTAAACAACTATCAGCTGTCATTCATACAAAAGACAATTTCATGACGATTCTTGATAAAGTTAAAGTTAAAATCAAACAACGCGAATCACAAACAATAAATTCTCTGACCGCTAAAATAAACAACATGCCTGAATCGCAAAGACGAGCCATAAATGCTATCGTACACAAATTTCGCCCCTTGTTCTCAGAACCAAACGAAAAACTCACCTACACAACAAAAGTTACAGGCGAAATACGTACACAGTCCGACTCCCCGGTATACTCTAAATACTACCCGTATCCCGCATCGCTCAGAGATGAGGTAGATAAACAGGTCCAAAAGTTGTTAGAAGACAACATAATCAAACCATCCCGCTCTCCATACAATTCCCCAGTGTGGATTGTTCCTAAGAAAACCGACTCAAACGGGAATAAGCAATTTAGACTCGTAATTGATTATAGGAAATTAAATTCCGTAACAATCTCAGACCGCTACCCAATACCTGAGATTAATGAAGTCTTATCACAATTAGGACGAAGCAAATTCTTCACAGTCCTAGACCTGAAAAGTGGGTTTCACCAGATTCCACTCAAGGAATCGGATATGGAAAAAACCGCATTCTCGATCAACAATGGGAAGTTCGAGTTCACACGACTCCCATTCGGCTTAAAGAACGCACCATCCATCTTTCAGCGTGCGCTTGACGATATTCTGCGATCTTACATCGGGAAATTCTGCTACGTCTACATTGATGATATCATCATCTTTAGCAAAGACGAAAGCGATCATGTGAGACACGTAGAAGAAATATTCAGAACGTTAAGCGAAGCCAATATGAAGGTACAATTAGACAAATGCGACTTCTTTAAAGAAGAAATCGAATTTTTAGGCTTCATTGTATCGTCTAAAGGACTATCGACAAACCCCGCAAAAGTTCAAGAAATAGTCAATTTTCCCGTTCCAAAAACTCTTAAAGAGCTAAGATCATTCTTAGGCCTATCAGGTTATTACCGTAGATTCGTGAAAGACTACGCAAAACTAGCCAAACCTTTAACAACTTTACTAAGAGGTGAAGAAGGGAGAATATCAAAAAACAAATCCGCAAGAGTCCCAATAACACTCACACCAGATGCGATCTCAGCCTTTCAAAAAATTAAGAGCTCATTGGTCTCCAGAGACCTAGTTCTTGTCTATCCAGACTACAAAAAAAGTTTCGAGCTAACCACTGACGCCTCTAATTTTGCTCTTGGCGCAGTACTATCGCAAGGTGATAGACCCATTATGTTCATTTCTAGATCGTTGAGCAAAACCGAAGAAGCCTATGCGGCTAACGAGAAGGAGATGCTCGCTATCATATGGGCTTTGAATACATTAAGAAACTATTTGTATGGTACTGCACACGTCAAGATATTCACAGACCACCAACCCCTTACGTACGCCCTGAGTAGTAAGAACAATAATTCCAAGATGAAACGCTGGAAAGCGATTTTGGAGGAATATAACTACGAGCTGAATTATAAGCCAGGAAAAAGTAATGTTGTAGCTGACGCACTATCTCGCTTACCGAAAAATTCCGAAGTCAACTCATTGACTATGACACAACATAGTGACGAAAGCTCGTCGCACGATTTAATACCAGCCGTCGAAAGCCCAATAAATGTATTTAAAAACCAATTAATGCTTCTTATCGGTAACAATGAAAACTATGAGTTCAAAATCCCCTTTCCAACATACCATAGGCACACCTTTACACAAAAAGAGTATACTGACGAAGACTTAACGTCTATCCTGAAACGATACCTCAACCCAAGTGTGATTAATGGAATCTTTACAACAGAACCTATTATGGGGAGAATCCAAGAAATTTACCCCTTTCATTTCAGATTATACAAAGCTAGATTCCCACAAACTCTGGTTACGGACCTAACAGACGCAAACGAACAAGAAAACAGAATCCTTCAAGAATAACGAACCACACAGATAATGCTAACCCCAACATCCTTTTCATACCCCATCAAGTAACAGAACTCCGCAATCTAATAAGCCATCTGAAACCTATATTCAGGAAACGCAGATCATTAAATTTCCTTGGAAGTACTTGGAAGTGGATCGCTGGCAGCCCCGACCACGATGACTTCCAACTCATAAAAGAAAAAATGCACAACCTTTTGGAAAACAATAATAAGCAAATTATAATCAATAAATCTTCTATTGACAGGATAAATGAAATCACGAATGTAACCGGTCATATAATGAAACTTATCAAATCTGACGAAAATATTAAAAATAACTATATCTTAGATGTAAAATACAAAATAGACCTTATAAAGGAGGAGATAAAAAATGTACAGTATGCTTTACTTTGGGCAAAAGCCAAGATTGTTAACTCTTTTATATTGTCAATGTCAGAGATACAAATAATCCAAAATGTTTTTGAAAATGATAACCTACCGTATGTCAACTTTGAAGAAGCGCTTGAATTCGCTGATGTAAAAATTGCATCAAATGCATCAACAATCCTCTATATAATCAATATACCCACTACCGAAATAGAAACATGTAATAATCTTTTTATCAAAGCTATAAGAAAATCAAGCACTGTAATAAAAATTCCTTATGAATATGTTTTAAATTGTAAAGATAATATTTATGGTATAAGACGAAATTGTCAAACTTATAATAAGCTAACAATATGTAAAAGAAATTGTATCGAAAGTCTAACAGAAGATGAATGCATACCAAATTTGTTAAGAAGCCGACCGTCCAATTGCCCTGAAACAAATAATCAGCACGTCCCCGTCATCGAGCAAATACTCCCTGGAACCCTATTTCTGAACCAGTTCAATGGATCGATACTCGTCCAAAGAGAAACAATCAACCTTACTGGAACCTTCATCATACAGTACCACAACGACTCCGTCTACGTGAATGGTCAAAATTATAGCTCAAACGAAATCTCTATAACCAAACCCCTTCCGACCATAGTTCAACCCGATTCGTCTATGAAAACATACGAGGAAGTTTTAACTCTCGAGATGATGAAGGAGCTTCACATCAATAACACTAAACACATAGAACAACTACAAGAAGATCAACAAACATACCAGATAGCAAACTACAGTCCTATAACATTGGTATTGATAGCATCCATTGTTATCGCAGTAAATCTAATCATAACCAAGCAAAAGAACAGGACTAGCATCCCCGCTGAAAAAATAGAAGCATCAACGACTGCACCGGAAACCAGTAAAAATGTACCAGTCCTTCATATGGTCACGAGCGAGGACGCTCGAGTCTAAGAAGGGAGGAGTTAGCGACAAATACGCTTAGCTCGTATAAGTGCAGTCGCTGCATTTCCCACGTTACCGATCATTAGTGGAAAACGTGTAAGATGCACACGACACTAATAATCGCAACATTCACAAATATTCATCCGCCGGTAACCCGATGCAACTTCCCGGAATCACCTGTCTGCGCACCGTTGTTGTTGTTCCCGGAAGGTTAAGTTGTTAGTTTGTAAGTTCGAGTTTTGTTTCTACCGTTGCACAATAAAGAGCTCTTGCTCGTAAAAAAATATTTTTTTCGGCTTTTAAACATAAAAAAGCTTAATTTACATGTTGATCCTCTTGCTTTAATACCGCTCCTATCGCGTCTTTACTTGTGTCAGTAAATAGCGTGAACGTTTTGTTAAAGTCGGGAAACTTCAGTATAGGATGTTTGATTATATTAAGTTTTAAAGCTTTGAATGCCTGGATATACTCTGAACCGTTGATATTGATCTTTTTCTCTTTTTTCAAGTACTTTACCATTGGTTTAGCAATCCCATTAAAAGTCTTTCGGTTTTAGGTTGAGTAAAGTCTTCGATTGACTTTGTTTTCTTACGATATAGCTGAGGGTATAGCTGTTAAAATATGGAATAGGAATTCAGTATCTTTTTTTTAGAAATGAACATTTATCGAATTGTAATTTAAGACTGTGTTCGGAAAGTTTCCAGAAAATTAGTTTTAAAGAGTTTATATATTCATTTAAACTTGTTGAGAAAACGAGTATGTTATCTAGATACACGACAGAAATTTTGTTGATGTTCATCAACCTCTGGAAGTTTGCCGGCGCATTTTTTAAGCCGTTTAGTAGGTTTGTATTGCTATTTCCTCTTCATTATTTAAACGGCTTAAATCTATTTCTTTTTCATCAGAGGTGAGCTCGAAACAATCGACGTCTGTTCTAGTATTGGAAGAATAAATGGGTATTTTGACACCATTATTTTGTAAGAGGCATTTATAATCAAAATCCAGAGTTTTGACAATTTTATTTAGTATGTCCATGCCGATAAGGACATCATAAGATTCATATCCTAAATCCCGTTTCTACCATTTCCGCCCCTTGTGCGTCATATTTAAATTCCTTTGAAATGTTTGTAATTATTCTGTCTACTTTTTCTATTGTTATATTGTTTATTGCCTGAAGTCTTAGTATAATTGAGGGTGGCCGTGGTTTAGTGTAACATCAACGCTTGTCACGCTCTTGGTTCACGGTTCAAATCCTGATCTCAACAATCATCTATTTACTTCGTCTGAAATAAATAAAAAAGTCGATCAATTGCGAAAGCTTAGTCAACTCTACTGCAAAGGCATAACACTGGCAGTAGAGTGGTCATATTGCTTAAATGCAACTTGATCGTGATGATGACATCAGGTGGAGGGAAAAAAATACTGTGAATCATGAGCAACGACAAAAAGTAAAACAAACAAGCTCCCCAGTTATCTGGACGCCACCCTTGGAGTTTACTGAAACTTAATACGACCTAAGTTTCAAACCCACTACACCAATCTTTCTTTCTCTCTCTCTCAATTTCTGCAAACGCCCGTGCCCTGAAATAATTTAATGGTATTCATATCCCATTTGGCGAGCGCAAATTATAAAAAAAAAAAAAAAACTACAGTCTATTTTACTTGAATTTATGATGCTCATTGTGGAGCCTGTGTCAATTAATCCTCCATATTTTTTTCCCTTAATAGTCAAGTCTGTACACATTTTTTTTCCGAGACCTAATTCAGAAAAAACTCGGGTTCGATGCTATGTATCTCTTCTTCGTTGATAGTCAGTTTAACATTCCGATTAGAGATTTATCCAACTGACATAGGTCTCGGGTATTGTGCTGCGTTTCTCAGTTGCCATGAAGGATTGAAAGTTTGATAGTCTACGCTTCGATTTTTCCTATTGTTGTTGTCGTAATAATTTTCGTTACTGTTCTGTCTATACTGTTCCGATTGTCTTATTCTAGAATTATTGTGTCTCCCTATCTGAGCTGACCCTGGTCTATTTAGTTGAGTGTGACTTTGTGAATTTTGTCGCCTGTGATTATATCCGTAGTTTGTCTGTGAATTTTGATAATTGTTTGAGTTACTATGTGGTTTGTTTATCGTAAACTACCTTTCTATATTTCCTTCATCATATCCTATGTAGCTGTAGAGTACGTCCTTACTCGTAATTCTATGGAGGTTGTAAATATCTTTTATATCAATAGACAAATTCCCTTTGCTAACTGTCTTATTCTATTTATTATTAATGTATAAAATGTATTTTTAGCTTCAGTTTGGTTATTCTCGTATGTTGCAAATGAATTTATATTCTGAATTAATTCTTCTAATTTTATATTTATAAAAAAAATCTTTTTTTATTTATCATAGAACAAAAAAAAAATTTACTTTTATTTAAATAATAATTAACTTATTCTGAGCAATGTATAATATATTCCAAAGAGTTCTGTACTCTATTGATGTCATTATACTAATGAGTTGAGTGAATTATTCTTCATGTATATACATACATGTTTTCAAAGTGATGACACTGCACTAAAGCCGAAGTTGAACGCAACTTCAGAATTTGGAAAAGGCAGTTTCCAGTGTTGGTCACTGGATTAAGGTGCAGAGTGGAAACAGTGCAATGATTACCATCCATTGTGCCGCCCTCCACAACATAGCCATCGACGAAAATGAGTCGCAACCACCACCGGAAGTGCTAGGATTCGCTGATATGCTAGCCGCCTGCTGATATGATCACTAACATTATTCTCTTAGGTATGAATAATTTTATTCCCAACAGAATAAGGGTCATTAAATCTAATGTTAACACGTTGTTTGTCCAGAGCTGTAAAGAGGCTACCAGGTTGAAAGAAGTAAGTTGTCGGCCTTATAAAACCAACAAATCCGAGGAATACCTAAAGGATCTTAAACAAGTCAGAAAAGACTGTAATGCCCACATTTGACGTATAAAATTATTACACGACCAAAAATTGAGGCAAACAATTCTACAATGTCCAAAGATAGAAAAAAATGTTGGTATTTCGTCAAAAATATTACAAATTCTGCCTCGACTCCCATCCCTACGATCATTTATAATGATATTCCAGCTTTCAATTCATTAGGCAAAGCCAATTTGCTTGCTGCTTACTTTGCAGCGAACTCCACCCTGACAGATAACGCTTTGCCTCTGCCTGTACTAGAGAGTCAAATTTTCTATGGGACAAGTCCACTTTCGCACTCGTACAGTTGCAGGAGTACTCAAAGGTCTTGACATACACAAATGCGCTGGTCCAGATGGTATCTCTCCCATAGTTGTGAAAAGGTGTTCTTCCACGCTGGCAAAACCTCTGCGTAAGCTTTTCTGTCTATACTAGTTTTCAGGGCTCCCTCCGAGTAGATGGAAAACAGCACTTGTCCAGCCCGTCCCTAAAAAAGCGAGTCTTCCTCAATATCCAATTACCGACCCATTGCACTCACCTACGAGTATATCTCTTGTTTCCAAGGTAATGGAAACGCTGATAAATCATCAGCTAATGAAGTATCTTGATTTACGAAAACTCCTCAACAGGCCCAATGACATCCAATGATCCAATCTCTCCATCAACTTATTTCTAAAGCATTTGACAGAGTCTGGCATCAAGCTCTTTTGTCGAAAATGTGTGCATATGGCGTCAATGAGTCTCTCTTTCAATGGATTAGAAATCACATTTCGATCCGTTTAATAAAAGTTGTCTTGGACGGCTTCAAGTCTGCAATTTACCAGATAAATGCTGGTGTTCCCCAATGCTGGTTTGTCTCCGATTCTCCTTCTTATTCTTATGAACGATCTCTTGTCGGCAACTTCTAATCCAATCCATTCCTTTGTTGATGACAGTACCCTTAGTTTTTCATATTCGCTCCTTTAACTCTGTTCTTGCTCTTCGGCAACGTACTCGTATGTTAAACACATTAAATTCCTACCTTTATAGCATAATCAAATGGGGTTCAACCCACAGAGTGGAATCTAATGCTTCCAAAACACAACGTTGTCTTCTGTTCCTCAAACGAAACCAAAACGCTCAACCATCGAACTTGCACCGCTGGAACGGAAAGTCTTGCCAATCTCGGTGTGTGTATTAATGACCATCTTTGATAGAATGATCACATATGCGAGCTCGTCAAAAATGCTGAAAATTGAATAGGATTCCTTAAACAGTGCAAGAATATTCTAAGTTTGACCTGGCATCAATTTATGAGGCATTCATCTGTCCAAAGCTGGAATATAGCACCAATATTTAGTCTGGTGTACCCAACGCCGTTCTGAACTTTCCAGACACTTTACAGAAACGCGCGTTAAAACTTATAGGTGATAGAGAAACTGAAAACTTCATAAATTTTCTCGAACATCGCAGAAATGTCTCGTGTCTTTCCCTTTTTTATCGCTCTTTTTAATTAAAAAAAATGCTCCAGCGAAGTAGCCAGTTGCATTTCTCCCCTTCAAAATTTCACAGGGATTCGTTTATAAGCCGAACGACACGAATGTGGAATGATCTCCCAGGGTCTGTATTTCCCCATCACTACAACCTTCAAACATTTAAAGCCAACATGCACAGACATCTACACTATTCCTCTTCCCCCTTTTCCCAAAATAATATAAGATCATTCATATACCCTTTGGCACTCGAGTTATGGGTTTGAAGTACCCAGTCAATAAAAAAGTAAAAACGCAACTACTTCGGACTACGTCTCTCAATCTACTTTATTTCATATCTGTTTTCATTTTATAAAGGTTCCACAATGTTTCTTGGCTATGGGAAGTGTTTGTGTTGCAAAAGAAAGTTAAAGCAAAAGCAAGGTTTACAATTTAAAGTTAAGGAATGTACTTTGTGAGTTATGCTGTGATTCTGCGGTAACACGAGTAAATCTCATATTACTGCATGTGGCTACTGCATCCATATCCGGCATGTGCTATGGGATTTGATTTCAGTATACGGCTGAGTATCTTTAGATACATAACTCCTCCCCGTAAGTTTTGAGCGATGGACAAGGAAGCTGCATCCTTGGAGGAGCGATTACGGTGCTGATTGATGATCTTACTGCTGTAGTATTGACGTTGTCTGCTGGCGGTTCGTTTAATGTGATGGTTGCAGCACTTTCGGATCATGTCACCTCTACTGCCCCAGTTTTTGTGGTTGTTCGTATTGATTTTGTCAAGAAGTAACCAATTTCTGCAAATATAAAAATCGTTAGTGAATTGGTTTGTGTGTTTCTAGCTTGTAATATTTATATTAATTCCTTATTTTTGAATTGATATTTCTGTATTTTTCGAAAATTTAAGACTCCAGGTGTTGTTGTATTGATTGGGTTTAATGATAAAGGGTATATGTGGATGTCATCCCAATAAACATGGCTGCTGCTTTCGTAGATCATCTGGTTGATTTCAATTTGGCAATTCTAAAAGTATATGCTTAGGGTTCCTCTGATTTGTAGTTCACTGATTTCGCATGTTGATTTAATTGATAACTCCGTAATATTGATCAGTACAATGTAGTTACTATCCAGTTGTATCACCTTGCTATTTCCTGATCGTTCTTCTATTCTGCATTTCGCTGGCTTGTTGATCATCAAGTTAGGGATACAGGTGGTATTGAAAATATGTTCCTGGCTCTTTAACTCTTGGCAATAAAATATTCTTTCAATTTGTGGACATTTGTTATCAAAGTATTGAATGTTTTTATAGTTTAGAATAGCATAGGATTTGTTACGATCTTTTGGGTTTTGTTTATAGGGAGGGGAATTACCCGTATGTGGGAAAAGGGGTAACTGCCTTCAAGGATTACTGGAATTTGAATGTTAAATATTATATGTATGATTGTATGTATCCGAGAATGCCTGCAAACCAAGAAGTTCATAAATATTTTCATCAGATTTTATTATTATTGATCAACTTTGGAAAAAGTCGTAAATCTCGCTTAATTCTTCAGGGCTTACAATTTGTTTCATTATGGCCTTGCTATGTTTGTTAAGTGGCTATTCAGCCGATCTATATTATAGTTAATTTCATTTAAATACAGAGAATACTTCAAAGTGATTTCATCTGATGTTATTCTCTTATCCAATTGGCTTTGGGTATAATTTAAATAATTTTTGATAATTTCTTGTTGATTATTTAAATAGTCTGTTATGTTCCCAAAACGAACGCTGAATCATTTGACTATTGATTTGATTCTGTTGGTTAACTTGGTTCCTTACGTTTATCTGATTTTGCATTAGCTGCTTTATTTCTTTATTCAAACGCAAAGCGTCGCTAGCGTCCATATTCCCTGTAATTCTTTTGATTACGGTCCCTAGACCATCAATGAGTCCTCTTCTATTCCTAGATTTAGGCATTAGAGTATGTAATTTTGTTTTCAGTTCAGTCAGTTTGATGTTTGTTATGGTTGCTGAGTCTTTTAATTCTTTAATTTTGCCAAAAGTTAAAAGGGAATTATTAATTTTGTTAATATTTGTTCCGTATGCCTCCAATTGTATTACTATGTACAGTAAGGTGGTTGTATGATCGTACTCGTATAGTTAGTGCAGTTCCCAATTTTATAGGAATTGTTCCTGCGTTATTGTCTAGTTGAAATACCCTGAAATTTATAATACCTTTTTAATTTATTGTATGTATTTTCTGATCTCTCGATGTTATGACTGTGTCTTTGCCATTCCTTTTTATCTTATGTCTACTAAACCTAGGTGTTAGCTTATTACGTCTGTTTTTTTTCCTTTAGACAATAGACCCTTCTTTAACTGTAAATGGAGTTTCTCTTTTTTTGTTCAGCTTGTTTATATTTTTTGTTATGTGTTGTTCTACGTATGTAGTTCCTAACTTCGGGGAATAATTTATCTTGGAATTCCTGTAACCTGTCTAAGTATTCATGAACTATTAAGGTATCGTTTAAGATTTCATCATGGTCCTTTTCTTCTCTTATCAAAGATAATTTTATATATTTCCGTGAAGGTAGAGTGTAGTCTTTCGATCGGAGTATTACTGCTCGATTATTGTAATGATGTTGTGTGAAGTTGTACACAACATTTGAAAATTTGTCAATTATATTTAATATTGTCCTATTGTTTATACTGTAGATGTCAATATGTATTATATCCAATGGTTTTTCTGGATTTTCGGGGACTTGGAATTGTAGTTTGTGAGGGTTCCTATTGTATTTTAAAGTTTGACATTTAATGCAGTTGTTTAAAACTTTGCAGATTTTGTTCTTCATAAATGGAAAGTATTATGTACGTCTTAGATGAGCTAAGGTCTCGTTAATTCCTCTATGATTATTTTTCTTGTGGTATTCCCTTATGGTTTTGTCTTGGCCGTCTTCGTTGTAATTCTGTACATCTAATTACTTTAAAAGCTTTACATCTTGCAAAGTATTTAGAGTACGCGTTTTGCACTGCCCGAAATATATTGTCGTCGGTTGTGAATATTGCTGTTACTTTGGTAGGGGGTGTACATATATTGCATGAAAATGTCTATAATTTTGTCCTCGTAGATGTTTGGATTCTTAATAGTGCGTCATTGTTTGTTTCTGAATATTATGGAGAGAAGATTTGATAGTTGTCTATCAGAATTTTTTAATATTAATTGCAAATTGAATTCACTCAATGGAAGTTCTAAGATTGGAATACCATCATTTAAATCTTCTGTCGGGGAATGAATTGTATTTCCATTAGTACCCTGTATAGAATGGTTATCTATTTCCTTTAACACTTTCAGACCTAACGGGACTCATTTGTCCCACGAGCTGCATTCATATGACGAAATTGCAAATTTCCCTTATAAATCCTTGTTTTTTTCCTATCAGTAAATTCCACATTGGTGTGGATTTGTCCGACCAATTTTCATCACTTTATGATCCCGACCGAAAATCAGGCAAGTGGTGGAAAAACGTTTTCCAAAAGCTACTAATTGTAGCTGTGGCTAATGCATGGATTATTTTCAAAGAAACGCAGCACAAGAAAGTTGTGTTGTTTGACTTTCGTGCAACATCCCATTATGCAAAGCGTGCTTTGCTAGTTATC
The DNA here is from genome assembly GCA_963082735.1 of Pocota personata. Lineage (NCBI taxonomy): Eukaryota > Metazoa > Arthropoda > Insecta > Diptera > Syrphidae > Pocota > Pocota personata. The sequence goes on from OY720429.1 coordinate 83,084,317, forward strand.
ATTTGTAACTTTTATAAAAATAATATATATTTGATATGAATTTTCTAAAAAAAATAAACACTCTTTGAATCAACATTTAGTTTTGGCTCATTTAGTAACTGGTGGGACTTATTTGTCCCAGTAGTGATTACTGTTGGGATACACCCTGTCCCAGGACATTTTCTCTGCACACGAATGTCCTATCACCAAACTTGCAATTTCTCAAATTATTATTTAAAAAATAAATCCGAGCTGAAAGGGTTAAGTTAATTTGTTGTGGCCTAATTCTGCTTAGAGTGTCAGCGTTCGTATTTGATTTGCCCCTTTTATATATAATTTCATATTCCTCCAGTTCCAGACGCCATCTAACGAGCTTGGTATTTGGATCTTTTAAGTTCATCGACCACGTAAGAGGTTTATGATCTTTGATTATCCTGAATCTGTGGCCAAAAAGGTATGGGCGGAAATACTTTGTTGCCCAAGCTATTGCTAATAATTCCTTTTCAAATGTCGAATAATTTTCTTCAGAATCGGTTAAAGTGCGATTTGCATAGCAAACGGGTTTATCGCTTCTATGGCGTAGTTGCTGGCGTCTGTTGTGAGATTAAACGGTTTGCTGAAATCTGAATGTTGGAGGATCGGGTCGTTTATTAAGAGTTCTTTACATGTATTAAACGTTTGAATATATTGGTCGTCTAGAACTATTTCCTTATCTTTTTTAGGCATTCAGTCATGGGTTTCATAAGTTTTCCGAAATCCCTGATAAATTTTCTATAGTAGCCTAAGAGACCAAGGAATGTTTTTATTTTTTTTTTCTAGATCAAAGAATAGTGAATTCTCGAATGGCTTTAACCTTATCTGGATTTGGCTTGATGCCTTCCGTGGTGACAATATGTCCCAAAAAGGCTATTTCCTATGAAGGAAATCTTACTTGTCGATTTGAATTTTTAGATTTACTTCCCTTAATCTTTGAAAGACTTTTTTTGTGTGTTCCAAATGTTCTTGCAATGATGCAGAAAATATTATAATGTCGTCAAGGTAGAGAAGACAGATTTTACCTTGATATTTTTTAGCCAAGTTATCCATCACCCTTTGGAATGTTGATGGAGCGTTCTTAAGCCCGAAAGGCGTACATATTCGAAATGTCCACCTTCCAAGGTGAAGGCAGTTTTCCTGCTATCACTAGGGTTCATCTCTATTTGATGGTATCCACTAGAGGTCTGCATGAATGTATTCATTTGCTCTCTCTACACGTGTACACTACTTCAGTGTACTCTATTCATTGCAATAATTCGAACAAGTGTACAGCAAAAAAGAGTACCACACCACAAAAGACAGTTGCTGTACAATACTCGGTCACCTGATAGCAAAATGAGTGCAGTGTTTTGTTTCTCTCCCACACTTTGGGTGCTTGAACTGGCTTGATGTGAGCAAATAGTTTACAATGTTAACTGTAAAGATTACACTGAGTACACTTAGTGCAATGAATAAATCGATTGCAAATACTAGTTCTTTTCTAGTATAAGACAGTGTACTCAGTTTAGTGTACACTTTTTTTTATGAATACCCAATTTATGAATACCCATTTTTTATGAGTACACTGCACTAAGTGTTTGGTTTAAAATGGGTGCAATACTCATATAGTAATCACTTCATACGAGGGCAAGGTGAAAAGTTCTCGGCCTGACAATGAAAGACTGCGATTTTCAGTTAAAAAATGATTTTATTTTTCTACATAATCTCCCTTGACTTCAACATACTTGGTCCAGCGTTTCTCCAACATCAGTATTCCTTCTCGGAAGTGAAAGTCTGAAAGGCTGTTAAAATATTCATCTACGGCTCTCTCAACTTCTGCATTGGATGCGAAGCGCTTCCCAGAAACAAATTTCTTCAAGTTTTGGAACAGATGGAAGTCTGAGGGTGGCAAATCAGGTGAATAGGGGGGATCGCCGGGCAAATCGTACCCCAAAACCCTCAGTTTTCCCATCGCCAACGCACACTTGTGTACAGGTGCATTGTCCTGGTGAAAGATAATTTTTTTCTTCTTCAAGCCAGGCCTCTTCTCGCGAATTTTGACATCCAGCTGGTCAAGAAGGTTGGAGTAATATTCGCCATAAATTGTTCTGTCTTTCTCAAGGTAATCAATTAACAGGATCCCTTTCGCATCCCAAAACACACTGGCCATGACCTTGCCGACAGATGCGATCGACTTCGCTTTCTTTGGCGCTGAACCACCGGCTTCCACCCACTGCTTCTACTGCTGTTTCATTTCTGGCGTGTAGTGGTGGACCCATGTCTCATCTATGGTAACAAATCGCCGCACAAAATCGGTCAGATCCCTATTAAATCGGTCCAAAGATTGCCGCGAAAATCGTTTGCGCGTTTGCTTTTGATCGGCATTCAACAAATGCGGCACCCATCTTGCGCAGAGCTTTCGCATCCCTAAGTTTTTGTGCAAGATGTTTCGCACTCTCTCTTCCGATATACACACAGCCTCAGCTATCTCACTCACCTTCACTCGCCTATCGTCCAACACGATATCATGCACTTTTTCGATGGTTTCTGATGTGGTTGCGGTTTTTGGCCGCCTTTCACGTGGATCATCCTCGAGGGACGTGCGACCACGTTTAAATTCAGCTGCCCACTTTTTAACGGTTAACATGGAAGGAGCAGAGTCCCCGTAAACTTTTGTCAACTTTGGATGAATTTCCTTAGGGGTTAACCCATCCAAAACGAAGAATTTTATCACCGCACGATATTCAAATTTATCCATTTTAACGAAAAACACGCAAGACGTCTACTGCAAATATTCGTGTAAAGAAACTATTTACTTGAGAGACCAAGTTGAAACTTGTCATATGAACTAATGAGAAGTGCACCCAGGCAGGAAACATACATTTTTGCTGATTGGAATGCCATCTCTGCGTCAGACCGAGAACTTTTCACCTTGCCCTCGTATATTATATGATTCATTCATTTTACTTTTCAAACTGTGAGTACAATAATGAAGTGTACTTGAAATAAAACGAATGTCTTGGAACTGGTTTCAAGACATTTATTGCAGATCTCTACTATCCACTAGCCAAATCAAGGGTAGAAAAGTACATACCTACGAGTACACCTCCCGAGTTTGACCAATATCTCGTTTATATTGGGAAGAGGATATCGATCCGTGACCGTTTTTTTATTCAATCGACGGTAGTCGATAACGAGACGCCATTTTTGTTTTCCGCTGGCATCTATCTTTTTCGGAACGATCTATGCGGGTGAACTCCAGGGTGAATAGCTGGGCCTTATAATGCCCTGTTCCAACATGTCTTTTATTTGCCGTTGGACTTCTTGCTTATGTATAAAGGGTGTACAGATTGGTGTAAATCGGAAGATCGTTGTCCGTGGGAATAGTGTGTTTGACCGCATTTGTAAAACTCAGTTTTTGAGAAAGTTTTGTTATATGTTTCCTTTCTTTATTGTTCAGATGAGAATATCGAATTAATTTTGTGATATAGTCTGGAATCCTAGTACTGAATTGTCGTACTGAACACTGAAATTATTTGATTCGGTAAATTGGTTAGAAGAAAATGGGATTACTTTAAGGGGTTGTTCAAGAATGAAATTTTGATCGTAGTCCGCTTGTTTAGTTACTTCAATCAGACTTTACCGTCTGTATTATTTGTATTTGCCTTGTAAATACCTTCTGGTATTATAAGCATGTGCTTGGTAGATAGTGGCTTGATATATATGTATATCTCCATTTTTTATATCTACTGGTAAACTAGCGACTATTTTTGATTTTAAGGGGACTATGTATTTTCCGGACTTAAAGTTAGGTTTAAAGTATACGGGTATACTAGTGTTATCTGTTATAGTCGTAAGTGTGTGCTTTGCAAGATCTTGCCCCAATTGACGTTAAAGCGTCAAGTCCTAAAAGGCTATCAAAGTACCCATGAAAATGGAATACTAAAAATTGTATCTCTCCCGGTTGCTTGAATTCTACGAATTTTGGCAGGGTAACTTTCTTATCTATTTTATGTTTGTTCAAAATGGTGGCTATTGTGATATGTTGCGTTTTTGTAACGTCATCAGGATGCACCAATTTAGGATCTATAAAGGAAGAAGAGGTACCAGTATCGATCAAAAATTTCAGTGGTCTGCCAAAAGGAGACGAAATTTGAATGTATAGTAATATCGATCCGTGTTTATTTATGTCTAAATATCTGATTGGTGCATCGACGTTGGTACGCAAAAATTTGTGTCATCTAGTTCATATATTGTACCCAGTAGGTATCGTACTTGTTGGTCAGCATTGTCATAGTATTGGTCCAACTCTTCATAGTATGGGTTGGTGTTGGGTTCATTATTAAGTGTATGTTGTAAGTAAAACTTTTCATCGGTTGAAGCTTCACATTTAGTTTTCCTCTGACAAATTGTAAACTTCTCTTTTGAAAAAGTTTAATGGAACAGTTTGTCTAAATGTGTTGCTTGAAGTTCTAAAGTTTCGTGTTTGATTCTGTCTCTGTAAAGTAGGTTTAATATGTGAATTCCCAGAATATGTATCCATCGGTTCTGGGGTGGACCTTTTAAGTTATTGACTAAAGTTTTGTCTTGAATAGTTTGTTGGTTGATGTTGAGAAAAATGGTTTCAAAAATTTGTAGAATGGGTTTATTTGTAAAGTTTTGTCTATTTTAGCTGAAGAAAGGTTTAATTGGTTGTATTGTCGATTGCACTTGGGTCTTTTGCATAATATGTATGTATTAGTGTGTAGGTTGAGAAGCATTTCGTTTATTATTTGCCCTTTAATTTAATTGCTTATACATGTCGGCTTTAGCAAAAAATATCTTCTGTTCTTTTAGACAATAAGAGAATGCTTCCGGTAAGGTATTGGCTTTCATAGCTCTTACGTAGATCCTAGTGGTTCTCGTAAACGAATAAGGAATGCGTTGAGGCACATACTCATAATATAGATCGCTTTTTGCTTTTATTACATTAGGTTCTTTCTCATATACTTGTACATGTTTGCTAATGGTTGCAAAATTTAATATTATTTTACTGTAGAATTATTCATACTCATACAGTATCTTGGTTCTGTCTCTAATTGTGTAAGTCCCGGATAAGTGAAGTTTCATTTCGCTTATCTGAGTAATGTAAAATAAGTTTGATCTAATGACGGTCCATTCTAATGGAGTCCCATACATATTTAAGATCTCATTCGTTTATTCCTAATTGCCCTGAGCATTATTCTGTCTTATAACTAGCCATTTATTGATTGGATTAGTGACAGAATTTCTTAGACGTTTTGAATAATCTCGAAGAGAAAACGTGGAAATCCACGGTAGATCTTTGATAGGGTCAGGAATTCTAAAAGCCTGAAAGAGATCCATTTGAGGAATGGGAGATATTCCTCGAGCATTTTTTCTGCGCTTGCTTTTCTCCTTGCTGTGGTTACCGTTGAGCAACTTGATGTGCTTATTCAGTGATTTGCTGGAGTTGTTGAGCAACTTGCCCATCCGTATTTGTATTGCTTAAAGGCATTCCGTTGAAATTATCGAAACTACTCAAATTATTTAGATTGCCCACAGAAACATCAAGATCTATTGAAGAGGCACTTAACATATTGGAACGGAGATTGTACGAGTAGGGACGTTTTCGCGGTTTATTTGAAATTTTTTTTTTTTTTTTCTTTGGAACTATTGGGTTCAGGGAAAATATTCAATACAATTGACTTACATGCACTAGTTTAGGAATACTGCTTTCGATGATGGTTCTTTAATGATGCTTTAGTGCTGATTTTGATTCGGTTGAAAACTAGAAAGCTACCGAGAATAATCGCACTACTTTAGTTCTTTTAGCGCTTACACACTTCACTGTTTACTTGTCAATATTCTTTTGACCTTAATTTTTATTTATATTTTGTCAATATTATCTTGGCATTACACTATTTTATTCCTTAATTGTCAATGTTCTCTTGACTTTATTTGGTACTATACACTTTTTTTAATTTTTACTTTGCCAATATTCTCTTGGCATTACGATTACACGAATTTTTCTCGTACCGAAAACTACTTCGACTGCGCCAAACAACCGCCAACAAAATATAAAAAGGCGACTACTTCGGACTACGTACTACAATCAACTTCACTTTTTTTCATATCTGTTTTCATTTTATAAAGGTTTTACAATGTTTCTTGGCTATGGGAAGTATTTATGTTGCAAAAGTAAGTTAAAGCAAAAGGAAGATTTACAATTTCAAGTTAAAGAATGTACTGTGTGAATTATGCTGTGATTCTGTGGTAACACGAGTAAAGCTCATATTACTGCATGTGGTGACTGTGGATGCATCCATATCCGGCATGTGCTATGGGATCGGATTTCGGTATGTGGCTGAGTATCTTTAGATACGTAACTCGCGCAATTTATAAAAAAAGCATGCACTTAACACTTTTGTCACTTTGTTGACAAAATTTACGGAACCGTATATGCCTATCAAATTATAGTTTATGTCCCCAAAAACTAGAAACAATTTGGAGAATGGCAAGAGTATTTCTCAAGTATATAGGGAAGCGGATTTTAATTAATATTTATATATGGCATGACAATGTATAACTCGTCACATATACATATGTATATGGAAGAAATCATATTTCAGACACAAACTAGGCAATTTAACAGTTTTGGCATTTTTAGCCCTTTTTTAAGTCCTCATCATGAAATGAAGTAAAAAAAAAAATATTGTCCTGTGTTGTGCACCCAAAAAACTAAAGTGGATGTTAGTAACAGAATTATCGTTCTGTTTACTCGTAACAATGCAAATACAATTGTACGAATATACATTTTTTTTTGTTGTTGTCTTTAACAACGTGTGTTCTTTAAATTTGTAAGACCCAGTGATGCAGTGAATGGAAAAGGTATAGGTAAAAGTAAAATAGTGGACAGATAAGAAGAGTGAAGTGTCGATGCGCTTTTCAAAATCAGTGATCGGTGCGCCAAATCAGGCTCCAAACTACATGCACATATAGAATTGAATACAAGTGTGTTACAATTAAACAGATGGACATTTGGGATACTTACATACTCACTTGTGCACTCCATCTAGTGGTGTCTTTCTTCGCTGTGCAATCCCACCGGGGTGAATTGATAGACACTATCCATTTTAGGCGCTGGATTCCCACCTTTTTGCTGATGTAAAGCCTGTGTATTCAGTTTGTAGTTGAATCTTCCTTTCCACAACCCGTCAGCACGACGTCAACCAAGAGTATATTCATCTACTTTAGTTAAGGTCCATGCTTCAGCGCCATATAGCAGGACTCGGAAGATGAGGGTCTTATATAGGTATCCCTAATCGTTCCAGAGAAGGCTTTACTTCTTAACTGCTTTCTCAGCCTAAAGGAAAGCCGGGTGGCAAGAACAATTTTTCGTTTGATTTCAGTACTGGTTTAGTTTTCAGAGATAATCGCGAAGCCTATGCGATTAATCCTTAACCACCTCGAAGTTGTAGTTGTTTATGGCGACGTTTGTTCCTAATCGCCGATGTTGTGCGTCCTTTCTTGTTGATAGCATATATTTCATTTTGTCTTCGTTACTCAATGTTAGTTTGTAGTTTTCGTATAATTCTTTCAAGTAAGATGTTGGAGAAGTCACAGGATAGCGCATCGCGTTGCTTTAGACCGTTTCTGATAAAACGGTTCATGCAAATTTTGACCAACCTGATGGAGCAGCGTGTGTTCTCCATCGCCACCTTACATACACGGACAAGCTTAGTAGGAATGTCTAAGCTAGACACGTCTTTGTGTACGATAGCGAGTTTAAAATCGATAAAGACATGGCGGGTATCGATATGAAACTCAAGGGTTATTTCCAAATCTGCCGTTGCGTGTATACTTAATCTACGGTAGAATTCCCTAGTCTAATAAAGACCAATCAAGTTGTTGACGAAAGCCTTTAGTAATTTATACAGCAGACCAGATCCTTTAGGTGATATTCAGGAAATTTTAGAAAACAAATGATAGAGCTCGCCTGGCAGCCCATTTTTTTAGAAAAAAAAAAAACATTTTGCATTCTCAAAGCTGTTTACGGTGACGATTAGGTCGTATTGTGAACTTTTCACCAAAATCCTTGACCTTCGGTAACAAATGGCGACCGCCAAGTCCACTATATTCTAAGAAAAAGACATAGCCAAAAGTGATGTGGTAAAATTTCTTAAAAATCGAGGGAATATCCTCTGAATAGAAAGATTTCATTGCATTTGAAAAAAAAGGGTCACAACGCCACACCCAGTTATTAGGGATGGGTTGGAAGATGGGCTAAGGTATCATTGGATTCATTCCAGGCGAATTGTTAATTTTTTGCATGCTTTTGCTTCGAGTTGACTTGAAAAAATAAAATAAAGTGGAAGTCGAGTTTGACTTGAAAAGAACCGAGTTAGCTTTTTACAGTAAAGAATGGTAACAAATTAATTATTTTGAAGCATATCAGAAGAAAAACACACCTTGATGCTTGTTTTCGCGTTAACAAATAAACCTTAACTAAAACATTAACAGAGTTTAAAGTCCTACTTTCCGATTTGGAAAAATATTACAATCAGTGGAATAATCTTTAACTTGTGGCTTAGGACAACACCACTGATACCAAGTTATTTTGCTCCGAAGTTCATAATTAATGATGCCAGTGACGAGAATCCATTTCATAAACATTTTCGTTTTGCAATTTCTGTTCTGGTTTTGCCAGTTTTAAACGAGGAGATTAAACGACTCTTTAGACACTTTAATTTAGTAGAATCTAAACATTGAATTAGAATTCAATTAGCTAAAACTAACCCAATGATAATAATTAGGGATCAACTCCGGTTTAGGAAATGTCGCCACAATTTTCTAGTGCCATCTGAAGTTGCAGGTAAGATTGGAACTATAAATACAACAGACATAAGTAAGTACTGTTGATAGTACTATATAAATACTATCAACAAAAATATGTCAATAATTAAACAGATACAATAATTATAAATTTAAGAACAACTAAAATTTGTGAAGCACTCATTGAATCAATGCGCAATTTATTTCGTGTTTTTTTTTTGTTTAATAAAGTTACATAAACATGTCATTGGTTTTATGTGAGTATAACACAATTTTCGACTCGAATCATTGTCAAAAAATGATGGATTGCATTTAGTAATATCAAATCAAGTCAGTAAGTAAGTTTAAATTGATTGCATAATTTTGAGTGGCAATACCACGAAATAGCCTACATAAGGTGAGCACTGAATAGTTCAGTCTAACTGGAATTTTTGGGGGCATGGTGCCCATCTGCAATCCTCCGGCTTGGGTTGGATTTGGAGTAAGTGCGAGGTTGAGTGTATGCAAAGTTTCTTTATATATGTATATGTTAAGATACTTTTAACAGGCGCGAACGCAAGGGAGGATTTTGGGTATTCTACCGGAAAAAGTGTTCTAAGCTGGAAACAGAAGAAATACGTAGCGCTATCAACGTATTTGCAAAAGAATGGCCAAATGACATCAAAATATGTGCTGATGATTTTATAAGCGAAATGAGAATGTGGTGCAGGTAAAACTTTCTTTCTTTCATTTTCTTGATATTTGTTTGAATGTTAAATTAACTATGGTTGCAGACATTGCTTAAATATTCCAATTGATAAATGGGCAAAAAATTGTATAGACGCTCTCAATTGCTGCGATTCGGCTTTGTACCAATCAATACCAATTGGCGTGCAAAATCCTCGTCCTTGGTCCTCCCCGTGGGCGCCCACTGGAAATGGCTATTCACCTTTCGGGTGTTTAGTGTAGATTTACACGCATGCTTCAATCGTGCGCTGTGGTCCATTAGGATGAGGTTGGAGTAAACCATAAATCTCACTTAAGCCAAGGTGTTGAGGTACCCGTGCCGATGGTTTCGTGGCCAGCAGGTGATTAAAGGTGCTGGTCGTTAACGGTTCTATCGATGCCCTGGCGAGGTCGGTAGTATAAATGCCTTATCCTGGTATGTCGGCTCTGCCAGGATGGACTCTCTTTTCCGGACTTTCTCGTTGGACCTAAAAATGAATCCAAATAAAGAAAAAAACGCAAGAAAAAAAGAAGAAAAAGAGAAAAAAAAAACAAGGTCGAGAGGACGCCAGACATTGACCCCTCATCTGAAGACGAATTGTTGGCCTCCAGTCAGGAGTCGACAGTCTTCCCCTCAGCTGCAGCCAGTACTAGCAGTACTCCCTCTGGTGCACAGGGGGCGGATCACAAGATTGCCAAAAATGAAACGGACGGCTGCGTTCATGAGAAAGATGTAGCGGACAAAGTTAAGTACCAAGCTGTGGTCGATGAGTACATCGCCCACCTTGAAAAACAACAACAGAAGAAGAAGGTACCCATTGCTAACAAGCGCAACAGGTCTCTAGATGAGATCAATCGCGCGGCAAAAAAGACCAAGTTTGCCAGGACCCCTCTTCTTCTCTTCAACAGCAAAGCACGAATGCTGCGAGTGCGAACCAGATGACGCGACACTTCTCCGAGGTGGCAAGGGACCATCTGCAGGTCGCTCTGGTGGACGAGCGCTTCTCCGACGGCAAGACGATAGGTGAAGATTGGGTTAGCATAGAGGCTATATTGTCCAATGGACTACCTTTTGGCAAACCCAGAGGGAACTCTGCCATGTTTCGACTCCGCTGAGTTGGTCAGGAGATATCGGGTCATCAGATGCAAGGACCAGTTCTCTAAGGATATCCTTGGAGAGTGCATCACTAAGGTTAGTGATGCCTAGGAGGGCTTGAAGCTCAAGCTTATCCCTGCCAAGGATATCCCCAGGAGACCTAGGGCCCGCATCTGGTTGCCCAATATGAAGGTTGACGGAGGACGGCTTCTCCAATGCTTAAAACTACACAACCCTGCGGTTCCGATGGATGACTGGGCAGTCATCAAGGCAGAGGAACCTCAGAAAAACAGCTCCTCTTTCCTGCTTCTGATTAACGAAGCGTGCCTAGAGGCACTAGAAGAAGCCGACCATAAACTGCATTTTGGCATAAGGTATGCCAAAATCAAGGTTTTCCGACCCTCTGGTCCTGACGATGAGACAGGCGAAATTGATGGCACCGACAAGTTGTCGGAGGACATGGTTGTCGACGCCATTACCAACTCCACCATTCCGAATGTTGAAGATCGCACAGATTAATCTGCGCCACTCGAAGAGTGCGTCAGATAATCTGAGTGTTTTCCTAGGCAAGGAAGACATCGATATTTGCCTTATTCAGGAGCCCTGGGTGAAAGGTTCAGCCATTAAAGGGCTGAAGGACAACCGGTACAACATCTTCTACAATACCATTAACCAGGTTAGTAATAAACCTAGGACCTGCATTCTAGCTAAAAAAACATATAAGTGTATTTCTATGCCCTAATTTTAGCTCTGCCGATTTAACTGTAGTTAAATTGGAGGTTGCAACTGACACTCTTTTTATTTCCTCAGCGTACATGGATCGAGATAGTCCATCACCGCCTGAGGAGGTACGACAGCTGACATCAGCGATCGCGGAGAAAAATTGCAAATTGATTTTAGGCTGCTATGCGAATGCCAGACATACGCTGTGGGGCAGCTCGGAAATCAAGAAACGCGGTGAGTCTTTATTCAATTTCCTTGTGATGTCCAACATTTCTGTCTGTAATGTGGGTAACAAACCAATTGTTGTCTTTCCGAGTTGGGATAATTTCAGAGGTTGGGAGGAAGTCTTGGACATTACACTCAAGACCAATATTGACAACCTTAGAGTAACTAATTGGCGGGTATCCGATCGTCCATCTTTGTCTGATCACAAATGGATAATCTTTAATGTTAGCCTCGAGGTCGAGGCACCTAAGCCATTTACAAACCCTAAGAGAATTGACTGGTGCAAATTTGGTCAGGTTATTAAATATAAACTTCACAGTACACCCGGCGCGAAAATCGAATCAGTCAAGGAGCTTGACGATAAGATCACAACCCTAGAAAAAGCCATGGGTACGGCTTTTAAGGTTTCGTGCCCTATTAAATTCAGTGAGAAAAAATTTCCCTCATGGTGGAACGAAGATCTTTCTAATCTTAGGAAGATTACCAGAGAAATCTTCAATGTCTGCTATAGACACAAGCTTTGGCAACCATATAAGGATTGCCTAAAAGAATATAAGAAATCCATTAAAAGGGCCAAGGCTCTGGCTTGGATGGACTATTGTCAGTCCGTTGAAACCATTAAGGACTCTGCCAGACTGAGTAATATCCTATCCAAGGAACACTCCAGTCCGTCCTTTATCAAAAGACCGGACGGGACTTGGGCGGATTCCTCTAGCGAGTCTCTGGAGCTTTTAATGCAAACTCACTTTCCAGGGTGCAAAAATGAGTTTACTCATTCAAATTGTCCTCAAGATGTGCAATCCTCATCTTGGAATGACATTAAGTCAACAATTACAGAGGGTGATACCTCTTGGGCCATTTCCAGCTTCTCTCCTTATAAATCGGCTGGACTTGACGGCATACTCCCGGTAATGCTGCAAAAAACACTGGATCAGGTGGTCCTTTGGCTAGTTCCGATCTATAGAAGCTGTATTCTTCTAAACCATGTCCCCCTGAGTTGGAGGCGTGTTCGTGTTGTGTTTATCCCGAAAGCGGGGAAGCGGGGGCATGAATCTGCAAAGGATTTCAGACCCATCAGCTTGTCATCTTTCCTCCTTAAGACGTTGGAACGTATATTAGATACGCACATCCATAATACAATAGATACATCTCTTCTATTAAAATCTCAGCATGCGTACACTAAGCCGATCGACTGAGACGGCGCTTCATGAAGTTGTGCGTATGATAGAAAAGACAATACACTACAAACAATTTACTCTTGCCACCTTTTTAGATGTTGAAGGTGCTTTCAATAACGTTAGTACTGAATCGATTCAGGAAGCTCTATCCCAACTGGGTGTAGAGGAGTTTAATAGCAAGTGGATAGTGGCTATGCTAAAAACCAGAATCATTCAATCGACACTCGGTAATAGTGTTTCCACCATATCCGTTGTCAGGGGAACTGCTCAGGGTGGGGTTATCTCTCCTCTTCTTTGGCTTATGGTAATCAACAAAATTCTGTGTAGGCTTGACCGAGACGGAGTCAAGGTTGTCGCGTATGCGGATGATGTGGTAGTATTGGTATCGGGGATGTTTCCTTCTGTGATCAGTGAGATTATGGAAGGTGCCTTGGATAAGATTAGCACATGGGCCACTGGATGTGGACTTAGCGTCAATCCGAGCAAAACTGAACTGATGCCCTTTACCAAAATACCGGCTTTCACGCCTCCACGGCTTAATAACCAATTACTCTCGTTATCATCTAGTGCTAAGTACCTAGGTGTGGTACTTGACCCTAAATTAAGCTGGAAGCTTAACATTGAACAGCGAGTAAAGAAAGCCTGTGTGGCTTTTTATGCTTGTAGCAAAACATTCGGTAAGAAATGGGGACTCCGTCCGAAGATGGTCATTTGGATGTATACTGCGGTGGTGCGCCCTATTCTTTCCTATGGACCGCTAGTTTGGTGGCCGGCGGTTAATAAAGCATACATTAAAAAACTCATCAACAAAATACAAACGACTGCGGCTCTAGGTGCTACAGGGGCGATGAGAACATGCCCAACTGAAGCCTTGAACGTAATCCTTCACCTTATACCACTCGACCTTCATATAAAGTACATATCAGCACTACATGCTGATTAAGAGAAACAGGTAGCTGGTGCGATAGTCTCTACGGCCACAACAGCATCCTTAATCTGCTACCTCGGGAGTTGGCGGCAAATCCGACCGAATACATAATTCCCAGGGTGAACTTTCGAAATGATGTCACTGTGAGATTCCCTTCCAGGGCGGAATGGGAATGTGGCACGGTGACTAACGAGTTCAATACAACCATTTTCACTGACGCGTCGAAAATGGACTGCGGGGTAGGGGCGGGAATCTTTTCTGAATCCCTCAATATCTCTAGTTCATTCCGTCTTCCCAATTCATGCAGCGTATTCCAGGCGGAAGTTCTTGCTGTACGAGAGGCGTGCCGTCTCCTCAAACATACATCGATACAACTTAACACCATAGCCATTTTCATTGATAGCCAGGCCACTATCAAAGCCATCGCATCTGCGGCTTCCTCCTCCAAACTTGTGGAACAATGCAAGGCGGAGCTTGCCGCACTCGGTCATCGGTCTAGGATCAGCCTCATCTGGGTGCCTGGTCATAGTAACATTGACGGAAACGAAAGGGCTGATGAATTGGCGAGGCAGGGATCTGCCCTTGACTGCTCCCGTGCGGAGGATGTCAACATTCCGTTAGGGGCCCTTAAGGGTAGAATCTTTGCTCATTTCCTTACAGATGCTGGTAATAGATGGAGAGGGTTGCAGAACTGTGTCATATCCAGGCAGGGGTGGCCCAAGTATAACTGGCGCAGAACGCAAGAGCTATTAAACAGAAGCCGGGCAGATATTGCTAGAGTTCTGGCAATTAGCACTGGCCATTGGCCCATAGGGGTACATGCAGCCAGACTGGGCATTACTTTTAATGCACATTGTCGTAGCTGCAATGTGGCCAACGAGCCTGAAATAATCCTTCACTTCCTTTGTAAGTGTCTGGCCCTTAGTAGGGTCAGACACCGTATACTTGGCAGACACCTTTTTGATAATATTAGTGAGTTAGCGGAGACAAGCATCGGGGACATCATCAGTTTCCTCAATGCCACTGGGTGGCTTTAAATAATCTTTTCTCTCCTTTCCCAACGTCAGTTTCTACAACAATTTAGGTCACTTGAGTTGTGGTATTAAAACGGCGCCTCTGCGCTAATTATGTTTCAGCATCGCATGCTGTCACAACCACACCTACCTAACTACCTACCTACTAATCAATACATCGCTTTATGCAGATCGGTGCAACACTTCCCATATCTGTGGCATAAAGTGAACCGTCTTTTTCTTGTCTTCGCAGATTGAAAACTTATCTGCGTAGCAAGACTGGTGAGGAGCGGTTAAATGGCTTGATGTTGCTTAAGTATATAATAATAAAATAAGACATTATTTATGAAACATTTTTCAAAAGCCATTTGCTTTCCTTTCCTTTCTTATATTTATTTCTATATATCGTAATTAGTACAATTATCTTCTTTTCCTTACAATAAGGTTATGATCCGGAGTAGAAGGATAACAACCCTCCCACTTTACTGCACCTCTACTGGTCCGCCTGTGGGGTTTGCCGGTTTGACCTCAGGAAGTATCGGCAGACTTCCCGGTTTCGTATCACTTCGTCATTTAGGCCAATCAATTGCTGGTGTTTTTGCATTTGTGTGATCCAGTTGTTTTTTGGTCTGCTTTTTTTGCGTGATTGTGTAGGTACATTGATTGATATTGCCTTTTTGACGGGGTTCTCTTGTTTGAACATGACAATACCAACTGAGCCTATCGTGCTCTATCTTGCTTGTGATGGGTTCTTTTGCGTGAAGCTTTCGCTGTTAATTAGTACAATGATAATGATAAATATAGTAGGTATGTAACTAATTCGGTAATAAATGACATGTTATTTACTACAGAAAATTTCTGTATTTTTCTTATGTTTTCTAGATGCAAATCATGTACATAAATCGAACTTCATATCTTTAAAAGTCAAATTACAGCTCTTACTTCTTTATTGGTAAAGTTTTTGTCATGAATTGCTGTGTTGTCGTTATCGAACTGTACCAGCAAGGTTCCATTAAGTAATTTAGTAATAATGAGTAATGCAATGATCTGATGACAATTTTCGAAGTTGGTTTTCGTTCCGAATTGTTATGTCTCACATTTCGTACAGTTCGTTAGTTTCTAAATGGATTCTCTTGTTGTCCTTGACTGTTGACCTGATCATGAGGTGATTATATTTCTTAGCTTTCGTTTTCTGTAGGGATATATCATAGTAAAGAGTAACAGCGATCCTTTTTGAAGCATAATTGCTTCAGCATACGCGATAGCTTCTACTTCGTTGTTATACGGAAGAGTTTATATCTGCGAAAGCACGTCTTGGATCTTCGTTTTGCCTAAAAGATTGTTGTTCACAATTCCTTTCTTTGCTAATTGTACAGCTAATGCAATTTTGTTAACTTCTTCTTTGAGTATAGTGATCTTATTGTACGTCATTTGTTCGTATTTATCGATGCTTGTGCCATCTACTCTTCGGATAATTTTATTGTAGATTTCCACTATTCCCTGTGGTATTGCGGTTAGGCGTCCGTTTATTTTGTACTGGTTATTGTTGTTTTCTATGACAGAATTTTGGGTTTTCAATAAGTTGTCCCAGTCTGTTGCGTCCGGATTTCCAGCTATCCACTTCCAAGCGGATCCGATCCAATTTATTGATCTAGCTTCTCTTAAGCTCTGCATTTTCTTTGATAAGCTTTCCGCTTGGTGAAGTTGGTGGAGAAGTTGTTGGCAAAGGATGCTGGTTTTGTCGATACAGTTCTCAAAGGTCATAGATCGTTAAGTTAATGATGTGTACCATCCTAAATTATCCGTTGATGATCTTACTGGTTCTTTGTTTCAATGTTGTGATAAGTGTGTTGTACTCATACATATTGATCATGCAAAATGCATTTAGGTTTGACCTAAAATGGAAAGAGAAATGGATTTTTAATTAGGGATGTTATTTATTAGAGACTTGTGAAGTCTCTTACCGGTTTCGGTAAGGATTGTGACGGCTTTTGTTTTATATCTTTGCGTTTCACTGCTGAGAACACTATTTCTCCACTTTGATATTTCTTTGGTTTGGTTCTGCTTATATGTATTTTCCCTGCTGATCTTGTTTTTTTTACACTTTTTTATAAGTTTCGTTATGTCCTCGTTCACCTTGGTCTGCAAGTCGATAAGATTCTGTTACTTCATCTTTTGAATCCTTCCCAAGGAAACGTTGCTTAGCTTTTTCTTGGTTGAGAATGGATTGAACTGTTGTAACGAACGACTGCTATGTTAACTATTTCCTTCATGGTGAGATCTGGGAATTCCTTTCTAAGGTTAGTTCTGTTATTGTTGAGTCTATATGCTTCCGTTCACTTCGCTTTTTTTGAGAGGAGTAAGATAGAGTTCAATGCCAAATGATTTTGTATAATCTGATGGAGCTGCATTCGTTGCCTATTACCAGAACCTTTGGTGCTGTAAAGAAGTGTAGGGTTTTTATTATTTTACTTCTAAGATAAATTCTATATTTAATGTGAAAGACTTCTGTGAATTTCGAAAATGTATCTACATAGGTTATGCATTTTTCGTGATCTATTTCAAAAATATCCATGTGTACTATTTCTTATGGGTATGTAGGTATAGGAATTTCTTGCATTTCCGTTTTTTTTGGGTGTCTATCATACTTGCTAGAGTTACATATTTCGCATTTCCAGACATACTCGTACTTCTATATCATGTTGGCCATTCATGGGAAATAGTATTTTTGTAGAATCTGGTCCTTATTCCCTGTATAGTTTCTGTGAGCTCTGCTATGTTCTTCCTGAATGATTCGTAGTTTCTTGTTTGGATTAGTTAAGTACTGGCCTATTGCGTTATTCTGATTCTATATTTACTAAAGTTTTCTCCAGAAATCTCATATAAAAGTTGTATATATCATAGTATTCCGGGATTTGTATGCCATTAGAATATTTGGATTAAGTTTTTCCTTTAGTGCCTGAATTAATTTCTCTTTTGTAATTTCCTGAAGTCCAATATAGTGCCGATGGTAATTTGGATGGGGTTCTTCGTATGCGCATATCTCGAAAGACAAGTTGGTTTCGGAATACCTTTAATGGGGATTCGCAATGTGGAATGAGATCCGAGCTATCCTTCTGTGCGCTGTGCATTGTTTGTGAACTGGATGAGGTTAGGTTGTTGACCTCCAGTTTTAGTCTCGATAGTGTATCGGCAACTTTGTTTGTCCCGGTTTGTAAATAAGCTCGTAATTGTATTCTTCTATCCTAGCCTTCCAACATTTTAGTTTCGCGTTCGTATTTCTGTTGCTTAGTGCTCCATATAGATAGTTCTTTGCGCCATATAGATATCAATTTTGTTCAGTGATAGAGAAATATATGTGATAAGTCGGTCCTTTCCAATTTCTGGAAAGTACTGCACTAATAGCAGTGTTCGAAGCGTCTGTTGTGAGTACGAAAGGCTTCTCAAAGTCCGGGAAAATGAGGATTTTTGATGATATTAAGATTTCCTAAAATTTTTAAAGGATTTCAGTTCTTCGGCTTTCAGTTCGATTCTGATTTTCCGTGATTAATTGGGTTTTAGGTGAGCCTTCTGCTCTATCGTTAGGTTAAGGGCTTTGCAATCTTGGCAAAGTCTCTTATGAATCGTTCATGCCAATCCAAGGAAACCTTTCAACTAGTCTATATTTTCTGGTTGTTTCATGCTTTGTATAGCGCTGATCTTTTTTGGCTCTTGACATAAGATACCCTAAGGACTCTGTTTCTTCTTTTAAAAATTCAGTTTTGGCCAGATTTACTTGTAGGTTGGCCTGGTCTAATCTTTCGAATATTGTATTCACATTCCTTATGTGTTCCTCTTTAGTTTTCCTAAACTCTATTATATTGTCGATATACACAAAGCATATCTTACGTCTTTCAAAACGTCATCTATCATTCGTTGGAATTTTGCTGGGGGATTCTTCAGCCCAAACGGTAAACTGGTGTACTTATATTTTCTGTTTGTAGTGGGGAATGTCGTTTTTTGTATATTGCGATATACAAAAAACGACCCTTTCTCTTTCATCCTGATATTTCTGGTATTGGATAAGTGTCTGATATCGTTATTTAATTGCGTTGATCTTTCTAAAGTCTATTACCATCCTGTCTTTGCGTATTCCCACTTTCTTCGGTACAACCCACATTGGTGAGTTGTATGGACTTTTGGAATGTCTTATGATGCCGTCCTCTAAAGGTTGTTTAATTTGCTTATCCATCATGTTAATGGGATATGGATAGGACTTTGTATAGATGGCATTATCCGTGAATGTTTTTATCACACTATGTCGATAGTTTATTTATTATTAACGGCACCGAAAATGTTTCTGTGTTTATTTACTATGGCTCTAATCTGTTCTAAATTGTTTACTTGTTTTGATTTTGTTTCCTGTAGTGGAATTCTAATATTGGGTTTTTTTTAGTATATTGTCTTTCGGGTCTGTAATTGCTTCTAGTCTTTTGAGCGTATCATCTCTGATGATACCGTCAAATGAAGTTAGGCTAGGCAAAACAAAAAAAAGTCTATTGTAATACTGTTTCCAATGCTGTCAAAAAATGTACAAGTTATTTTTTTGTCACTTTGAATTTCTCCTCCGGCCGATGGTATTTTGAAAGGCTTTTGGGCTGGTTTTACATTGGTGGCTAACTCGGGTCGTACAAAGTTCTTATTGCCCTCCGTATCGATGAGAAATTTAAGTGTTTCGTCATTGTTGGTTTCGTAATTTATGTATGGTATGCTAGACAGGCTCCTGTCATAAAATTTACCTCCGATGGTTCTTCTTCTGGCTGTTCTATCTTATGCTAATGGATGTCCTCTTCTTCGTACTTTTCTTCATACTCATCAAGATATTGTGCATCCTCTTGGGTTTAGATATTGTACAATCGTTTTCGTTTCTGTGGGACATTAATGGAATCGTTTCTGAAATGTTGATTATAATTAGGTTGGTTATAGTTGCGTTGATTATACGATGGCCTATTCATATAATTGACATGTCTTCTACGAAATGGTCCTAAAGAAAAAATTTTAATACATACCTATTTCTAATAACGACCTATATCCTAAGGAACAGTTTAGCCTTAGGCGCTTGCACAGTACATCTCATCAAGTGCTTAGGATTTGCAAACATGTTAAAAGATACCGTTCAATAGGCAAATCGACTGGAATGATCCTGATTGATATTGAGAAAGCTTTTGATACTGCTTGGCATGACGGGCTTATATATAATATTATCAATTTCAACTTCCCCCCTATATGTCTAAAATTCTCCGCAATTTCTTGTCAAATTGTTGTATACAGTTATATGTTAATAGTAATAACATTCGTTGGCAACCTTCTGTCAGATATTTAGGGGTATATTTAGACAGCAAGTTGACTTTTGGTTCTCATATTGCGAATACCCTGAAGAAAATGTGAATTGCAATCAAGATGTTGTTTCCCTAGATAAATCGAAAGTCCCTGCTCTCCAATAAAAAAAAAAAAAAATAATTTAATTTTTCAATCAATTCTGTTATATGGATGCCAAGTATGGAGAAGTTGTGCAATGTACCATATTAAAAAATTACAGATATCTCAAAATAAGATATTAAAAACTGAGCTTAACTTACTATGGCATCACTCGGCTCTGGCTGTCCACGATAAAGGGAATGTTGAACTGATTTTCGAAAGAATTCAAAAACTAAATCGATGTTTCTTAGACCGCTGTGATTTTGTTGATAATCTACTTGTAAAAGATTTAAAAACAAATTATATTCAACTCAATAGTTGACAAGCATGTTCTGTTAATAAAATTTTCAAAAATTATTTATTTATGTATTCCTGTATTAATGTTTTTTATTTATTTTTTTAATAATTTAATTAAACTATTTATTTATTTATTAATTTTTGTTACTTATTAATTTATTTATTTATATATTTATTTACCTATTTATTAATTTATAAGTTAACACATTCGACTGTCCACCTGCCCTGAAGAAAATTGCAAGCGATACGATTCGCCTGCACACGCGCATCCGCTGTCAGCGATCACCTTACATACTTCAGGTGAGGACTTCCGCACGCGCATCCGCTATCAGCGATCGTCTTGCATGCTCCAGGTGAATGGGTCTGCGTGGGAAATGCAACGTTGCATTTTAGGTTTAGGCAAAATATTGTAAATTAGAATTAAGTTATTCAATCTAGTTCGGACAATAGTACGGAGCACTTGGTTCCGCAAATAAAGACTTATAACGTAAAATCGAATTAATTGTTTTAATGTGGAACCTGTTGTGGTTCCGTAAGAGTATTTGGCCGTTTTCGTAAACGTCATCTGCATCAAATTGCTTTTGCATAATGTTCTTAAACGCAAGCTGTAAAAGTCGTTTGTTAGAAAACAACATTATAAATCACACTGCATTTGCAGCATGTTCGTTAATGCATTGTTTGCAGGGCAGATGTTCATAAACGTCGTCTGCGCTGCAAAAAAAGCAGCCAGACATCTGCGCTGCTCAATAAGAAAAATGACTGAATCGGAATACTCTTAGGAATTTCAATCTCGTGAACAGTAAGAACGTTTCGTCCACGTAAATTATAATTATTGTTAGGACTTGTACTCTCAATAAGATTTTCCAACACAATTTTCTCAATAAATTTTGTTAAGGGCTCCATTCTGCTTTGTTTGAAAACGTCAAATGCGATTGCAAAAAAAAGTCATGCAGGCGACACAGATCAATGGTAGCAACAAACTTTTGCAGTTTGACGTTTGAAACCCTTAAGTGCTGCAATGACGATCAAATTGACGATCGAAATGACGATCAAATGACGTTTTAGAAAATGGCCTTTTTATATCCGCGAGCAAGGATCTCGATAACTTATATATTAGTTATTTATTTATTTATTTATATATTTATTTTCGTTATTTACTTATTTAGTTATAATCTAGTCATTATTATTGATTTATTACTTATTTTATTTTTACTTATTTATTTATTTAGTTATTCAATTGAAGGTTTTTGTTTGTATTTTTCCTTCAGCATCATTCTCTTTTCACTTTTTCATTTTAATTAATATCATACTCGTATCTCTGTATTTTAAAATGTGTGGTAACTAAACTTTTTTGTAAATTTATGTACGAATTAAAATTATATCTATCTATTTTGACATGTCTTGTTTAGACGGACTGGTCAATTCCATTGGAACTGCCGATATTGGATGAGTAGCTCTTGGTGGTTGAAGAATATTCCTTTGAGGTCGTGGTGGTTGATATTGATTGTTTCGGCAATGTTGGATGTTGTACGCCATGTTCCTCTGTTGCACTGTTAGCGGTTTCTGTGGTGGTACTGGCTTTAATTGACTTTATCTTGGCGGTGTTGCAAATATCTGATTGTCTGGAGCGGTTATTGTATTGTACGAATTTTTCTGGTGTATTGCCATGTTACGATAATTCAGGTTTTGGATCTCTAAACAGGAGGTGTATGCCTCTGGGAGTGTCTGTGGTTTTTGGATAGCTAAAATCTTAGAGATACGAATCACTCGTATCACCGTAACAGATTCTGTAGTTTTCAATAAGTTGATAGTTTCTTTGCTGTGGCCTTCCGTTGTTATTTTATTGATTATTAAGGACAATTGGTGGTTCACATTTGCGTAGAATTCATCTACGCTCAAATTTCTTTGAGTGAGATTATTTAGTTGATGTTCCAAAGTTTTTATATCTCTCTTCTAGGAATAATGGAGAGATAAACATTTTTTTTTGCAATCTGCTCTTTTGTTTAATACTTTGCAGTATTGCTCGATAGACTGGCTTTTTTTTCTCTATTTCATACTCCATTAGATATATGTATGTATATTGGATGGGATTGCCATCAAATGTGTACAGCTCTTTTACACTATCTGGCAATTTGCATATATCTTTCAATTCTTGTTTTTTTCTAGGAGATTGAAGTGACATTGTCGTAATGTGTATGTGTGTTATTAATCTTATTGGCTAACTATGTTTATTTGTTACACTAAAAAGAATTTATATATTTGATTATGTTGTTATTATATTATCTGACTATGAATACAAAGTTTCAGTTAGATTTATATTTTATTGATTTTCTTCTTTCTCGTTCTTATGAATTTATATATGTATGTACATTTGAATATTTGTTTTGTTTTACTTTTCACATTAATTGTTTTAATAGTGTTTGTCATAATAATGGATAATAGATTTTCATAAAAAAAATGTTGAGAGATAAGCAGAATTTTGAATTGTGATATACTATTAAATTACAATTTTCCTCATTGCGAGTCTGCTTTGGGCGAGATGTATTCTTCCAGTTTCGCTGCGTTGAAGGTTGCAAGCGGCCTACTGTGGTACAATTGCTAGATGACTATGCTTCACTTTGATTATTTCCACTGATCTGACGAGAAGTGTATTATAACACTTGTGTATTATAAGGATTTTGCGTATTATCACTATTCTGATGGGAAGTGTTGAATACTTTCACAACAATACTTCTCGGGCGTCAGTTACGAATGTTATTTGTTATAAAAATAATAAAATATTTTTTCAGTGCACCAATAGCAATTTCATTGTCATGGGAAAATATTCCAGACGGAAATATAATATCTTATACGGTGCATATGCACATTCTAAAAAAAACATGCTGACGTATGTATGTATGAATGCGGCGCGTGTTTCTGATTCGGCAGAAAGTAGTGTGTTAACTGTCCCTCTGGCCTTGATACCTCTCCTCCATTATCTTGATATCCTGGTGAAACCGTTCCCCTTATTCTTTTCTGTAATCACCCAGGTTGACAGAGAATTTTTCCAAATGGATATTCCAAAAATGTATTTTGATATTCATATTAGCTCGCAGTTTCCCCAAAAAATTTCTGACGACTGGTGCAAAGCTTGTCCATGCTTCCAATTCAACCTGAGCCATGTGATATGTGAAATAATTGTCGTTTATAAGAGTACGGTTCTTCTTTTGCACGGCTGTCCCATAGACAAAAAAAAAAAAAAACAGAGGTATCTGACCACTGATGATGACCAAAAAAATTGTCTCTAAAACAACTTTGATATTTTGGTATTCTTCAAGTTGACGTACCGAGATCGAAGCTAGTTTGTTTCCATTACGCAATAACACACATTTCAAACTTCTTTTAGAGCTGTCTATGAAGAACCGCCAATCTTCTGACCCATATTTTGGAAGACCCATTAAATTTAGAAGCCTAGAAATATTGTTACAATATACAAAGTCGTTCTCCTCAGCAAAATATGCAAGTATATCTTGCTCTCTAGTTCGATAATATGTTATTGTTACACCAAGGCAATGTTTTTATTTAAGTATTGACGTAAGAAGCTCGGCTGATTTTTTCGATAAATTTAAATCTCGAATCAAATCATTGAGCTCTTCTCGAAAAAAAAACCCGAGGTGTATAACTGCATCCTGCAAATTCACTTTCTCTGTTACTCTTTTTTCATCAACATCACAGGACATGTCTGATAAGGCAGTAAATGTCGGTACTGCAAATCTGCACTGTGCAAGTTTGGTGGCTTAGCCGATCATATATTTCAATTGTTAATGAGGATTTTTCCATTACAAATGGCATGCATTAATTGGAAGCCATAAAATTTGTGTTCAAAAAATGGGTAATATGGTAAAAAAATCATTTTTGTACGTGGGGCATGGCTTCTTTTCTTCTTCTTTTCTTTGGGGGGTGGTTATGAACAGATTTTTTAAGAAAAATACACCTGCAATAATTCTTTCTCTAGGGAGTCTACGTACCAAATTTCACCTTTCTAGCTCAAATTTAAGGCCCGAAAACTGGTGACATATGGACGAACCGACATGGCTCAATCGACTCGTCTACTGATGATGATCATTTATATACTATGTACATTTTGTGGGGACTATCGGCATTATTTCTCTATGTTACAAACTATGTATCAAACTTAATATACACTAAGGATAGGGTATAAATAGTACGGTTTATCATGAGTACTAGAGTCAATTTAAACTACAAGCCGTATAATTATTTCATTAGTGTATACTAAATTACAAAATTTATTGCCGCAGAAAAAAATTTGTTTCCACAGTGTTATCAACTCCCAAAGAATTGTCCATAAAAATTATGTAAATGTTTTTACCAATGATAAAGAGGAAAGGAGTTCAGTCGCATTGGTTGTTTAAGGGAAAGAGACTACTATCCCTATATGAACTTTATATAGTCATGTACAAGACCACCCCCTAAGGTGTATCTGTTCAAAATTGAAGAGATTATTCATATTATAATCCACCAGAAACTTCACTATATGCATATGTAAATGTTCCAGATTTTAACATCATTTTGAAGATGAATGATTTTTTTGATTCAGGTATGAAAAAACGTTTACTCGAGATACGGTCTATATTGACCATATTATGAGTTATGGCCAAAAGTGTACATATAATTTCTGGATGGTAAAACCTTACACAATCGTTCAAAGTATTTGAGGTGAACGGTGGTGGTTCTTTTTTGCTAATGAAACTTTAATTAGGTTTCAAGTCAGTAAAAAGTTCAAAGCACAAAGATTCCTTAATATTTATTATCATAGAATCACATAGTTTTTTTTACTAACATTTAATAATTTTACCAATTAATTATGCCTTCTAAGTGTGGACATAAAGTAGAAAAAACCGGCGCAAAAATTCAGAGCGTAGTGTACAAAGTTTACTATCACCTAGCTTTTGTAAATTTACAGCAAAGTGATATTGAATACATAAAAACAAACAATATTTCGTATCGGTGTATTTCATGTGATCAACGTAGGCGAAAATCAGTACATTCACCACCGCTTACTCCGCGAAGAGAGAATTCGGTAAACGCTGTTACTGCGCCGAATGTATCACTCTCTTCATTGGTTACTGTATCATCCCCCAATGTTGATAAAAACATAAATATTTCCACTACCGCTATCAAATTCGATGTTCTTTACAACAAAATCATCACTCTCCAGGAAGTTAATTCGAATGCACTGCTAAACACACTGCAAAAGGAAAATATATCACTTTTGAATAAGGTAAACAAATTACAAAGCATTGTAAATTCATTGCAACAGAAACCTTTCAGGAAATGTGTTGATGTCCTCGGTGTTCCTAATGTAAACAAACAGAACGCCTTGGACTCAGCTGTCAAATTACTGACGGATGGCTTAGGTGAACTCATTTCCCCTAGTGACATTAAGCCGTGCTATGTTCAGAGGATTATCAGAAAGCCGTTGAATAACTCAACCTCTACATGTGCTAAATAACTGGATGTTTTGCGTATTAAATTCAAGACGTTGGAGCAGAAGCAGAGTTTTATTAACAAAAAAAGAAGTACGAAACTAAATGCTGTCCTTTTCGGGGAGAAATTGGGCGATAAATCAATTTTTATAAATGAAAGTATTACCAATTTTAATAGAGCGTTATCTAATAGAGCTAAACAAATTAAAATAGAGAAAACTTTCTTTACTTGTGGATTAATAGAGGAGTCATTTGAATGAAAATACAAGAAGGGAGAAAGAACTAAAATTTTTTTTTTGTTTTGAGGACTTAGAATTTTTATCTTAACTTCTTTCTTTACTGTGATTAATAAAAATAATAATGTACTCCATGATTCTCAAAGTTGTCTTCCAAATGTCACTCTATTTTGTAAATTTTAAAATGAGATGTTAAAATTGCTTTTCATTCTAATAATTTACGGTTTTCAATTATTCACTAAAATATTCGCAGCATGACAACCTGAGTTGTTTATTGAGTGCTGCAAAAGTACAAAAACTTATTTATCCTGGGTGATATTAATTTAGATATTTTAAGTGAATCTCGGATAGTGCATGACTATCTATCAGCAAATGGGATGTATTCGTGCTTTGATGAACCAACACGAATTACACATTCTTCTCAGACGTTCATTCATCATATATTTGGTAGACTTGATCGTAATCCAAATCAGTTCCATTTTGGACTACAAGATTTCTGATCACTGTATGACAGGTCTTTCTTTGAACTTTAACAGCGAAATAAGGAAATCGAATCAATTATCACACAGTAAATCTATAATTAATCACGATCGTCTTATTGCGTCTTTAATTCATGAAAATTGGACAGCCGTATACCTTGAAAGAGACTCATCTCTAGCTATCAAATACTTTTCCAGTATTTTAAAAAGTCATGTTAAAACATGTTCTCGGATAATTTCAAAAAGTAATAGTAAATTTAAGAGACTTAATCCCTGGATGTCTGCAACTTTATTAATAAAGGTGAACTATAAGAATAAATTGAGAATCAAATGCAAAAAACATCCCACCTTCATAATATTCATGAAAGAATCTGCAGAGAAGTTATTGCTGATATTCACACTTATAAAGAAAATTACTATATCAATAAATTTCAATTAAGAAAAGATAATATTAAAAAAGAATGGACAATTGTGAACGATCTACTCAACAGAAAAGTATCTCTGAATACAGCAACTTGCATAAATTATTATACAATGGTAGGGTGGTCTTTGAACCCGTTGAGATGGCTAATGTGTTCAATATGTTCTTTACAAGAGTGGCCTCCAATACACTTTCTGATGCAGGTTTTGATTCATCTGTTGATAACTGTTCGTCATGCTGCTTTAGCGGAGAAAGCACTCAAATGCATAGTTGTATTTTTGATCCAATGCCATCTTTTGAATTGTTTGAAACCATTAACTTGCTAAACAATTCTAGTTCGACAACGCGGTGTAGTTTTTCAAATGATCTCATTAAGAGAATTTCACTCTATATTGTCGATATGTTAGCTCACATCTATAATAAAAGTATTTACTGTGGTATTTTTCCAGACTGCTTAAAAATTGCTGAGGTAGTACCTATCTTTAAAAAGGGAATAGCAAAAACTTATTATAAATAATTACAGGCCCATCTCTCTTCTTCCCATTTTTTCAAAATTGTTTGAGAAAGTGATTAAAAGTATACTCATCTCTTTTTTAGAGCGTTACTCTTTTTATTTTAGTTCAAATCAATATGGGTTCAGGGTTTGTAGATCAATCGAGGATGCACGCTTGTACTTATAATTATGAGCACCTTAATAACAAAGAAAAAAAAAATACTGCTGCGCTTTTTATAGATATAACTAAGGCATTTGATACTGTAAACCACAAATTATTACTAGAAAAACTGGAAAAAGCTGGGTTCAGAGACTTCATGCTTAATTGGTTTGCTTCGTAAGTGGTTAAGTTAGAAGGCAGGTTGAGTAATAGCCTGAAATATTGAAACAGGTGCTCCACAGGGATCGGTGTTTGGCCCAGTTCTTTTTCTGATTTATATCAATTCAATCTTCAATACAGGTACAAACCGGGTTTTCAGATCACATGGCTTGTTTGTATTCCAATACTTCCACTTTGGATTTATTGTATTTGCGGATATAAGTCATGACTTAGAAAAACTTAGACATTGAAGAAAAAAAGCTTAGCACATAGTTTTTTTTGCTTTTTTGTAACTCTTTAATACTTCCTCTTAAACATCTTTACTTTTGCAAAGTACTTCAAATATTTTACTTAAGGAGTGGATATTCATTAAATCATAGTCCCACTGTTTACGGGATTCGAAGAAACGAAAGATTCCTGGCGATTGTTCCGCCGCATAACATTTCTTAAATTTGTATAATTCAATTGCACCTAGAATTTTTAACTCACTACTGGATACACGTTGTAGTGTCAATGCTCGTTCATTTCATCGAGAAGTAAAAAATGGCTTTTTTATTTTGATTTCAATGAAGTAAAGGATTTGATCAAAGTAATTCTTTAAGAATTGTGATATTCAATTTAATTACATTAACGTTTAACACAATACTTATTTTCTATGTTTCTTTTCTTTTTTTTTTTTAAAAAAAATCACCCTCTTCACGTCACCTTTTTTTGAATTATATATTTTTTATTATATTTTAACTATATAAGATATATATATCTAATACAAAATAAAAACACTTAGCTATAGATATTTAATTAGGTACGTTATATTAATGGATTTAAATTATAAATTATAAAATATAATTCTTTGAGTATATGTAATTTATTTTGACTTGTTATAATGAATTATATTGAATAAAAAAATTATTGGACTTGGACGAAAATTTAGCATAAATTACCGCTTACATATTGGAGTGACACCAAAATCATTGGGTGCCGTATAATTTGCCAGAATGCCACTCCTTATCTAAATTAACAGGTACCGAGTCCTTCTTCAGAAGTTATTACCATAAAAGTAGTGTATTTTCAAAATCAATAGTCCAACTTAAAAATAACATACGCGATATTAATTTTACAAATTAAGTTTCGCTTACATGACAGATTTTTTTCTGTGAAACAATAAGTTATGACGCTTCTTCCCCACAGAAATAGAAGAGGTCTTGTAAACATTGTAGGAAAAGGGCTAAAGTGACTTTTCGGAACCCTTGCGTAGACGATAAGATGGAGATTGAAAAACAATAAAAATTAAGGGAAGTAAATAGACATCACAAAATTTTAACAAGACTTTCACTTTCATAAAAAAACATTATAAAGTCGGATTGGAATAAAATTGTAAATGAGATTAGGGATAGGATTAATGTATCGAAAGAATAAATATTTAATATTTACGATTTAAACTTACAAGTATTAAGAATGAGCAAAAATTGTATTATAAAGAAGAATTGTAAACTAATCAATGGCCCTGAGAAAGAAATAACTGAAATTGGAAATGATTACAAAAAATATATTAAACTATGAACAAAATGTAGAAGAAGTAAGCCAACTTGAATTTCATAAAATATTTAACTACAGCATAGGATTAAGTTCATTCATTATAATTATAATCTTTGTTTTGGTTGTAGCATGTTTAATTTTCAATTCAAGGGACTAAGCTCTAACATCCCAGTTCACAATGAAAACGCAACAGACACCAAATCAGATATCAAACCCGAATTCAATTCCGACTTTGAGCTTATAAAGCAAAAATGTGGTGTGGATCAGATCGTTTCACCGTGAGAGCACAAGGTGAATATTTATTGATGACGAAACATTGCTCAAGTTCATCATAGGATTCTTGAGATATATAAATAAATTATAATTAGCTTTTAGTTTTTGTTTAAGTTGTCACTCCGAAGAGTCGACAATGCGGAGTTGAAAATAAAAATTTAAAGATTAAGTAAACTTGTGTTTTTCTTAATCTCCGAAGAGGTTTTTTTTTGGTTTTGTTTTTATTCTTTTGGTTGGTGAAACAAAAATATGTCATTTTGAAATGTAACAGTCCGTTAAATAGCTAAAATTAGTTGATAAAACCGGACATAAGTCTATTTACGCAAATAAATAGACTTTTGACAATTGTCAAATTTTATTTGGGAAGACGTTGAAACAAATTGAACTTGGCACACTTTTATATCTCCCTCCTTTTGTGGCTGTTAACATTGGCGCAGGAATAAAGGACTGCCGAAAAGAGAAAGGTAAAAAAATAACGAGTAACAAAAGTGTTCCGCTTTTCAGTAATTTTCTCAGTGTTTGGGTAGCCGTCAAAGCGTACGCTATTTCGATTATGCAGGAAACTGCCGTTCTAATTCTGCTGTTCCTCTTCAACGATTAAATGAAAAAAATGGGAATGAAAGAAGTCATTCCAATGTTTTTCTTTCCTGCACGAATTAGATAGATAGATAGCGTTTATTTATTTAGCTTTTTAAAAAACTATTTAGTCATATACGAGTAGGTACATAAATACATTTTACAGACAGTGTTTTATTTTTATTTTGTATAAGAGTTTTAACACTTAAAAATTGTCTTTGACGTAATTGATATTTCTTTTGAAAGCTGCAAGACTTGTTTCATTTCTTATAATAATTGGCAATTCATTGAACATTTTGAAGCCTTTATATTGAGATCTTCCTTTCAAAAAGTTTGGTAGTCTAAGATTATTTTATTTTTATTATAATTAGCTGTTCTGAATAAATAGAGTTCCACATCACAAATATATTGCACATAATTTAGTAAATAAATAGGCATTTGGTTATTTTTAATTCTATAAATGAACAATAAAACATTCATTATGATCCTTTGTTTAACTGACAACCATTTTAACGAACTTAACATAAAACGAATTGAATTATTTTGTTACAATTGCAATCTTTGTACTATATTATCAGCATATAAAAACAAAATTGAGGAACGATACGCGAAGTGTGGTTTAATTATTACGTTATAAATATTTATTGCACTTAATGTAGATATTAAGTATATATCGTAGTTGTCAAGGAATCTCCTGCGGCTCATGTATGTAAAGCCAACTTTGTTTTTCACTTCTTGATGAAATCCTATATTTGTATCAATAACATTGTTACAGAACGGTATAAACGGAATAGAGACACTTACTGTCACTATACTTTCAATAAAGAAGTCATTAAATTTTGTTGCTACGAGTTTATTGTCGTCGAGAATTTCATTATTAAATTGAATGCTTTTTATTTTACTACACTTTTCGTCTTTTAGAACCTATCTTTTTAAATTTTTCCACATGGATTTTTGATTGGTCGAACACTGTACTTTCTATTTAATAAATAATTCTATGCACTTTTTAATTTCACTTTTGTACTTACATATTTCTTATTAATTTGTAATCTCGCCAATTGATTTCTGAATTGCACAATACCGCCTTTGCGTGTTTTCTAATTTTTAGTATTCTTAGCGATTGAAGCCGTTTGTTGAACCATTTATAATTGTCGCGATTAATTTCACTTTAAACAATAAACTTTGATGTGGTCTCGTCAATAGCTTTGCGAAATAGCTCTCCCATTAAATCAACGACTATTGCACTATTCATTGCACTCATTTGACTATTTCCTAAAGCTTCAATATAGTGTTCTTTATTGTACTTTATCATATTTATAAACTCTTTTTTATTTACTTCCGTCATTAATTTTGTGTTATTTCCATTATTAATTTCAACAGCAATTGTTTCATGGTCACTTATTTGCAGGTCAGGGACAACTGAAGCTCTAATCCGTTTATTATTTGTTATCACATAATCTATTAGAGTGCTATACGATTTTGTTATCCTTGTCGCAGTCTGTATAATTTGGCAATATGAATTATTTTTTAAAATTACGTGCTATTAATTTGAAACCAATCAATATTAAAGTCACCCACTATAATATTATCCTTCCGTACATCACTTAGTTCTTCGCATAATATTTCAAAATCCTCATATTAGAACTTAGAAGCTTCGCGAGAAAGCATAGAAACCGACTAATCGGACATGTCAACAATACAATCCAACAAATTCTGGACGAAAGCAATTTATTGCGCCGACTACAAAGGACGAAACCTTTCGACTTGGCGAGATGGGAATCAACCGCGCCTAGATTGCGGAACATACAGGATCTTTCAGTGGAAAGTAACCTGCCAAACGAGTTTTTTTCATGATAGAAAAATTGCTTGATGAGGTCGTTCTTTGTTGCAATATATAACAAATTAAATCGCAGGGTGGTTTTTTTTAGTCAGTAAGAATCTGACACTACTATGCGCACGCGCTTGCTATCCTCATAGTGTCTATTGAAGATTTTTTCACCAACCCTCGGAAAAAAAAAAAAAAAGAAATATTAGAACTTTAAACTCCTCAACATTATTGAGATACACCAATCTTAGCCCCTTTGGTTGCTAATAACTAATGGATTCTTTTAGTACTTTAAGTTTTCTCAAGAAAACTGGACAGTCCTTTGATTCATGATCACAGTTGTATTTTAACCCAACAATTTCATTCGCTTTTGTACAGTTTTTTTTTTTTTTTTTTCCCGAGAGTTGGTGAAAAAATCTTCCATAGACACTATGAGGATAGCAAGCGCGTGCTCATAGTAGTGTCAGATTCTTACTGACTAAAAAAAACCACCCTGCGATTTAATTTGTTATATATTGCAACTAAGAACGACCTTATCAAGCAATTTTTCTATCATGAAAAAATAACACGTTTGGCAGGTTCCGCAATCTAGGCGCGGTTGATTCCTATCTCGCCAAGTCGAAAGGTTTCGTCCTTTGTAGTCGGCGCAATAAATTGCTTTCATCCAAAATTTGTAGGATTGTATTGTTAACATGTCCGATTAGTCGGTTTCTATGCTTTCTCGCGAAGCTTCTAATTTTAGCTTCGATTGTCGGAATTCCGAGATCCCTGTGGATATCGTCGTTTCTAGTATACCACGGTGTGTGGACAATTCCTCTTAGCACTTTATTTTGAAAAGTTTGTAAAACATTGGCGTTTGTTTTCTTGTTACAGCCCCAAAGTTGTATACCGTAAGTCCACACCGGCTTTAGCACTTGCTTGTATAAAAGCAGTTTGTTCTCAGTACTGAGCTGGGAGTATTTTCCTAGCAACCAGTTCATTTCTCTATATTTGATTTCGAGTTCTTTACGTTTCATTTTCACGTGAGAATTCCATTTCAGTTTTGCGTCGAGTGTCATTCCAAGGTATTTGGCTGCGTTTGCAAAAGGTATTCGGGCCAAGTTTAGGAAAATTGGCAAGACATTAGTTTTCTTATAAGTGAAATTCACGTGAACAGATTTAGATTCGTTAAGGGCGATCCGCCAGTCCCTCGTCCATTCATTTACTTTATTCAGTGCGTTTTGCAGTTTTGCAGTCGTTTCTTCGATTGTTTTACCTACGGCTAGGATAGCGGTGTTATCGGCAAACGTAGCCAGGATAGTGCTTTATTTTTTGGTATATCTCGAGTATATAACAGATAGAGAAGTGGCCCAAGAACGCTTCCTTGCGGTACACCGGCCGAAATTTATTTTAGCTCCGAGTATTCATTTCCATGTCTAACACGGAAGAGTCTATTCCCGAGATATGATCCTAGAATGTCGTATAGGCATACAGCGAGAAGTTGTCGTAATTTGCAATTCAAGCCATCATGCCACACCTTATCAAAGGTTTCCGAGACGTTAAGAAATACGCTTGAGCAAATCCTTTTCTCTTCAAGTGCTTTCTCGATTACGTCAGTAATTCTATGCACCTGGTCAATTGTCGAATGCTTACTTCTGAACCCAAACTGGTGGTCAGGAATAAGATTATTTCTTCTATAACCGGTTGGAGACGCCTTAGCAATATCCTCTTGAAAATTTTGGATATGACTGGAAGTAGCGAAATTGGTCTATAAGATTTTACCTCATTTGGCGGCTTTCCTGGTTTTAAAATCATTATAACTTCCGCAACTTTCCATTGGTTAGGCACGTGTTAATCTGAGCGCAGCATTTATTATATGAAGAAACTTAATCAGTGCTTTTCTAGGTAAAGCTTTTAGAATTTCTCCGATGATCAAGTCATAACCAGGAGCTTTCTTAGGTTTTAGATTCCCAATCTCATGTTTGAGTTCCCTCAGCGTTGCACTTGTAAGTGCAAAATCGTCAGATTTTAAATCCGGCCTATTGATATTGTCGTAA
This sequence comes from Pocota personata, assembly GCA_963082735.1. Taxonomy (NCBI): domain Eukaryota; kingdom Metazoa; phylum Arthropoda; class Insecta; order Diptera; family Syrphidae; genus Pocota; species Pocota personata. The sequence continues at coordinate 83,118,445 of OY720429.1, forward strand.
AACACTTGACCATCGTACGGTTTAAAGGTATCTTCCAGATGGGCCGCAAAAACGTCCGCTTTTTCTTTATCTTCCCTTGCCCATTCATTGTGATTTAATTTAATAGGCGGCGCGGGGACCTTGGGCCTTTTGGTGCCTTTTACAGCTTTCCAAAGTGAATAATTGAAATCTTTTTCCGCTGTTAAACTTTCAAGGTAAGAGCCTATCGCACGATTCTTAAAATCCTTTATAGTCTTCTTCAACGAATTGCACAGGTGATTCAAGTGAGCTTTATATTGCGGAGCACGACTCTGTTGCCATTTCTTACGCGCTTTTCTTTTTTCCTTGACCAATTCTTTTATTTCCGTAGGATATCGTAGACCGTATTTGTCCGGAGTTCTCCTTGGATTGGGAGTTTTATTCCAAGAGGCGAGCTGTACGATCTCAACGAAGCGATCAACTTCAACCTCAAGTTCATAGGGTGTCGTAAGTGGAACGCTCAGTTCAACATTATCTTCAATTTCGTTCCTAAAGCCTTCCGAGTTAGTTGTTCTACCGGTTAATCTCACTGGCTCTAGGGTATAGTCCAGTTTTTCGCTCAATGTCAAAACAACTGGGGAATGGTCAGACGACAGATCAAAGCTCTCTTCAACTTTAATGTGGTTGGTAGAAATTCCTTTCACGACGAAAAAGTCGATCAGGTCAGGTATTTTCGAAGTATCAGTTGGCCAGTAGGTTGGTTTACCCGTCGAATGGAAATCACAACTGTACTCCATACCTACCTCATAGAGCATTCTGCCTTTTTGCGAGATGTGTCTTGAGCCCCAGAATGTATGTTTCGCATTAAAATCGCCGCCAATAATGAAATTAGGTTTTTAAGCAAGTTAGTAAAATCACTTTTTTCAAGCGCGGAACGCGGTGGCCCGTGCAGATGAGATTATAAGAGTACGCTGACTATTTTTTACTCGAATCGTGCACAATTGCAAAGTTCCAAGTTCGATCTTTAGGTCTTCGGATTGTTCGATGCAGTATTTAATAAACAATGATGATCCGCCTCTCGCTTTTCCCGAAGGGTGACAAGCGTGGTAATCTAGCCTTTTATTTTTAAATGCGATTCGTTTTGTACAATTGTTACACTTTATAATTTCACTTTTATAGTCTTTAAACTTATGTCTATCTATATGGTTATACCCTTGGCAATTAAAACATCTCGTAATGTCGTAGAATTCTCTGATTGCGCAGTTTATCCAACGTACTCTAATTTTTTCTAAACTCATAATTTTTGTAAAGCTCTCACTATCCACTTCCAACACAGCATTCAAATTTCTCCATTCGTTTTTACTTTTAAAGATTTTAACTAACAACATTTCGCATTTAGCTATTTCCGTGTTTTGTGATTTAATTTTGTTTAAGATTTCATTTTCGACTTCATCATTCTCAATGTTCATAATGCACACTCTTGGTTTAATTAATGATGGTAATTTTACTTCATAATTATTATTTAATTTATTTTCCACTTGGGTTTTTAATTTCTCTACCGAATTTTTATCAGCACATCGAATGGCAATTCCACCTTTGGATTTGTTACAACACTGTCTATGTTAATTGTTGTTGGGTCAATATTCGCCTTGATTTCTTTTCTTGTTTTACTTGCTACCTGATTGCTTTTTTTGGATAGATAAGATAAGCCGGTTCCCTATTTCTTAGCACTTCAGAGAATGACTTTTCCTTATGTCTATTATCATCCTTTTCGGAAGAACTGTTATTCGCTTTCGCATTTCATTTTTTATTTCATTAACCGATTTTGAAACATATTCGACACTTTCCTTAATCATGTTATCCTTCTCACTCGCACCTTTATTTGTTTTCTTAATTAGTTCATGTTTAAGTTCCTTTGCCGTTTTAGAAACAGATTGCACTCCTTCATTCAAATTATTGGTGCAAAATTATAGTCGCATAAAGTACACTTTAAAGAGATTTTAGCACGTAACAAAGTCAAGATTAGTGTTTTCCTATTTATAGTCGACATAAATCCTCTTTATAGTTATCAGCTCGCGCTAACTTTAAAACCACCAAAAGTACCTTTTAACTTTTAGAGTAGGCTTTTAACAATCTGTCAAATGTCATTTTTTCAAATTAAAATTTCAGCCAACCAACGGACGTAAACAGTCAACAAATGTGTTCGATCTGTCAAATTCTTTTAAATTTGATACAATATTATCGCTTAAACTGTGTTTTTGTTCTCAAATCTTAAATTTTTGGGTTTATTTGACTATAATTTGCTGTAAGTCAGTTCTAAAGTTGGTACTAGTTGTAGGCAGGTTAAAAATTGTTTATAATTCAAATTAAAGTTAAGCACTGGGTTTAAAGTTAAAGGGCCGTTACTTAGTGGCTACTAACATTCTTTAAAATCAGATGACTATAATTTTGCGCCATTGTCTTTTTCACTTTCATTCTACTTGAACAATTAATTTTGCATTATTTGCTTTAATTCCGTAAATTGATTTGACAACATCAATACGTTTCTACTTAGAATTTCGATCACTTTTTCATATTTGGATTGTTGGGAATTTAATATGTAATCATATTGCTTCAATATTTTTCCCGAAAATATTTTACACTCCACACATTCCGACAGTCGATCTTCACAGCAAGTACGGTGAAACAATTTTTTAAATAATCCGCTACACGGTACAATTTGCGGATCACCGTGACTAAATCCTTTGCCGCATTTACCACAAAAACCATCCATATTATCGACTCGGTATCTCCAACGTCCAACAAATGAAAGAGGTTTAATAGAACCATTTAAAAGTTTCAATTAAACCCGCCGAATAGTCCAAAAATAAACAACATACACCAGCTCACAGTGAGCGACACACGTCTGCTCAGTTCAAAGATTTCAATATGAATAATATGAATGAATCGTCTATCGATCTTCAATCTCATAGACTACTTAAAACAAACAATAATATTTTAATCAAAAACCAAAGAATATATAGATTAAGAATTTAAACAGTAACTTAAGTGGCTGAATTGTTAAAAAATGTGTACTAGAGAACTTAGTACTTTTTGCAAAAATTAAGCATGGGTTCACACCTACATACATACATATACAGTGTTGGACAGAGAATTAGCACACATACTATCGCTCAACAAAATACAACCATAATTAATTTTGCAATATTTATTTAATTATTTTTATTGAGAGGCTTTGATTTCGGCCATATTAAACAAAAAAGAAAGTTTGTAAAATAAAAATAAAAAATATTCGAAAGTATTTACAGTTTTTCTTCAAAGCTTACACTTGTTTTGTGGTCACAGAATTGGCACATACTCGTAATAAAAAAAAAGACATATTTTATGTTTGAAATCTAAATTTAATTAATGCTTTGTAATAAATCCGTTTTGCCTGATGACTTAGCGTGATAGAAAGTGAATAGGGACGTGGTAATTATCTGACCAGCACTGTATAATACTCTTTGTTTAGTAACAAAAATAAACCAACGATAAGTAAACGTTAAGTAAGACTTCAGGTTCTTGAGCTATTTTTACTGTAAAAAAGGACAGTCAACGTCATAACATACATATCGATGTGTTCAGAAAATGTGGCCTTACTCTTTTTTCTTTTTGCTGTTTATAACCCATACATCATTCTCCAAAACTATCTACTTCTCCACAACTTTTCATTGGCTTTTATTAGGTTATTCCAAATCACGATCTGGTAATATACATATATCGGGTTTTAACCTAAAGATATCAATAAGAGGCGGCAGTAAGGTCCAAGACCGACCGTCAACAGAAGTACAGTCACCTGTGATTGGTGACGAAAATGACTTTCTACATTTCTCTATAGAATACAGAACTCCTCTCACCATGCGATTTAATTCATCACAGGCCATTAAACTCATACCTGCGTTTGATCGATCAACACCAACTGAATCGCTGACAGAAACAGTCAACCTAGCATAAGAACTAAAAAAAAATCAACAAATAGTGACAGCCAGATATTGCAAATTGAAAGAAGACCATAACACTACAAAATTCTAAATTACAACTACAATAATCAACGAGCACAAAACTACACCATCAAAGACGACAAAACTACAATCACACAAATCAAATACTTCAGAATAACTATAACGACCCCAGCAACAACAAAGTTATAGTTCTAACAACCAAAGACCACAAAACTATAATTACGACAATCAAAGACCACATACCTACAAAAACAGAAGTAGCCAGCATTATAACACCAATGGGCAAAGATATGACACTAGGAACAGAAATAATTCCCCGAGATACATTTAAATAGTAGGAAAATGCATATTCTACATAAATATGTTAACGAAAGTGGTCCGTAGAGCCAACTTCGAGACTCTCCAGGACATCAAAATAAAGTACTAATAAAATTACTAAAAATCTCACCAACTATATATTAACATATTTAGTCAACTCAAAGAAGAACCTAAGATTTTAAATGACACGGGAGCCGACATATCAATTATTAAGGATGAAAACTTAAACACAGAGCTTTCAACAAACGAAAGGTGTAGATTAACAGGCATATGTAGTGAAGAGATTTGTTCATTAAGAACAACAGATCCGAAATTAAAATTTTACCACTGCATAATAACACACAAATTTCATGTAGTTGATAGAGATTTTCTAATATCAACTGATGGCATTTTAAGTAGAGACTTTCTTTCAAAACACATGTGCAAAATAGACATAGAAATTTTTATACAAGAAAATGAGATAGCAATTCCAATACTATCTAAATCCTTCAATAAATTTAGAATAACGCCCGAAACAGAAGAAACAGAAGAATTCCTTATGAATTTGGCATTATTAGAAAACAGTATAATTCTCAATAAAGAAATAGATAAATGAATATTCATTTATAATTCAGTAGTGGCAGGAAATAAGAAAACTCTTACAAAAATTAAAAATGGAACATTCAGCAGATCCCAGAGCAAAACAGACTGTGACACAAATATTTGAAAAGTACAAATATTTTAAAAATATTTTCCACTTAGATAATGAGCCTTTATCAACAAAAAACTTTTATTCCCAAAGACTGACAACAATAGACAATAGACCGGTTTACACAAATAATTACAGGCTACCACAGACAACGCAGTTAGAGATTGGAGATCAATTCCAGGAATTAATACAAAATAATATAATCAAATATTCAGTTAGCGCATACAATTCCACATTATTTACTACAAAAAATAAACGAAAATGGGCCTAAAAAATTATGTTTAATAGTACTGTTGCATCAAATAATAACTCCTTTTTTTGCCTTATTTTATTTTTTATTATTTGAGAGTTTTATTTCCTAAATGATAATTACAATGTATTTTAAATGGATTAAACAGGATCTTTTTTACTTACACTTTTGTGTGTCTCTCCCTTCAGTGTCAGATTATCAATGATGCCAAGTTGGCGGAATTAGGAAGTCTTTGGAAGTTTTCGTGGCGAAATCGCCACCAGAGGGTGCCTTCGTTACACCGTAATTCTTAAGCCGACATAACATCTGATGGGAGAGCGTTCACAGCAGCGCTTACAAGAGAAGATTTTTAAATCTACGTAACATCCCGGACTCCGTGAATCTACAACCCTTTAGGTTCACTACAAACAACTAGTCTAGCTAGCACACACGCCGGTAGCTTTATGATTCCTGCTTTCATTTTCACGTCCGCTGTTGATCTTTCCCACGGAACGTCCGTATTATTTTACCCATGGGCCACTTCGGTTGGTGCACATTGCTGTCACACACCAGCACAACATCGCCTACTGAAAGTGGATCAACTGGTTGGTACCACTTCGTCTTTCTACATAGGTCTGGAAGGTATTCGGCTATCCACTTCTTCCAGAAACGCTGTTGCATTTGTTGAACCTTGCGCCACTGGTTTCTCGTTGCGCGCAGCTGTTCTTGGAGTGGGTGAGGTATCTGCTCTGAGTTGGCTGTCCCTAAAAGAAAATGATTAGGTGTTAAGGGTTCACAGGCATTAGTGTCTAGTGGGATGTGGGTCAATGGACGCGAATTTACTACATTTTCGGCTTTGCACATCAAACTGTAAAGGCTATGTTCCTGTAGGTTCTCGTTGAGCAGCGCATGTCCCATTGCTCTCTTCACACTTCGTACTAAACGTTCCCAAACTCCTCCTGCATGCGGGTTGAGAGGACAATTAAAGAACCATTCAATGTTTTTACTCGCGAGGACGTCTGTGATAATTTCGTGATCGAAGTTGTTTGTTCCCATCAACGCTATGTTGTCCCCGACAAAGTTCGTTCCGTTGTCGGATCGGATGCGCACAGGTTTTCCCCTCCTGTTCACACAGGAAGCAGGCATCCGTAGATAGGTCTCTGGCGATTTCTAGGTGTATCGCACGCGTCGTTAAGCACGTAAAGAGCGCAATCCACCGCTTGTCACAACTTCGTCTAACTGCTATTGAAAACGGGCCCATATAGTCCAGTCCCACATAAGAGAATGGTCTCACGTACGGAGTCAGCCTATCTTCGGGTAACTGTCCGATGAGTGGAGTGTTGGTTTCACCTTCCGATTTCTGCAAGTCTGGCATCTTTTTTCTGCACGCTGTAACGCCGCTCTGATGTGTGAAACCCCAAATTTACGCCGAATCTCAGCAATAATTGTTTCCTGGTTCTGATGTTTCCAGGAACTATGATAAAAATCCACTATGAGTTCGGTGACATGGTGATCCTTCGGGAGTGTTATCGGCCTGCGGGTACAAGGTGGTACTGCCACTGCATTATTGATACGGCCATTCAAGCCGAACCACACCCGCGTCGTCCACACAAGGCGTCAATTTCCATAGACTACTGCTGCGCTCCAGCTGTCCTTTTGCGTTCAAAGATTGGTAGTCGTCCGCGTAAACCTCCAATTGGACACTTCGAATGATTGCGAGTTCAGTTCTTTCGAGTTCGGCCACATTTAGCCGTCCGTACACCCTTTCGCTTTCAGGTTTACGACAATTATCATAGAAACGAAAGATCCAAGTCATGAATCTCTTCAACCTAAGGAAACACGAAAATCTGCCAAAGATTTCATATCCTATGTTGACATGGAGAAAGGTGGATTTTGGGCGGAGTTCCTCTGCTGTATATTCACTTAGGTCAGTTTGAGGCCATTTGGACTCATTTTCCAGCAAGAACCTCGGACCGCTTAGCCAAAACGATTCGCGTCTTTTTCCTTTAACTCGGGTTCCAAATTCAACTGGGTTTAGAGAGCTTGGCAACCACCGCCAGTCGGAAATTATCGTGCTGTTCAATATTTCATTTACGCGATGTGTAACATAGGGTTTGTAGCGCCTGTGGTACGCAAAATGATTTTTCGCATCCTTGCTCCCAGCACCGCTCCCTGCAGCTCAAGACGCGGTATTGATATTAATTTCAGTGGGGCACACTTTGTTTTCCTGATGACGAAAGCCACGCTGACTTGTAAAACCTCTGTTTCCGGGATCCTCCAGTATGCTACTGCCGCGTACGCCAACTCACTCGCATCGGTGAATATGTGTAGCTCCGCTGAAACTCTCGAAAAAATAGTACCGTAACATCGGGGTATGGCTAATCTCTTCATCTCCTACAGCATCTCTAACCATCTCTTCCGCACCTCGCAAGCTTCCTTCGGTATCCTTTCGTCCCACTCCACCTGCTTTCGCCAGGTGAACTGCAGCTTCGCCATTAGCAAGTACTCAGCAGCCAGGCCAAAGAAATCAAACACTGACATCGTTATCCGTAGCACTTCGAGTTTGATAGACCTTCTAGCTCCATCTAGCAAGGCAGGATTTACTCTTCCGAAGACTAGCACGAATCTCAAACTATCTTGTTCGGTGTCCCAATGCATGCCAAGCACCTTCTGATTGGTTTCGATATCGCCCTTATCCAAGTTCAGTACGGACGGTCAGGTTTCGTTGGTATTCAGTTCCTGGTTGACAATCGTCGAGTTAGATACAAATCTCTTCAGCTCGAAGCCACCTTGCGCATGAATCCAAATGACTTCCCTCGTTATTCGAACGGCGTCGCTTTCGCTGGAGAAGCAGTGCACGTAGTCATCGACGTAGTGATTGTTTACTTATGCGGCTGCAGCTTTTGGATTCTTCGCTTTAAAGTCCTCGGCGTTTCGGTTTTTCACGTACTGCGCCGAACATGGTGAGCATTTTGAACCGAATGGCATAACTGTCATAATGTAGTCTTTGATTGGCCTGGTGAAACATTTGAACAATATCTGCGCAAACTGCTACAGGCAGTCTAAACTTCATTAACACCGTCACCAATGGCTCGCACAAATCTGGACCACTAAGCAATGCTGAGTTCAGGGAAGTGTCGCCTATCTTTGCCGCAGCGTCAAACACCAACCGCAATTTGCCAGGCTTATTGGGGTTATATACGCCGAAGTGGGGCAAATACCATGTTCGACTCTCCTTAATGTTTGCTTCTGCATCACTTAGCTTCCTAGCAAAACCCTTGTGTTGATAGTCGGCAATGCTGCGAAAGTACTCCCGATGGAAATCCTCGTCCCATTGAAACCTTTTCTCCAAGGACAGGAATCTCTTCACCACCACCTCTCTGTTCTCCGGCAACAGAACATCGTCGTTCCTCCATAGAAGCCCTGTTTCGAAGCGACAGTCTATACGCACCGTGGTCTCATCAAGCAGTCGTTTAGCTCTGGCCATCTCAAAGGGTTCAATAGGCTTCTCGACGCCACGTTCTCCTAAAGTCTCGTTGGTAATATAGTCCTCTACAAGATTGTTCAAATCGCTGTCCTCAGTATTTCTTATTTGAGAGAAGAGAATCCGTAGTGCGTCCATTTCCCGTTCCGTAGACAACCCATCCGAGCTTCGGCCAAATAACGATTGGTCCTTTCCAGCTGCTCATGGCGCTTTTCTTGGCCACACTCAAATGCGCGTTGTCAAGTCCAATCAATAGCTCTGGCGTAGCAGCGGTGTAGTCGAGAGTCGGTAGCTTTTCATATGTCGATGCTTCATCTGCAACTCGCTTACGTATAGCGACTGGGTAGGCAGTCGAAGATCCTTCACGGTCCTCATATCCTTGAGGAAGAACTTCTTGGAATTCGACCCGGCTCCTGCTATCTCCATGTTGACACGTCGCGACTACTCCGTCACTGTTCTATCCCCGAACCATTGTAGTTGTAAACTCTCCATAGGTCCTTTCAACCCAAGGCGATCCGCCAGGTTCCTGTTGATAAGAGAAACGGCCGATTCTTCATCCAGAAATGCATAACAGCTCACCTCTTTTCCTTTCGCAAATAACTTCACTGGCAATATTTTAAAAAGGATATTCGGCGACTTTGGAGAAACAGCGGAATTAGTACAAACCCGTTGTTGACTTTGCGGTATATCTTGTCATCCACGAGTGTCCTCGTTGGGACCATGCAGAAGTCCATGTAGCTTTCTTGTGCAATGTCTTTCGCTGCAGTCACTAAGCTGCTCACAGCTGCTGCTCCTATGGCCTTCACACACGCAATTGAAACATAACCCCTTCTGACGCACAACGCGCCACCGCTGTCTCTGCATGCGAGGACTGTTCGTTGCAGTTGACACAAATCTTACTCACCATGTTGCTCAGTTCCTCTAGCCACTCACTGAAGTGTTTAATTGTTGGCGTTGATGTAATAGTTGTCGCATATCGTGCCCAATCCAGTCTCCTTTGAACTGGTAGCTTCAGCAGTCTAGGATTCGGAAGATGTTGTTCACAACCAGCTGCCTGTAAAAACGCCGCCAAATTCTGCACCTTTGTAGCAAATGGAACTATATGCTCAACACGGCTTTCGGGTATCGCGGGATGCTTCTTATCATACTAATTTGGCCCTTTACTGACGTTTCTGCTATGAATTAGTAAGCATTCCACCGGCTCCCTGGCCTTACCTTTGATTGCCCTTTGCAACCTCAGCATGTTCTGCCTTTCGTTGTGCTGGTAGTCTTCAGTTGGCATCTCAAACGATTCCTTAAACATGGGCCAGACCTCGGGTGTTCCATCGAATTCAGGTAGGTCATACAGATTCACTGGTCGCCCTTGATCATGCCTGGATGATGCGAGAGTGCGATTCCACTCACGCACTGCGGCCTCTACTGTGTCCCCACTATCGCCTCCATTTGACGTTCCCTGATTGGACATCTGGTTAGTCGACGCTTCTGCCGTTACCTCATTTCGATTCGACGTATCCCCTACATGCGTGGAAGTTTGATTTTTTTTCTTTGCCGCTTGAAGACTTTGGATCATCTGCATCATTTCACCGAGTCTTAGTTCGATTGACGAACTTTGACTCGCTTGTGGCTCCGTTCCAATCATCGTGGTGTTGCTGCTATCCTGGAAATCATTTTCCTCATCCCCACTGCTGGGGATATCTCCGCTTGCCGATGTTGCTCTTGTTTTAGGTGGCATGACGCGAGATATATCAACGTGCTAGTAGCCTACTCCACCAATGCCCAGACACCAAAACCCAAAAACTCAAAAAACCCAAAAATCTTTCAAAGACACCCACCCGTAAATCCCTGCTCTTAGACTAAAGTATGTTACAAGTCAATGGAAAATCGCGGAAGTTATAATGATTCCAAAACCTGGTAAACTGCCGACTAAAAAAAAGTCATATAGACCCATCTCGTTTCTTCCGGTTATATCTAAAGTCTTCGAATGGCTGCAGCGGGTTATAGAAGAAAAACATCTTATTCGTGATCATCAGTTCGGATTTAGATGCAAGCATTTTACAGTTGATCAAGTATCATATATAGATTAACCGATGTAATTGAAAAGCTTTTGAAGAAAAGGAGGTGTTCTTAAGCGTATTTCTAGATGTTTCTCAAATACTTCTTAAGGTGTGGCACGAAGGCTTGAAGTTCAAATTGCGACATGTTTTGCCGTTTTTGAGTAATATCTCGCGATATGACTCTTCCATGTCAAACACGGTATCGATAAGTCAGAATTTAAAGAAATAAGTCTTTCGACTTAGTCCCATCTTTCAGCTGCCTTGTCGTGGAGGGAAGGCTTAAGAGTCAAAGATCCCAAGGTTCTGAAAAGATCCCAGGTGAGACATCGAACTAAGCGCTGAAGGCGTCCGACTTTGACGTTAAAAGAAGAAAGAGTATGAATGGAGAAAACAAATGATATGACTATTCTAGGTGGCACTCGCGAAAACGAAAATCCACCCGTGGTCTTCTCGACTGCGGCTGGGGCAAGGATTCTGGAGGCCCCACCCAACATACCCTCCCTCGCCAACACTGGCGCGTATATAGGAGTAGCAAGAATGCTGAATTCTGAAGACTCCTGCAGCTCTCTTCCCGACACTTTCAGCAAGCTGAGCTGGCAAGGTGGAGAAAGTAGCGAAGAGGTCCAACCTGATACGCTTAATCTTCATCCTAATGGACAGAAGGCTGGTTGTAGCGCTGCTGCTGAAGGCTCGCCTCGGGAAACTGAAAAAGTTAAACGAGTTCCAGAAGCGGCACGCTCCGATGGGCCCTCGTCCAAAAGCCAGAAGAAGGGGAAAGGAAGAAAACTGGCGGGGGCGCGGCGCAAAGAGACTGCAGCAGTTGAAGGCGCAAGTGCTGACAACAGTCCTTTGGCAGAGATGGCAAAAAGAAGCAGGTTGGTGGAAGTTACCCCAACCGAAACCGGCAAGGCACTTGGACCCGACGCTGCCTCCTCTTCTAATAGTTCGAACCGGAGCAAACGAAGGAAGAAGGTTTCAAGCTCTCCTGCTGGTAGGCATATGCGCGCACCTCATGCGCGTGTGTCTTCAGAGAGACCTCAAACCGGTGGCGTTGCATGCGCACAAGGTCTGAAGATGGGCGCTACAGCCAGTAATGGCAGTAATACCGGTGGACAGAAACTGGATGTAGCAGGGAAATCCACTGACTTGAATGTCTCTATGTGAGCGACATCTATGTATGCTCAAGGTTCTCTAACCATTGTATTTTGCCCTTCTGGCAACACCTTTTTTTTATCTTTTTAAGTTTGTTTTTATAATAAAATAATCATTTTCGCATTGTTGTGAAATACCTAGAAGTGTACGCAGTGTTTTACTTAAAAAAGGAAATTAACTTCCATCATCATCGGTTACATGGTGCAGTCGGTATTGCGAAAAATTTCTACGAAATAAAAAAAAAAAAAAAAAAACTCAAACAAAATAATAATAAACGAAAATCAAATAATAACAATCTGGCAGCCAAAATGTCGCTTCTACAACAATTGATCGAAACAACGCTCGACGCTTCAATGCTCAAACAATTCACACTCGATTTTCTCAAGACAGAGTTCCACAAGAGAGGATTGGACTCAAATCCAACTACAAAAGACGATGTTATTAAACTCCACATAGAAAATAACACGTTGCTATCAACAGTATCAAGACATACGCAAAATAAAATAGAACCATTTACAGGCGCCAGACATGACACAAACCATTGGCAAATGCAGCGGCGACGACAGCAATGCATGCGAAAACTTCATAAAATCAATCGAGAAAGCAATAAAAGTCAACGGCTGGACCGACGAAGTCAAACTAGCCTTCTGCACCAGCAAATTAACAGGTATAGCGAAAAATTGGCAGAACTACGAGGGCAAAACCGAAATTTATTGGTCACTCTGGCTCAAGGCATTCCAACAGCGTTTCATAAAGACACAATCCCTACGTAAGTGGAACGACCGCGTCAATAAACATACCCAACAGCCAAATGAATCCATCATTCAATATGGAAGCGGTAGGTTAAGGATTATTGCCAAACCTCCAAACAGTATTAAAATACCAGTAGAAGACCAGATATCCTATCTAATAGAAGGCATAGCCGATAACACAGACCGCCGACTCATACGTATACTTTTTGAAATAGGCCAAACATTAGACGACGACACCAAATACACCAAAAAACAGAATCCAAATAATGCGATAACAATAAAACCACAACAATATCACAATTCACCACCGCAGTTCAGCAATCAAGCATTTTCTTCCTCCAGAGATTACAGTTCTAACAAATTTATAACAGCAAATAACGAAAATCCAAAACAAAACAGCTACTTGCGCCCACGTTGCAAAAAATCATTTCATCCAGACTCACAGTGCCCCATACCCTGCTCCACTTGCAATAAATCGGGTCATTCAATAAACAGCTATCCAAACAAAAACATTTCCAAACAAGCTAATTGTGCCTTGAAATCCAAAGGCAACGATCGTGGTTTACTCATAGTGGATGCTACGGCATTCGATGGAAAAAGTATTACAACTCTCATCGACAGCGGTGCAGAGCAGTCAGTAATAGAAAATACCTGACCTGATCGACTTTTTCGTCGTGAAAGGAATTTCTACCAACCACATTAAAGTTGAAGAGAGCTTTGATCTGTCTTCTGACCATTCCCCAGTTATTTTGACATTGAGCGAAAAACTAGACTATACCCTAGAGCCAGTGAGATTAACCGGTAGAACAACTAACTGAGAAGGCTTTAGGAACGAAATTGAAGATAATGTTGAACTGAGCGTTCCACTTACGACACCCTATGAATTTGAGGTTGAAGTTGATCGCTTCGTTGAGATCGTACAGCTCGCCTCTTGGAATAAAACTCCCAATCCAAGGAGAACTCCGGACAAATACGGTCTACGATATCCTACGGAAATAAAAGAATTGGTCAAGGAAAAAAAAAAAGCGCGTAAGAAATGGCAACAGAGTCGTGCTCCGCAACATAAAGCTCACTTGAATCACCTGCGCAATTTGTTGAAGAAGACTACAAAGGATTTTAAGAATCGTGCGATAGGCTCTTATCTTGGCAGTTTAACAGCGAAAAAAAGATTCCAATTATTCACTTTGGAAAGCTGTAAAAGGCACCAAAAGGCCCAAGGTCCCCGCGCCGCCTATTAAATTAAATCACAATGAATGGGCAAGGGAAGATAAAGAAAAAGCGGACGTTTTTGCAGCCCATCTGGAAGATACCTTTAAACCGTACGGTGGTCAAGTGTTTTACGACAATATCAATAGGCCGGATTTAAAATCTGACGATTTTGCACTTACAAGTGCAACGCTGAGGGAACTCAAACATGAGATTGGGAATCTAAAACCTAAGAAAGCTCCTGGTTATGACTTGATCATCGGAGAAATTCTAAAAGCTTTACCTAGAAAAGCATTGATTAAGTTTCTTCATATAATAAATGCTGCGCTCAGATTAAAACACGTGCCTAACCAATGGAAAGTTGCGGAAGTTATAATGATTTTAAAACCAGGAAAGCCGCCAAATGAGGTAAAATCTTATAGACCAATTTCGCTACTTCCAGTCATATCCAAAATTTTCAAGAGGATATTGCTAAGGCGTCTCCAACCGGTTATAGAAGAAATAATCTTATTCCTGACCACCAGTTTGGGTTCAGAAGTAAGCATTCGACAATTGACCAGGTGCATAGAATTACTGACGTAATCGAGAAAGCACTTGAAGAGAAAAGGATTTGCTCAAGCGTATTTCTTAACGTCTCGGAAACCTTTGATAAGGTGTGGCATGATGGCTTGAATTGCAAATTACGACAACTTCTCGCTGTATGCCTATACGACATTCTAGGATAATATCTCGGGAATAGACTCTTCCGTGTTAGACATGGAAATGAATACACGGAGCTAAAATAAATTTCGGCCGGTGTACCGCAAGGAAGCGTTCTTGGGCCACTTCTCTATCTGTTATATACTCGAGATATACCAAAAAATAAAGCACTATCCTGGCTACGTTTGCCGATAACACCGCTATCCTAGCCGTAGGTAAAACAATCGAAGAAACGACTGCAAAACTGCAAAACGCACTGAATAAAGTAAATGAATGGACGAGGGACTGGCGGATCGCCCTCAATGAGTCTAAATCTGTTCACGTGAATTTCACTTATAAGAAAACTAATGCCTTCCCAATTTTCCTAAACTTGGCCCGAATACCTTTTGCAAACGAGGCCAAATACCTTGGAATGACACTCGACGCAAAACTGAAATGGAATTCTCACGTGAAAATGAAACGTAAAGAACTCGAAATCAAATATAGAGAAATGAACTGGTTGCTAGGAAAATACTCCCAGCTCAGTACTGAGAACAAACTGCTTTTATACAAGCAAGTGCTAAAGCCGGTGTGGACTTACGGTATACAACTTTGGGGCTGTACCAGGAAAACAAACGCCAATATTTTACAAACTTTTCAAAATAAAGTGCTAAGCGAAATTGTCCACGCACCGTGGTATACTAGAAACGATGATATCCACAGGGATCTCGGAATTCCGACAATCGAAGCTGAAATTAGAAGCTTCGCGAGAAAGCATAGAAACCGACTATTCGGTCATGTCAACAATACAATCCTACAAATTCTGGATGAAAGCAATTTATTGCGCCGACTACAAAGGACGAAACCTTTCGATTGGCGAGATAGGAATCAACCGCGCCTGGATTGCGGAACATACAGGATCTTTCAGTGGAAAGTAACCTGCCAAACGAGTTTTTTTCATGATACAAAAATTGCTTGATAAGGTCCTACTTAGTTGCAATATATAACAAAAATAAATGTGTTTTTTTAGTGAGAATCTGACACTACTATGGCACGCGCTTGCTATCCTCATAGTGTCTATGGAAGATTTTTTCACCAACCCTCGGGAAAATATATAATAAATACCACCCGAATACAATATTCAAAAATACTATGGCTTCTTCATCACATCCATAGACAACGAATGTAAACCTCTAGGACAAACAAATCTATCCATTTCAGTAGGAGATATATCCTGTACATTTGGTCCTGTAGCGGTTGTCAACAACGCACAGATTCCACTTATATTAGGCAGTGACTGGAGAAAAGCAAAGAAATCAAGAATCATCGTTGAGTCTAATAGAGATATCCAACTTCTACAAATATCGTACCCAAACAACATAAAACAAAATATAACCTCTTGCTTACTGAAACACAACAAAAACATTCCACCTAGCCTTTTAGTAGAAATAGATACGCAAATTTCAACATTCCGAAACATATTATCACCCACTCAAATCGCAAAATTTAATCAAATAGTTCACACCAATCTAAATGCCTTTTCGACAAACGAGGACGTCTTAGATCATTGCATCAGCGGCGAACATTCGTTAAACACCATTGATGAAAGCAAGAAAACCCTACCGATATTCCTGGACTGATCGACAATTCATTAACGAGACAGTGGAAACCTGGAAGCAACTTGACATTGCAAGAGAATTTACGTCAGAATATGCATCACCAGTCGTCATAGTTGATCAGCCTCATCATCCAAGTACTCCACGCAGGCTTACCATTGACTACTCACACCTAAACAAAAAACTTTACAAAGATAATTTCCCACCACCACACATCGATGACGTAATAGACAAATTAGTAACCACAAACTCAAAAATATTCAATGTAATGGACATTAAAACAGCTTTCATGACCGTCAAAGTCAAACAGCAGGACATCCACATAACAGCATTTGTGACACAGGACGGACTATACGAATTCATGCTAATGCCATTTGGGCTGACGAATGCTCCTAAAACAATGGAACGAATCATGAGGCAAACATTCGCAGGACAAAAAACACAATTACTTACATGGACGATGTCGGTCAATCGGCTCCTAACATTGACATAGCATTGGACAACTTCGAAAATTCACTAAAGAAATGTCAACTATTAAAAAGTGAAATATTCTTTTTATACGTCCCGATCCAGCTCGTATAAACTCAATCGATAGATACAATAGGGTATTCAAAAACAAAACCGATGCCAAATCCTTTCATGCGTTCGCATCACATCATCGAAAATTTATAAAGGACTTTTTCAAAAATAGCTTTACCAATACGCAATGCATACAACAGTACACCATTCGTTTGGACCGATGATGCAGCAGCAGCAGTCGAAATTTTAAAGATAAATGTAAAAATCGCAACTGATACTCGCACACTTCATGAATGACTGCCACACTTGCCAACAATTCAACCATCGTACAGCTAAAAGGATTGGTCCCTTGAAGCCCAGAATAATTCCGCAAAGACCTTTTGATGTTATCTCCATGGATCACTGCAGTTTTCCAAACGACACCAAAGGTAACAGACGCATTTTAATTATAATTGATCACACAACCCAATATGTATTAACAAGAAGTGTTCCTGATGTAAGTTCCCGATACGTAATCTCCCTAATTAATGAGAAAATAATACTAATTCGTGGTCCTCCAAAAACAATTATTATTGACAACGCCACAAGTTTCACCTCATACGAGTTTCAGGAGTTCTAAGAAAAGCACGGCATTCAAAACCTCACAACACCACCTTATTGGCCAGAATCCAATGGATTGATAGAGCGCGAAGTACAAACAGTCTCTTCAATATTGAGGAAGTACATCCCAGAAAGGAATCTCGAACATTGGTCATCATACGTGCCTGAAATTATACAAGCGATCAACACAAACAAACATTCATCTCTTCAACAATCACCACACTACCTACTCCATGGATTCGAACCCAGAATTCGAGACGAAGTTCTACTTGGCACGGTGGAGTGCGACGTCGATAGAGAGCAACAACTCTATCAACTCAATTTTGACCGTCAACAAGCAGCAATGAAGTGAAGCAGATCACAGGCACAGGACAAGCTTCGCATCGATGAACACCGTAGCATTTTCACATTGAAAGTAGGCGGCTTGGTGTTGGCACTTAATCCAATCCATATGAAATAACAAGCATCCTGGGAGACAGTGTAATTAAAATTGAAAGATACGATTCTATCGGACAAGAAATCTTCAGGATTGTACACATGTCGCAGGTAAAAAAATACAATAACAGAAATGACAACCAGCTGCTAACTGACACTGAAATCCCGGATAACCATGACGCCGCCGCCGGACTTTTTCAAAGCAATGACGTCCCACAAAAAAATTCAAATGTCGACAACGCCTTCTCAGCGATTTCATCCGTACTGAAAGTATTCTCGACGCAGACAAACATGTGAACAACACACCAGTAACAACCATAAATAATGAACCGAAAGTAGATAACGCTGAAACATATCGTACACGAAGACCACCGAAATGGCTTGAGGACTATTACCGTTGAATTGACGGGGGTCAATTCTAGAAGAAGAGGTCATGTGAGTGACATCTATACTTAAGGATTGTATTTTGCCCTTCTGGCAACACCTTTTTTATCTTTTTAAGTTTGTCATATTGGCTAGATGAATAAAATAATCTTTTTCGCATTGTTGTGAAATACCTAAAAGTGTACGCAGAAGAATTTGTGCGCGTTGCCCGCGCACAAATTCCGAATGACACCGATGATACAACCAGTTGTATTCCCAGTGGACGGAAGATGGCTGTCGCGGACAAATCTACTGAGAAAGAGAAAAACCCGGTGGTTAAGGAGCGAGAAAAGCAGGTTTCTTACAAGAAAGCTGTTATCGCGGAGTGCAAACACTGCGAAGTTCATTTATTAGAGCGGGCCCAAGCAACGAATGCTTTCATTCAGGTGGAGGGCTGTGAGTTAAAGGGCGAAACCTTTATGGTAAAGTGCTCTTCACAGCAAACCTCTGAATAGATTAGCATGTCAGTGCCGAAAATCCTCCCCTTGAGACCGCTACTTTTGAGGTCTTCAGGACAACTAAACAGACGCGCGCGATCCCGGGGAAACTTGGGATAACGGCTGATGTGCTAGCGCGCCTGCGTACCCAGAATTATAGACTCGAAACGACCAAGTGGACTGTTCATTCACAAAGGGAGAGAAAGAATCGTCAAAATAAAGATGATTCTACTCTGGTTGTGAGTTTGGACAAGGGTTCTGCCGAGACCATTAAGTCTAGGTACGAAATGCGACCATATTTGCATCTTGGTAGGATTCAGTTCCTGTCCGATAACAAGTAGTGCGAACAATGGTAAAAAAACACCTCGTATTTAATGATATTTACTCAGATCAACCTACAACACTGCAAGGCTGCTACCGCTCTTATAAGTAGAACAAAACCTCACATAATATCTATCCAGGAGCCTTGGCTGCAGAACAAGCGCATTTGTGGCCTTGGAGGTATGCGTGATATCATGATACTTTATGATGAGCGATCCGAAAGGCCTAAGGCTTGACTTATTGTACCAAATTCCGTCTCAGTAACTAAGTTTGGACAGTTTTGTGGCCAGGACTTAGTCGCTGTAGCTATAAGCTGGAAGAGGAACAGTAAATGGGAAACCTACGTCGTTGCGTCTGCTTACTTCCCATATGACTAAATACTAACCCCACCACCAAGGGCAGTGATCGAGCTCATAGAATATTGTGATACCAGAAAGGTCTTGTCATATGTTGCGGTGCTAATGCTCAAAACTCTATTTGGGGCAGCAGCAAATGCAATACACGGGGAGATCATATGCTGGACTTCATACTATCGTCTGATCTTACCATCAACAATGTTGGCTCACAACCAACATTTGCTACGGCGCAAAGACAGGAAGTGATTGACTTAACCCTGTCCAACAGGTATTTCAAGCCTATTACCAACTGGAGAGTTTCGCCATAATTTTCTCTCTCAGACCATAGATACTTTGAATTCCAAATCGAATGCGAAGCTACGAGTACCTAAACTTAGAAGGAGGCAAGAGGAAGCCGTTCAAGACCTGAACAGCACCCTTACCACATGTTTTGAACTAACGTGTCCGCTGACAAAGACCCCTGCAGAAGGTCAGTTCCATGGTGGAACTCAGATCTGCAACGAATTCGTAAGGAAACCAGAAAACTTCTAAATAGGTCACAAAAGACAAATTCGGAGGTGGACTGGAATCTTTACCGATCGAAGCAAAGAGAATATAAGAGGTTAATTCGAACTCGAAAAGTACCTCGTATAGAGATTTTTGTGGCAAAATCAGTAGGCTGGTCAAAGTTCTGAAGAATGGAAAACCAATCAAGCCGGAATCACTCAGGAAACCGGATGGTACTTTCATTGAATCGAAAGCGGATGCTTTCAGTCTTCTGCTGGACGGTTTCAACTAGTGAAGTTGTTAGCGGGCTGAGCCGAACAACTAAGTGCAGCTGGTATACTGCATCGGGCGTGGCGACGGATGAAGCTATCAAATATGCTGTCGCATCTTTTGTCATGTCATGCTGAAACAAGGTATTACTAAGTTGCTGCCAACTCTGAAGAGAATCTTCACTGCTGGCTTGGCACTGGCATATATACCAACCCCCTGGCGAACAGTTAGAGTAGCTTTCGTACCGAAAATCGACAGAGATGACTACTCTCTCGCCAAGAGCTTCAGACCTATTAGTCTGACGTCTTTCCTGCTGAAAAGCATGGAAAGACTGGTTGAGCTACATGTGCGCAAAGTTGCTTTGAGGGTACATCCACTGTCAGAGATGCAACATGCCTGTCAACGCGGAAAATCCTGCGAGACTGCGCTTCAAAATCTGGTCAGCAGAATAGAATGTGCGCTTGACAGGAAAGCATATGTAGCTCCGTCAGAAGTCACGGCGTAGAAGAATCACTAGTGTTGTGGATCAAAGCAATGCTGGTGAACAGAATATTGACTGTAGATGCAGATGGTGGCCGGTGTGTCATGGCAGGTGTAAATAGGGGCGGCCCACAAGGTGGTGTTCTGTCTCCACTGGTTTGGTGCATGCTGGTTGACTCCCTGTTGAACACACTCAATAGTTCTAACGCCTACGCTGAAGCATAGGCAGATGAAGTCGCCATTCTGTCTGTCGGATTGTACCTAGCGACTGTTTGCCCTAAGGTGCAGATGGCTCTAGACGCAATCGACGACTGCTGCGCTAGGAATGGGCTTTCAGTTAATCCTCTCAAAACTGAGGTGGTTCTCTTTACGAGAAGGAGGAAATTGACTGGTCTGACTCAGCCACTGCTAAAAGGCGTCACTATCGAACTCTCCAAGGAAACCAAATATTTAGGAGTAATCTTAGATAGCAAGCTTCTTTGGACGAAACATGTCGAGCTGAAAACTTCCAAAGCTCTGTCAGTCTTTCGGCAATGCAAAGGTGTTTTCGGCAAGACATGGGGCTTGTCGCCAAGGAAAGTCCTTTGGATCTACACGACAATGATAAGACCCTTCCTCTCATATGCGTCAGTTGTTTGGTGGAATAAGCTCTCACGTAAATACGTTACTGCTGCTTTCGACAAACTCCAAAGAACGGCCTGTCTCGGCTTCTTGGGAGCTTTCCCCAGTACACCTGGCTCTGCTTTAGTCGCCTTGATAAACCTCCCCCCCTTGATATTTATATCATGGGGTGTACACTCAGAGCCATCTTTGGTTTAAAAAGAAGTAGTTTCTGGCACAATTCGTGTTTGATGACATTGCGCGATGATTATCCCACGACCCCTGTCTCATGGATATGCCATCTGATGCAATGACATCTGAATTACGACTGCGGTGCAAATTTGAAGTCAACTTTACCCATGTTCAATATTGACTTTGACAGGAGTCTGTGCCAGGAAAGGAATGTAGTCGCATTTTCAAGGACGGCTCTAAAACTGGATAGGGGTCTGGTGCTGGTGTTTTCGTGGAATGCGACAATATGAGGCTTCACTTCTCATTGGGAAAAAACACATCTGTCTTCCAGGCAGAAATATATGCTATCCTAATGGCTGCGGACTATATTGGTAAGGACAGGTGGAAGGGGCGAAGTATCTGCGTCTGTAGTGACAGTCAGGCTACGCTTGCTCAATCCTTTAACCACTTCCAAAATAGTTCGAGAATGCAAAACATCCTTGAATTCGGTCGGGACTCTGATCTCACTGAATCTTGTTTGGGTCCCAGGACACAAAGAGATAACAGGAAATGAGATCTCTGACGAGCTTGCTAGACAAGGCTCAGAAGAGAATTTCTCTGGACCAGAACCCACGTTGGGTTTGCCAGCGTCCTCGGTTAGGGCTTCCATTGACGACTGGATTTTCAGTGAACACAATCGAAGGTGGCATCACTCTCCAGGATGCAGACAGACTAAGCGAATGGTCCCCGTCGTCTGTAAGAAATCTGCGGCTTTCTTGCTATCTCTTAGCAGAAAAGACTGCAAACAACTTACTGGCGCTTTTACGGGCCACTTCGCCTTTGCCAAGCACATCCATGTTTTTTTTTTTTTTTACCGAGAGGGTGAAAATCTTCTAAAGGCCCGACCGCCCGAATTAAGTATTGGTCTTTGTAAATACCGCACTGGCTGAGTTTACATTCTAACTTTGTATTTCCCTTTAATGTATTTCGTAATTTGCTGTCGTCGTAACTTTCGGGTTGTCCCATAAAAGTTCCAACAACAAAGTAAAATGTAAACAAACATAAAATAAAATGAACCAATGCATTTTGTTCACCGCTTGAAAGTGTAAACTCAGCATCGATTGTGAGCTAGGCCAATACACTCGATCGAACTCTGAAAAACATAAACATAAGCAATATCGATTATGGGCTAGATACTCTTGATCGATGCTGCTTGGCTATATTATAATGTTGCAATAGTAAATATTTTAGGTCTTCGACTGATTTCTTTTGGCATTCGTCGATTTCTCTAGGGCAGTTAAATTGTAACTTTCAACCTAATAGCTACGGTGCAGCCCCGCATTGAGACAGCGGCCGTACTATTATTAATAAATATAAACTTATACATGTAAGATTATAATAGATTAAATGAATAAAAAAAAATCTTTTTAAAAAAAAGTCTTACGGTTCTTATATTTATTTGGCGCAATAGGGAGGATCAGGTACAACTATCCTATCCACGTGAAAGTCCTACACTATCGAAAACGAAAAGTGAATTTATCGTGAATTAAATATTGTTACGAATAACATAAGCCACCCTAATTCTGTGAAAAAAAAAATATATATATAGTGAAATGGAACAACCAGTGCAACAAGAGGAAGTGTCCAACAGGGAATGGCAATAGTGGCCAGAATTGCATCTGCAAGTATTGGAGGCAATGTACTGAGAGAAATCCAGTACCTACCTGAATTTGAAGGCGAGAGTAAAAGTTTAACTCAATTTATCATTATGGTCCAAAACATGGGACATTATAAAACAAACGAAGATCAAAGGCAGAGCAATGGACTTACTCCTGGTAACGGAGCCATAACGTCGGAACAGGCAAAGAAGCTTTTCAAACAGCACTACCGACCCATTATTAACAGCACGGACCTAACAAAGGACATATTGAATATGAAAGTGAGTTCCATTTACGATTTTAATAATAAGTTAGAATATCTATTAAGTAAAATTAACACCTGTGTATTTTTTTCCGATAATTGTGAGCAAGAAAAACTATTGCTTCACAATATTGTTATGAATAAAGTAAGAGACATTACCATAGGGAATTTAGCGAGAGAGTTAAGAAATGTATATGACATAAAGGAAATAAAAAGGATTCTACTAAACCTTAAAATAACAGATAATAAGAATGTATTTAATCAATCCCACTCTAACTCTCATAGAAATAAACCAGCTATATATTCTAATTCCAACCAACAAAACCGTGTAATAGGTTTTATACAGAACAAGATTCAGAATGAGAAAAGAACTTCAAGGAAGTTTAGAGGTAATAGCTATCAAAAGGGACACGGAACTCCAAGCAGTTTTAGAACTAATGACTACTAAAACGAACGAACTTCAGGAAACTTTAGGAACAACTACAATTACTCAAATGAACCAGGACCCTCAGGTTATGGTAGACGAATTCATTCCTTAGGTCCATAACCAATGGACACAAATAATCTGCAGGTGAACCAAGAAACCATCAGTCAGCAGATTATTTCAGTGGAACCTCCGGTTTTTCAAAATTGAGCCTCGGACCAATAATGAAGATAGCAATTGAAATCAGGAACCAAAATACTGAAAAGGAAGCAGGTTAAAATACAAACAATTAATAGTAGTGTCACTCAGAATACGAACATATATCAGGTCCCTATACCGGCAGAATTTGGCTATACAAATAACACATTTATTAAAGCATATGGACAGAACTTGAAAGATAAAAACTATACCATGTTATTTGGCATGGATGTTTTAGAGAAAATGATTAAAACAATCGACGTAGACGAGGGAACAATAACCCTGAATAATAATAACAGTACTGACTTCGGCAGCCTTAATCGCGAAGAAAAAGAAGCACTGACCTCGTTGCTAGAAGAATTCAAAGACCTCCAATATAAGGAAGGTGACATGTTAACCCATACCTCAGGGGTAAAACATGAAATTCGTCTCAAAGAAGACAAACCACTACATGCAAAAATCTATCGATTACCAAAGAAACATCAAGAGGAAGTGGCTAAACAAATCAGTGAGATGGAAAAACAAGGTATTACATATAAGAAGAAGCATGAGTAGACATGCCTCTCCGATCGTTGTAGTCTCTAAAAAGCCAGGCAAAGATGGGCAAGTACAATACCGCATTTGTGTTAATTATAGGGCCTTAAATGAAATTACTGAAGATGACAGATTTCCTATACGAAATATAGAAAACCTTTTTGACAAGTTGGGGAAAGCAGTGTACTTCTCGACATTTGATCTAGCAAAAGGGTACCACCAAGTTCTAATGCACCCAAATGACATAGCGAAAACTGCGTTTATTACTCCACAAGGACTATACGAGTATGTCCGTATACCTTTTGGCCTCAAAAATGCACCGGCAACTTTCCAACGCCCAATGAACCATATACTAAGGCAATATATAAATAAAACTTGTGTCGTTTATTTAGACGATATCCTGATATTCTCCACGTCTTTAAAAGAGCATATGAAGAATCTCAGAGACCTTTTTCGAAGTCAGCAGAAACACAATATAAAACTAAAAATAGGCAAGTGTTCATTTCTCAAGAAAGAAACAGAGTTCATAGGTCATATAGTAAAAGAAAAGGGAATAATGCCTAATGCTAATAAGGTGAGTATAATCAAAAATCTCCCAATACCCCACACAGAAAAGCAACTTAGAAGCTTTTTAGGAGCCTCTGGATACTACAGAAAGTTCGTCCAGAATTAGGCAAAAATAGCGTATCCAATGACTAGGTACCTCAAAAAGGACACAAAAATAAACATCAACGACCCTGAATATATAAATGCTTTTGAAACACTCAAGCTCAAACTGATATCACAACCAATTCTAAGATTCCCAGAATTCGAAAAACCATTCCATCTATATACAAATGCTAGTAATTTTGCCATCGTAGCTGTCCTAACCCAGAATAAACAACCGATTTGCTATATTTCAAGGACTCTGAACGAGCATGAAAGAAACTACTCCGTAACGGATAAAGAATTCCTAGCCATTGTATGGAGTGTATCCAAACTAAGACCATATCTATGGGGAAACAAATTTAAGATCACAACCGATCATCTCCCAATAAAATATTTGAAGAAAAAATATAATGGTGGAGAGTTCTCTCAACGCAACCAACGGTGGTTACTTAAATTACAAGAGTTTGATTATGACATTGAATATCTAAAAGGTCAAGAAAATAAAGTTGCCGAGTTTCTAAGTAGAATTGAGAGAGAAAACAATGAAGTGAATCAAATTTCTGAAAATGAAACAGTACAATCGGGAGCAGAAGGACAATCCGATCATATACCCATTAAAGAAAGAATAGTTAATATATATAAACAACAAATTATTCTAAGCTATGACAAAGAACCAACAGTAGAAATGCTAAATGGTAAAACAATTTTTTATATCAGAGCCTCGGACCCTATAGATATGATAACAGAATAACTCAAAGAAATGGCCCCAGGAGTTATCGGCATTTACGCTGAAGTACAAGAGTCCGATTACAACAAGGTTCAACAGGCAATCAGTAGTATACACTCGGGAAACAGAAGTATTAAATTTGTTAAACTAACAAGGAGGGTTAGAGATTTAAGAACTGAAGAAGAAGCTAGAAAGCAAGTTTCCATCTATCATATTAGAGAAAGTCAACATTGAGGAATAATCGAGACTTACAATACTTTGAAACAACAGATTTATTACCCTAAACTTACAAGAATAATTATACAAATTATAAACAATTGCAACGTATGCCAAAAAGCGAAATATGAGAGGAAACCTATACGAGGGAAATTCATTGTAACGGAAACGCCTAATAGACCGAACGAAAGAGTCCACATAGATATCTACCATTTTCACAAACACATATTTTTAATCATGATTGACAAGCTAACAAAGAAAGGGTATGTATACAGACTCGAAAGTAAAAATCACATTCACAATGTTAAAATCAATGATGCTATAATTAAGAATAAAGAAACTAATTATACATTTCAATTTTACTATGAGGAAATAACGAAAGAAAATGTCACCATTAATACTGTATTTACACAATTTAAGGAACTACAAGAAATTCAAAATAGGCATACTCTAGAAGTAGTCCAATACCACAGAATGAAAACATATGTATTTTCAGGTACACTTACGTTAATACTGACAATAGTAATAATAACCATAGTAGTTGTAATTTTCAAGAATGTCAAAAGAACAGGAAAGATAAAGATTAAAATAAACAATTTAACTAAAGAGAGTGTTGGAACAGAGATGCAAGAACATGATAACCTTCCGGAGAATTTTCAATCTAAGTAAGGAGGAGTTAATTACTGGTCTTAGTAAATACCGCACTGGCTGAGTTTACATTCTAACTTTGTATTTCCCTTTAATGTATTTCGTAATTTGCTGTCGTCGTAACTTTCGGGTTGACCTATAAAAGTTGCGACAACAAAGTAAAATGTAAACAAACATAAAATAAAATGAACCAATGCATTGGGTTCACCGCTTGAAAGTGTAAACTCAGCATCGATTGTGAGCTAGGCCAATACACTCGATCGAACTCTGAAAAACATAAACATAAGGAATATCGATTATGGGCTACGTACTCTTGATCGATGTTGCTTGGCTATGTTATAATGTTGCAATAGTAAATATTTTAGGTCTTCGACTGATTTCTTTTGACATTCGTCGATTCGTCTAGGGCAGTTGAATTGTAACCTTCAACCTAATAGCTACGGTGTAGCCCCGCATTGAGACAGCGGCCGTACTATTATTAATAAATATAAACTTATACATGTAAGATTAAAGGAGTAAAAAAAAATCTTTTTAAAAAAAGTCTTACGGAGTTCTTATATTTATTTCGCGTGCTTATGGTAGTGTGAGATTTTTACTCACTAAAACACCACTCTTCAAGATTAATTCTACAACTAAGCCGACGCTTATCCAGCAGTTTTATTTTCGCTCACGGGACTCGTGATTTTTGGAAAAGATGTTCGTATGTAATTTAAAAAGAATGTAGCGCTTTAGACAGGTTAAACTCCAATGAAAGTTCCTGCTGTTTTCACGACCGGCATATACTATGACGCGAGGTCAAAAGGTTTTGTCCTATGCAGTCGACGAATTGAATTGTTCGTGTCAAGTAGTTGAATGACGGTACGGTTACAATATTCCCAGGTCCAGATGAATATCTTCGTTACGTACGTACCACGGTGCGCTAACGATTGTTCTAATAACTTTATTTTCAAAAGTTTGTAAGATGTTTCTATTGCTTTTCCTGGTACAACCCCAAAGTTGTAGACCATACGTCCACACTGGCTGCAGCACTTGCTTATAGATAAGCAGTTTGTTATGTAGGCTCATCTTCGAATGTTTTCCGAGTAGCCAGTACATTTGTTGGTCTAGAGTCATTCCACTTTTTTGTAGGTAAAGTTGACGTGATTAGATTTGCTTTCGTTCAGAGTGGACTTTATTAATAGCATTTTGCAGCTTTTCAGTTGCTGCTTAGATTGTATCGCCCGTTGTCAATATCGCCGTATCGTCCGCAAACGTGGCGACGACGCAGTTTCTTTCCTGCGGGATATCATGCGTGTAGAGTGCATATAGAAGTGGGCCAAGGACACTTCCTTGTGGGACTCCGGCCGCAATCTCTTTAAAATAAGAGTAATCATTTCCGTGCTTAACACGAAAAAGTCTTTCGGTGAGGTACGATCGTAAGATTAGAAAGAGTTGCCGTGGCAGTAGTCGTTGCAATATATACTCCAAGCCTTCGTGCCAAACCTTATCGAAAGCTTGTGAGACGTCAAGAAATACACTACAACAAATCTTTTTTTTCGAGAGTTTTCTCAATCACGTCAGTTATTTTGTGGGCTTGGTAGATTGTAGAATGTTTGATTCTAAATCCAAGCTGATGGTCAGGAATGAGACGCCTTTCGTTGATTACGGGTTGTAGTCGTTTTGAAAGTAGTTTGTCGAATATTTTAGAGATAACCGGCAATAGGGAAATAGACCGATATGATTTCTTCTCATTTAAAGGTTTGCCTGGTTTCGGGACCATTATAATCTCTGCGACTTTCCATTGTCTCGGAACGTAGAGCAATGTGAACGAAGCGTTAATCAAATATAGCAGTTTGGTAAGAGCTTTATTCGGTAATTCCTTGACAACCTGCGCCGTTATCAAGTCGTAACCCGGTGCCTTTTCTAGTCTTTAGATTTTTAATCACTTCCCTCAGTTTAATTAATGCAACTTTTTTTACTTTAAAGTTGTCAGATGTTGTGACTGGGGAGTCGGGCGTTATCAAAGGGCCGTCAAATTCCGGAATACAATCTCTGAGGCGATTGCATAGTCGGTTAAGAATCTCTTTATGCTGCGATGCACGAGTGATTTGCCATTTCTTTCGTGCTTTTCTTTTCCCCCTCACCAGTTCAATGATTTCACTTGGTACTTTTCATTGCCGTTAATATTATAGCTTCGAGAGTATTTCTCTATGCCCCTCTTTGGATTGCTTCCACGAAATGATCAACTTCATTCTCCAGTTCATAAGGTGTTTTAAGTAATAATGATACATTTAAGGCGATATTTGTTTCGCAATCATTTCCAAAGCCCTCCCAGTTTGTTCTATTGTTAGTAAGTCTTGGAGGTCATTCTTTCTTGATCAACGCTTCACCAAGTAATGAAATTACCGGAGAGTGGTCAGAAGAGAGATCAAAACCTTCTTCGACTGTAATAAACTTCTCGTAAATGCCTTTTAAAATGAAAAAATCGATAAGATCGGGAATTATTTCTGAGTCGGTTGGCCAATAGGTTGGTTTTCCTGTTTTCCTAAAAACAACAACCGAATTCATTTGCCACTTCGTAGAGAATTTTTAATTTCGCAGATTTACATCTTGAACCCCAGAAGATGTGCTTCGCGTTGAAATCTCCACCAATTTGAACCAAGGGCAGTAAAGACTCGAAAGTAGTCGTCTTTTTCAAGCGAGCATCGCGGCGGACAGTAAACAGACGCTATGTTGTAGCTCAAGTGTTTATTTTTAACCCTTACCACGCACAACTGAAGTTTTTCCAGCTCTATGTTTATATCGACCGAGTGTTCGATGTTAGTTTTAATGAATAAGGACGAACCGCCCCGCGCTCTATCAGAAGGATGATAGGCGTGACAACCAGCGTAGCCTCTTATCTTTATTTGCGATTACCTTGTTTCGGAGATCAAACATATGTCGATAATTTCTCTCATTAGAAAAATTTCTAATTCGTTAGATTTTTGTAGGAGTCCGTTTACATTCCAAGTTATAATTTTAAGCAAAGTGTCCAAATCTACTTAGGTTTAGATATAAGGTTAGCCATACAAAAGCTTTCGACGTTACTGAGACGTTCGAGAATCCGTTTGTTCGTTTCACATTGTTCCTCGAACTTAGCGCAAATGCAGTTCAGAATTTCTTTCAATGGATCAGAGGGTGGCCCGTCATTTCGTTTGGTTGCTTTGACTGCAGCCTGAGAACACGTCAGAAAACTTTGATTCGTTGGCTTATCTGAGGTTATTTTTCTTTCAGTTCTTTTTAGTGGACGACTTCGACGTACTTTAAATCAGCTTAGAATGCTGATTGACTTGTTCAAGAGTCTGCACTGCTGATTTGAGCCGTCTTTGGAGTTCTTAACAACGCGCTCTACCGACTTAGGAGCCCGATCCACTGATTTCATTCCCCGCACAGTCGGCGTTGTAGATTTTCAACATCGCATTTTTAGTTGTAACGCAATAATAAAAAAAAAGACAACGTACTTTTTTTATTGGTACAAATCAATAATTTATTATGATCTTGTCGCGACGGTGGTTGTTGGCTAAAAGAGAACGATTCACCAAGCCATCTCAGCGCGATGTCTATTTGCCAGCCAACTTGACCCTTTTGGCTTTTCGCCGTCTCCTTTCCGGTCGTATTTTTCTCTTCCAGTTTTCGGTGCATATTGGCGTACGGTTTACTCGTATGTTAGAGAATTGCATCACAAATATAACATTTGTTCGGTACCAAAAGAGCAACAAAATTATTTGGTAAAAGCAATATCGAAAAGCTTAATTAACAATAGGGTACTAGTACAAATGTTTGCAATAGTAAACAATATAATTAGGTAATTCATGTAATGCAATTGATATTTAAGTGAAAAAAAAACTAATTTAAAGTAATTCAATATAAGGTACCAAAACAAAAAATAGTTTGTATTCATCATCAGTAGTTCCTTTGCGACCTCGCAACCGCGATAATTTGCTGGGTGCCTTCCTTTGCAGTTAACGCAAGTTGCTTTTTCATTTTTGCTAAAACTGCAATTTTCAGAAGATTGTTTTTGTCTTTGTCTTGGATTGTCTTCGTGTTGATACGTAGCGGCTTGATTTTAACGACCGTACCATTTAACGACATTTCTGCCTTTCCATTTTATCGAATGATAGTACAAAAAGCGGAAGTTTACGTTTCACTATAGCTTCTTCTCCACGGTCGGGTCGTTTTCTCTCTTTTTTAAAAGGTTCACAGCGTCAAGAATGTTATAACCTCTATCGCGTAAATCACCTATAACGTCTTCTTTAGCGCATGATGGATGAAGTTCTCTAGCTACGACCCTCAAAGGTCTCTTAGACTTGTCTTCATAAGTATGCCATTGAATTTTTTTCCTTATTAAACTTTTGTGATACAGCCCTCAGCGTCATTAACCTTGATTTTCCATGCATCGTTTCGCAAGGAAGTTACTCTAAATTCTGTAGCGATCGTTGTTTTTAAAATTTGTCGCTTTAGGAGAAGTCTTTTGAGGCGCAGATCTTTGTAACCTTCCGCTTTTCCTAAATGGGTTAATTAAATGTTGATGCAATAAATAGCTCTAACCAGAATCCGTAGAGCATGCCTCTTGCGAGGGTGGATTTTCCAGTTGAACTGGGCTGCCACCTGGGGTATTAATACCGTTTGTTTTGTTCATTGCATTAATTTTTTTTGCCGTAATCTTAAGAAAGACGGGCTTTATTGACTTAATTACTAGGTCTTTCGACCTAACTCGATAAATGACAACCGCGTTAAAACTGCGGAACATGTATGTACATGTATCGCTATATGAAAACTGCTTATTAAGTCAATACTTAGTTGCAGTAAGAAAGAAAAATGTTGAAGGGAGGTCTTTTTGAAGATTTCACTATTCATATACAAAAGTCCTTCATTTAAATTAACCAGAATCAAAATGCATTTATCAGAATTTGTTTTTTATAATTTGCGCGCGTCAAAGAGGATACGAATAACCTTATACCACAGATAATAAACTAAACAGATGTCTCATTCATATGGGAAGAAGTGATATATGAAAACGAAATTCACGTCACTCTGATAATGAGTTCATTTGTTTTGATCCAACGGGATCTAAGGAAAACTGCAATAAATTAGTACTGGATTCGAATGATGTTACAGTGGAAGAACTAAACTTGTCTTCAAAAAGGTTATCAAAAAAAAGATTCAATGATAACGTTGAATTTACTTGCGCCAACTGTGAGACTAATATAAAAAGGCAATCTATTTATATTAAATTCTTCTAATTCATTCTACCTGAGAGTACAAAAAGATACACCGAAGAGGAGAAGTGGATTTCGCAGTGCATTTTTTTCCGTTCGTCTTCCGGATACAACTTTTCACGGGATCAGCTTGTACACTTGCCGCTCCCGTCTTCATCACATAGGTGGATTGAGATTAAAAGTCTGTCACCTGGAATAAATATAAATATTCTAGAGGAAATAACGAAAATAACTTCGACATTATCACCAAAAGAAAAAGAAATCGTGATTATCAAAGATCTAATATATGCGCTAAGTCTGTGTGTGTTTTTATGATTCGGAAAAGTTTTATATCATGTCGTTTGTCCAAGCAATATACCTATGAAACAACTTGAGATTGAGGTATATAATTGTCTTGATATATGCGTGGAGCTGAAACTAACCGTTAGAGCTATTTGCTGTGATCAAGGACCCACAAATCGTAGCTTATATAGTAAACTTAATCTAAATGAAAAAAACTTTAACATTAAGAAATGAATGATTATATATATCCCAGAATTTTCAGTCTTAGCCTCGATGTAGCAGGGCAGTGGCAGAGGAAGTGTTCTATATCTTCCTCCTCCTCCTCACAGTTGGCACAAATTGTAGTATCAGCTATCCCGAGTCTGAACGAATGTTTGTTGAGATTGATGTGCCCTGTTAAAAGTCCCACCATCAATCTCAATTGTGTTCTGCTTGAGTTAAGAGCTCTTTTTGCTGTGTTGTTACTCGGTTTAGCTATTACAGATCAAGCCACTTTGCACGTGTCTAGATTCGTCCAGTAGTTATTGAACTCTTGTCGTATCTTTCCAGTTGTCAGAGGGACCCCTATTGTATTATCCGGGTTCAGTTCTGTGTTGCCTGCTCCTTTCCTTGCTAGTTCGTCTGCTGTTTCGTTACCCGGTATACCTTCGTGCCCCGGTACCCATGTGAGACGGACTCTATTGCGTCTGGCAAGTAAGTTCAATTTAGTTTTGCACTCCATTACTAGTCGTGATTTCGACATGGGGTTTGTAATCGCGCTAATTGCTGCTTTGCTGTCCGAGTAGATGTCGATTTGCCTCCCTTCGCTGGTGTCTTCTACTAGTGTTTCAGTTGCCTTCATAATTGCATAGACTTCTGCTTGGAACACCGATACAAATGGTTTTAGGTGAATAGCAAGTTCAATCGGTGGGTTAGCACTAAATATGCCAGCCCCTGATTCCCCTGATATGTTAGAGCTATTGGAGTTTCTTGTCGTTCTTTCATATGTCCAATATTCACTTCCGGGGAAAATTATTTCGAAGTTGTTGGAGAACGTATACGATTTTCCAACAACATCACTGGGGTAATCGATGAGCGGTGTCATTGCTCTTATCATTTCGGTGATTTTTCGATGTCCCGTATTTGCACCATTGATGAAATTGCCGATAGTTCTAAGCCGTGAGGCTGAAATGCCGGCAATCTTCTTCGCTTCGAGGTGCACTGGTAGAATGTTTAGTATCGCTTCCATGGCCGCGGTTGGTGTTGAGTATTGTGCTCCTGTAATACCCAGGCAGACCATACGTTGCACCTTAGTTAGCAAGTCTCTTGCATACGTTTTGCTCATCACTGGCCACCATACAACTACACCGTAGAAGATGATAGGTTTTATTACGCATTCGTATATCCAGTGGACCTGTTTCAGTTTCAAGCCCCATGGTTTCCCGATGGCCCTCCTGCATATCCAATATGCTCCCTTGGCTTTGGTGACTCTTTCTTCAGCTCAGAATCCTGTCCAATATAATGCCCAGATACTTGACGCTGTCGCGGAGTTGTAATGATACTCCTCCGAGTTGTGGAATATGAAAGTCACTAGTTTTGGTTCTCTTTGTAAAGAGAATCATTTCCGTTTTATTTGGATTTATTTCTAATCCACTCTCCTCCGCCCATTCTTTTATGATTCGAAGGGTGTTTTGCTTAAGCTCTCCTATGATGTTCAGGTGCTTACCTCTTATCAGAACTGCTAGGTCATCTGCGTACGCTACACATTTCGCACAGGTTCCATCCAGTGCTTTTAAAAGGTTGTCCATTGTGAGCACCCACAGAAAAGGAGATATTTTTTGAGTTATCACATTGTTAAATGCCCCTTCGATATCTAGAAAAACGCCTGCGACTGATTCATGGATCATAATGATTTACATATATTACATTTATGTAAATAAATTTAATCAAGATCCGTTAGAGAACTTATTTGGTAAAATAAGAGCGCGGAATATTAATAAAAGTAATCCAAATGTTTCCGAATTTAGCTCCCTGCTAGCCAAAGTTATGTCGATAAAATTTTTATTCAAATCGAAATGTTCCAACTGCGAAGAAGACGATTCGGAATATCTACAGGTGGATTGGAATGCTATTTTGCAGAGTGATATACAATAGAAGAACAAATAATACTTACCCAAGAGCTATCACAAAATCACGACATTCTTAAGAATGTGGAATGTTTTGAAAATAACATGAATACGAACAATATAGTTAATCCACCAGATGAAGATGCAATATCAGTGAAGGTACCGCAGGTCACGGACCTAACTACAATATACTTTGCCGGATATTACATCTTTAAAACAATAAAAAAAAATGTACAACATTCTGTGAAAATTGTCCTGAAGAAATGTCAAAGGATAAACAGAATTTCGTTCTAACGGAAGTATTGATAAAATTAAAAGAATATGAAAATTCAAAAGAAAATACGGTTCTCTTATGGCCGTCAGAAAAAGATTTTCAAGTATGCCGTCTTCATGTACAAATATTTTCGGAATACTTTCGAAAATTACCTTTAACTTAAAAGAAAATATAATCAAAGAATGTATACTCGTAAAGGCAACAAATATACATTTTCCCAATTGGTTCAATGTATGTTGTGATTAAGGTGATTTAACTGCAATTTAATACTAACCTAATTTAAGTTAATGATTATTTTGTTAAGTTAGTTAGTTTTTTTTTATAATAATTTCGAAGATTAGTCACCTTTACTTAAGTAGGCCAAGAGCAGTGATCAGTTATTATAAGGGCATAAATATAAAATGTAGTATGCAAAACTCATATTCATACCCATTTTCAGACCAAATTTGTGTCCACAAAGTTTACAGAGTTTTTATTTATTTAATCAAGTGCTGAAAATAAGGTACATACATACAGACAAAATAACAAGCACACAACATGAGCCCAACCATTTGCACATATATATATAGGACCTATACAGATACTCCAGATCCATTTTGTCGCACAAAATATTTCGTTTGATTCTTTTTTTCAGTGAAGGTAAACAAGGATATGTGTGAGTGACACGATGGACTAAAAAGTGAACAGAAAAAACAAATGTTCTGTGTTCTGATTTTTTCCCTTTTCTAAGAAGTGTAAGCTTTTTAAAAAGCTTTTTTTTTAGTGAATTTCGTTTTCATATATCACTTCTTCCCATATGAATGAGACATCTGTTTAGTTTATTATCTGTGGTATAAGGTTATTCGTATCCTCTTTGGCGGTTATTCGTATCCTCTTCTGGTTAATTTAAATGAAGGATTTTTGTATATGAATAGTGAAATCTTCAAAAAGACCTCCCTTCAACATTTTTCTTTCTTACTGCAACTAAGTATTGACTTAATAAGCAGTTTTCATATAGCGATACATGTACATACATGTTCCGCAGTTTTAACGCGGTTGTCATATATCGAGTTAGGTCGAAAGACCTAGTAATTAAGTCAATAAAGCCCGTCTTTCTTAAGATTATGGCAAAAAAAATTAATGCAATGAACAAAACAAACGGTATTAATACCCCAGGTGGCAGCCCAGTTCAACTGGAAAATCCACCCTCGCAAGAGGCATGCTCTACGGATTCTGGGGAGAGCTATTTATTGCATCAACATTTAATTAACCCATTTAGGAAAAGCGGAAGGTTACAAAGATCTGCGCCTCAAAAGACTTCTCCTAAAGCGACAAATTTTAAAAACAACGATCGCTACTGAATTTAGAGTAACTTCCTTGCGAAACGATGCATGGAAAATCAAGGTTAATGAAGCTGAGGGCTGAATCGCAAAAGTTTAACAAAGAAAAAATTCAATGGCATACTTATGAAGACAAGTCTAAGAGACCTTTGAGGGTCGTAGCTAGAGAACTTCATCCATCATACGCTAAAGAAGACGTTATAGGTGATTTACGCGATAGAGGTTATAACATTCTTGACGCTGTGAACCTTTTAGAAAAGAGAGAAAACGACCCGACCGTGGAGAAGAAGCTATAGTGAAACGTAAACTTCCGCTTTTTTTGCTATCATTCGATAAAATGGAAAGGCAGAAATGTCGTTAAATGGTATGGTCGTTACACTTCGTTTTCTTGTAGCTAGGTCGTTAACCTGCGGTACCTTCACTGATATTGCATCTTCATCTGGTGGATTAACTATATTGTTCGTATTCATGTTATTTTCAAAACATTCCACATTCTTAAGAATGTCGTGATTTTGTGATAGCTCTTGGGTAAGTATTATTTGTTCTTCTATTGTATATCACTCTGCAAAATAGCATTCCAATCCACCTGTAGATATTCCGAATCGTCTTCTTCGCAGTTGGAACATTTCGATTTGAATAAAAATTTTATCGATATAACTTTGGCTAGCAGGGAGCTAAATTCGGAAACATTTGGATTACTTTTATTAATATTCCGCGCTCTTATTTTACCAAATAAGTTCTCTAACGGATATTGGTTAAATTTATTTACATAAATGTAATATATGTAAATCATTATGATCCATGAATCAGTCGCAGGCGTTTTTCTAGATATCGAAGGGGCATTTAACAATGTGAAAACTCAAAAAATATCTCCTTTTCTGTGGGTGCTCACAATGGACAACCTTTTAAAAGCACTGGATGGAACCTGTGCGAAATGTGTAGCGTACGCAGATGACCTAGCAGTTCTGATAAGAGGTAAGCACCTGAACATCATAGGAGAGCTTAAGCAAAACACCCTTCGAATCATAAAAGAATGGGCGGAGGAGAGTGGATTAGAAATAAATCCAAATAAAACGGAAATGATTCTCTTTACAAAGAAAACCAAAACTAGTGACTTTCATATTCCACAACTCGGAGGAGTATCATTACAACTCCGCGACAACGTCAAGTATCTGGGCATTATATTGGACAGGAAACTGACCTGGAGAAAGAACCTGGAAGAAAGAGTCACCAAAGCCAAGAGAGCATATCGGATATGCAGGAGGGCCATCGGGAAACCATGGGGCTTGAAACTGAAACAGGTCCACTGGATATACGAATGCGTAATAAAACCTATCATCTTCTACGGTGTAGTTGTATGGTGGCCAGTGATGAGCAAAACGTATGCAAGAGACTTGCTAACTAAGGTGCAACGTATGGTCTGCCTGGGTATTACAGGAGCACAATCCTCAACACCAACCGCGGCCATGCAAGCGATACTAAACATTCTACTAGTGCACCTCGAAGCGAAGAAGATTGCCGGCATTTCAGCCTCACGGCTTAGAACTATCGGCAATTTCATTGGTGGTGCAAATACGGGACATTGAAAAATCCCCGAAATGATAAGAGTAATGACACCACTCATCGATTGCCCCAGTGATGTTGTTGGAAAATCGTATACGTTCTCCAACAACTTCGAAATAATTTTCCGCGCAAGTGAATATTGGACATATGAAAGAAGGACAAGAAACTCCAATAGGGTATCGGTATATACAGACGGCTCTAACATATCAGGGGAATCAGGGGCTGGCATATTTAGTGCTAACCCACCGATTGAACTTGCTATTCACCTAAAACCATTTGTATCGGTGTTCCAAGCAGAAGTCTATGCAATTATGAAGGCAACTGAAACACTAGTAGAAGACACCAGCGAAGGGAGGCAAATCGACATCTACTCGGACAGCAAAGCAGCAATTAGCGCGATTACAAACCCCATGTCGAAATCACTACTAGTAATGGAGTGCAAAACTAAATTGAACTTACTTGCCAGACGCAATAGAGTCCGTCTCACATGGGTACCGGGGCACGAAGGTATACCGGGTAACGAAACAGCAGACGAACTAGCAAGGAAAGAAGCAGGCAACACAGAACTGAACCCGGATAATACAATAGGGGTCCCTCTGACAACTGGAAAGATACGACAAGAGTTCAATAACTACTGGACGAATCTAGACACGTGCAAAGTGGCTTGATCTGTAATAGCTAAACCGAGTAACAACACAGCAAAAAGAGCTCTTAACTCAAGCAGAACACAATTGAGATTGATGGTGGGACTTTTAACAGGGCACATCAATCTCAACAAACATTCGTTCAGACTCGGGATAGCTGATACTACAATTTGTGCCAACTGTGAGGAGGAGGAGGAAGATATAGAACACTTCCTCTGCCACTGCCCTGCTACATCGAGGCTAAGACTGAAAGTTCTGGGATCTCCAAGGATATCAGATATTACACACTTCAGTAAGAAAGGAATCGGGGATATATTGGAGTTCGCCAGACGAACACTACGATTCCCCGAACACATATATATATATAAGTGAAGAGCATAAGCTCACCCTCTTAAACCAACCAACCAACCAACCATGATCCATGAATAATGTGTCTCTTATTCTTAAAACGCTTTCTATAGTTAAGGCCAAGCCTTTGAAACAAAATTATCTATTTCTTGCTTTAGTGGGTTCGATGTTTATATATAATCATTCATTTCTTAATGTTAAAGTTTTTTTCATTTAGATTAAGTTTACTATATAAGCTACGATTTGTGGGTCCTTGATCACAGCAAATAGCTCTAACGGTTAGTTTCAGCTCCGCGCATATATCAAGACAATTATATACCTCAATCTCAAGTTGTTTCATAGGTATATTGCTTGGACAAACGACATGATATAAAACTTTTCCGAATCATAAAAACACACACAGACTTAGCGCATATATTAGATCTTTGATAATCACGATTTCTTTTTCTTTTGGTGATAATGTCGATGTTATTTTCGTTATTTCCTCTAGAACATTTATATTTATTCCAGGTGACAGACTTTTAATCTCAATCCACCTATGTGATGAAGACGGGAGCGGCAAGTGTACAAGCTGATCCCGTGAAAAGTTGTATCCGGAAGACGAACGGAAAAAAATGCACTGCGAAATCCACTTCTCCTCTTCGGTGTATCTTTTTGTACTCTCAGGTAGAATGAATTAGAAGAATTTAATATAAATAGATTGCCTTTTTATATGAGTCTCACAGTTGGCGCAAGTAAATTCAACGTTATCATTGAATCTTTTTCTTGATAACCTTTTTGAAGACAAGTTTAGTTCTTCCACTGTAACATCATTCGAATCCAGTACTAATTTATTGCAGTTTTCCTTAGATCCCGTTGGATCAAAACAAATGAACTCGTCATCAGATATAGCAGCACTTCGTTTTAACAAGTGTTAACATTCTTAAAATGTTTTCTGCATATATAGGGCATTTTAAGGCTTTTTATGTGTTCCCGAGACTCCTCTGCTAAAGCTAGCCATTCATCGTATTTAACTGTTCCTTTTTTATAAAATTTAAATAATTTTCCATCAGGCAATTCATTTTTGGTTATAGAACAGTGTCCTGGAAAAGAACGAAGTGCGCAATTGGCACTTAGTACTTTTCCAATTGAAAGTGATTTTAGACATCGTTTTGAGGAGGTCACAAGAACCGTAGCCGACTTGTCACAATGGGTACAACAGCTAGAATCAACACCAATACCGTCTGCTGCAATCACACCTGAAATATCAAAACTGGCACAACGTATCGATGAACTAGAATGCGAGAAAAAAATATCAACAGACGCTATCATCCGTGGTATACCAAGGAAGGAGAATGAAGACTTGCACGATTTGTTTGCCAAATTATGCTATTCGGTCGACTGCACTCCAACCCCAGCACTAAAAACTATTCTCCTCACTAAAACAAAGAATGCTTTTGTTAATACTGCAATTATTGTTAAATTTCAAACAGCTACCGACAAAAATCTTTTGTTTAAATGTATCCATCGTCGTTGGAAAACAAACAAAAATCGAACTCTTTGTTTACATGATGTCGGACTCCCATCTGTCAGCCGCATCTATGTGAATGAAAGCTTAACATCAAGCAACCACCTATTGCTACGAAAAGCTCTTCTGCTAAAGCGTGGAAGGGTGCTTTCAAGCGTACATACCAGAGGTGGAAGAGTTTACGTACGAGCCAGCCCAGCAGAGAAAACGCTTTTAATTAATACCATCGAAAGCTTGAACTCAATTGCCGATAATCGAAGAATGCATACTGAAGATGATCATCGTGACTCGTAAGCTGTTCTCGACACAGTATTATCTTTATTTTCTTTATTATTTTGCTTTCTTTTTTATTCGGTTCTTTAATCGTATATTTATTATTATTTGCCAAATCTCTGAATGTTGTTCTGTTATTATGCTGGGTGTTTTGTCTTCAGTCTTTTGTAGGAGTAGACTTTTCTTTGAATTCTTTGAAAATGATTAAGAACAATATATCTGCTATCGATGATGTAAACATGAACTTGCGTGTAATGTTAAATATTTTGTGTAAGCAGGCTAGTGGACTTCGGGTTTGCCACATTAATGCACAAAGTCTATACCCAAAAATTGATGAATTTAGATACTTGTTTGAAGGTAGTATTGACATTATTTGTGTGACGGAAACTTGGTTTCAAACTGATTTTCCTGCTATTTGTATCGTGTAAAAGGCTACAAATTTTATCGCGCTGACAGGAGTAATCGAATTGGTGGTGGGATAGCTATTTAAATACGGAATTGCATTATTTTTAAAAGTGTCGCTTCATCGGATGCTGCGTCTCCAATTGAGTATAGTTTTATTGAAATTCTTAGCGGTGAGAACAAATGTTTCCTCGGGGTAGTATATAGGTCCAATAAGACCATTGGCTTGTCACCACTCTTTTCAACGCTAGAGAATATGTCTTCCCTTTATAAAGAAATTATTGTGTGTGGTGACCTCAATTGTAATCTACTTAACCAAGAGTCAAGATTATTTTTGGAACGTATAAATATTCTAGGCTTAGAACCATTGAATATAAATAATCCAACTCACTTTATGGCGGCTACCTTGTTGGACCTATTTCTGGTTAATAACCCTCATAACACCTTGCTCTATTCTCAGTTATCAGCACCTGCATTTTCCAAACATGATCTCCTCTTTGTGACCTTAAAAATAGATATACTAAAAATACCTATCTCGTATGAGTATAGGGACTTTAGGGGACTTAACTTAAATCTGTTGGAGGAACACACTTTGTGCATAAATTGGCCGCAAATATATTTCATGACCTCTCCCAATGATCAGGTTAACTATCTGCAAGAAATTATCAAGAGTCTGTTTAACAAACATGTGCCACTCAAAACAAAATATCTGCAAAATGAGGCAGGTTCATGGTTTTCTCCTGAAATTGAAGAAATTATGAAGCAGAAAAAGTTGGCGTACAAACGTTGGAAGCGTTTCAGATTACCCGAGCTTTACGATTCGTTTCGTAGGTTGAGAAATAGAGGGGCATCCTTGTCAGGGAAGCTAAGAGCCGATTTTATTCTAAACGATTTGATAAAACTTGCCATCAAAAATTTTATGGAATAACATATAGGAATAGTATTGGTGAAAGAATGCAGCTTTGTCTTACCCCACTTTGGATCTCAAATTCCTCAGACAACCTTCCTCTGTGCAGAACGTGACATTTGGACCCTTCGTAAGTAGCTTTGACAATAGCAATTAATTTATCAGGAATACCTCTCCTGCGTAAGGCACGCCAAATAAACTCCCTGTTAACACTATCGAACGCCTTCTCAAAATCGATGAACAGCAGGTGAAGTGGCGATCGATATTCAACGCACTGTTCGATGATAATCCGCAGGGTGTTGATGTGGTCGACACAGGAGGATCCAGAGCGGAAACCTGCTTGTTCGGCATCGAGTGTGTCTTCGAGATGTTGTGTGATTCGCTCCAGGATGACTTTAGCTATTATCTTAGCTACAGCAGGCAGCACGCAGATACCTCTCCAGTTTCCGCACTCCATTAAACTACCTTTCTTAGGAAGCTTGATGATCATTCCCTTTTTCCACTCGTCAGGAAAGTTCTCGGCTTCCCAAGCTCTCTCTATAAGTGGAAGCAGAAGCTCAGCCGATGTTGTTGGCGCTGCTCGTAAGAGCTCTGCGGGAATACCGTCAAGTCCGACCACCTTGTTGGTTTTAAGTGCTTTAATCGCGGTAGTGATCTCATCCTTACTGGGAGGCGCGGTGCGTATTCGGGCATTTCTTACCTCGGACACCTCATTCTGATTTGGGAACATATCGCTAGAGAATATAGGGTTTAAAACCGTAGCAAAATGCTCCTTCCATCTCTTAAGCTGGTCCTCATCCGAAATAAGCAAGGAACCGTCTAGGCTTTTCACTGGGTGTTGGCTGGAGCTGCGACCACCTGTCAGCTCTTTAGTGATTCTGTAGACGGTCCTACTATCGCACCTTCGTGCAGTATCTTCTGCTTCTGTAGCCAGCGCGTTGATGTAGTTGCGCCTGTCACGTCGCACACTACGCTGAACTTCTCTCATCTTCATGCGATATAGGGACTCTAGCTCATTACTCCCTGCTGCTGGAGCGGCTGCAATGCGAGCTTTCAGCTGTTTCCGTTCGTCAATCCGTCTCCAGGTATCCTCGGAAAGCCACGCCCTATGCCTTTCCTGCGATCGACTGCTAGCCCACGTTACCTAGTCTAGATTCAAGGCCCTAGACAACCCGCACTTGCAGTTTTAGCCTACACGCATAAGGGTTTATACGTATAGTTACCCAGGGACCACCACTAGGGGGTAAAGCAAGCACTTCATCACGAACTTGATTGTTGCGCTACTGGCCCAAGCCAAGTTTTGAGCAGTCAGTAGTTTCCCGATCAATCGCAATGCAGATCCCCAAAAAAAAAAAAGATGAGCCTCTATAAATAAATGAAATTAAACCAATAGCAGTACTAATTGTCAAACAATAAGAAAATTTATTGTTTTTGTTTTCTTTGTTCATATGTCCAAACATTCAAGAAACAATGGAAATTAGGTAGAAATATTTATAAACTACTGCGGAGTACTCAACAAAAACTCCACTTCATTATAAAATGGATAATCGTAGTTATTAATAATTGTTCAATAATTTTGATATGGTGTGGTTTTTATGACCGCAAGTGTATATTTGGCAAATTACCTTATTTACCAAATTAACTATAAGAAAACAGATTATAAGCTAGATAACTACGTAAAAGAATTAAAAATTAGACTTAAGCATGAAATTGAAGAAACAAGTAGGATTATAAATAACGACAAGAATAAAAGAAAAATAGAATGCGATAAATGTATAAATATGTCAATTTTAGAGATGGGAGATTTACTTAGTTACGATAAGGTTATGAAGTAGAAAGGAATCACAAAGTCCTTACCACGCATAGTGCGTAATAAAATAATAAAAACTGACAATGTTAATTCAATTAGACCTAGATAAAAAAATACTAATATATATATATTATACATAGTTAAATCAAAAGCTATTAGACGTAAGAACCTGTTAATCTAAGTCAATTTTAAATGCCCCCTTAATGTAAAGTATTTCCAATTGATAGTCATTCTTCTTTCGGTTTATGGGTGAGGGTGTAGTGGACTACCAAGCACAACAATAATTCCTATTACCGAAACAGAATTACTTTGGATGCAAACCTGACCTTTCCTCTGGCTGGCATTTTGTTCTGCCTTTCTTTATAAACACACCAGGCACAACTAGGCCACGGTGTAGTGGGTAATGCATTCGCTTGTGACCCGACCTGTGCAGTTTCGGGCCCGGACGGGAAAGAGTAACCACATCCACTCGAGCCTAAAGGAGAAACGAATAAAATCTAAAGTTTCACCAAGCACTAGTAGTAAAATGTAAAATGGACAAAAAATTGACTCCAAGTGCTCCGGGATTTGGAAATTTCCTTAGAAACTACTCGTAGACTCCAAAAAATATACGACCATCACACTTTCTCCATATGTGCCGTTTAATTGTAGATTATTCTCTGTTCAAATTTGGGCAATCGATAAAAAGCGGAGAAAATTTACGTTTTCGTAAAATGCATTAAAAGCTAAAAAACGGTATTGACCCTAGCAGAAAATTTAATTGACTCGCTCTTACACACGAATGTCGAAAGCAACTTGGATTTCAATTTTGAACAAAATCGTCTTAGCCATACCTTAGAAATGATCAATTTTCAGAATTGAGCTAATAAGTACCATTATTATAATATTTAGAAAAAAGCTGAGTACGCAATCTTATTGCAAACGTCTATATTACCTTAGATATGATGAATTCTTATTGAAATCGTTATCGGAGAAAATTGGCCTTAAGGAAATCACCGTCAGTTTTGAGGTTGGATTCGAAATTCCTATTTGGCTTCGGGGTATGAGCTCACAGCCACTTAGGCTGTAGTCCGAAATATAGACGACAGACGGCGAACTAAATTGCGAAATTCCCTTTTTTTGAGGTTGATCAAAATCTTGAGATCGAAAATTTGAAAGAAGCTCTTTAAAGGGGCAAGTAAAAACATTAGACTCCCATAAGTATATAACGTTAACCAAATAAGGCTCGGTACCTAATCAGGCCCATATTCCAAAAATCCCACCAAACAGCTAGATATTCCAATGAGAACATATGAAATATTCACTCGGTGGCAAACTTGTTTGTGCCTGAAGTCACAAGACTTCGGCTGAGGTGAGTGCACAGCACACCCCTTTTTAAAAAATTGTCTCTGCGTAGGAAATATTTTCTTTTTTTTTTTGAAGTTCAATTTTTTTTCTTTGTACTCGTATACTCACTATTTAGCTAAAATATTACAACAGTTTTAATCCAATATTCCTCTTTTAAAAAAAACTGAACTGAACTTCTATGCAGATGTCAAATGCGTTGAAGTTAATTGAGAGGGACATATTTTCTCAACATCGGGCTGTAATGAGGTTT
Organism: Pocota personata; assembly: GCA_963082735.1. NCBI lineage: Eukaryota > Metazoa > Arthropoda > Insecta > Diptera > Syrphidae > Pocota > Pocota personata. The sequence goes on from OY720429.1 coordinate 83,163,262, forward strand.
AATATACCTAGAAGATCTCTAAGGAACCATCAAGACCGGATCCATAGAAAGATAACCGGGTCGGCTATCAATATGCTCTCCTGCGTCTGACACCCAAAATATTGCGTTTAGAAGTATATATAAGGTGGGGCAAAAGTAATGTCATAATTTAAATTGGCTGCCATTTTGTTAGAATTGAACAAAATTGGGCTCTATTTTCACGAAAAGTTTATTTGAAGGTGTAAAACTGATGACATTAAGTTAAAAAAATGATATCGCTCAAATGACCACTTCGAGAGGAGGATGCACATTTGTGCTCTTATTACGGCATTTGGAATTGTTGCTCGCAAAACATTTGGTTCAAATTTGGTGACTTCTTGTTCAATGTTGGCTTTCAAGACTTGTAAGATTTGCGGTTTGTTGTGGTAAATGCGAGAATTCAAAAAGCCCTAAAGGGAGAAGTCTGGCGCCGTCAGATCTGGCGATCTGACCGGTCAGTTCGAATCGCCAAAACGGGAGATCACACGGCCCGAAAATTGGTGATTCAAAATATCCATCGCTACCCGAGCTGTGCGAACGGTTGCTTCATCCTGCTTCAACTAACATTGCTAGACTCAATTCAGCAACTTGCAGCAAAAAAAAACCTCGTTTAACATCTGTCTGTAGCGCTCAGCAGTTACAATTACGGTGGTGCCGTCGATGTCCTCAAAAAAAAATAAGGTCCAACCACTTTTTCACTGCAAATGCCGCACCAAATAGTTAACAAGGATGCAATGGCTCTCCGTGCATTTCACGTGGATTCTCCATGCCCCAGAAATAAAATTTTTGTTTATTCACATAACCACTTAAGTACAAATGAACTTCGTTGCTCAGTATGATTTTGCATACGAAATCATCATCTGAGCATGGGAGTAAGCTAACCTTACTTGACGGTCAGCAGGCAGCAATTGGTGAACGGTTTGCACTTTATAAGGGAACATCTTCAGGTCTTTCACCAAAATTCGAAGCAACGATCGTCTGCTGATGCCAAATTGTGTGCATCGTTGTCTCGTCGATGTTTGTGGACTCTCACGGACGTCCTCGGCCACAGCAGTGATATTCTCGACTGAACGAACAATACGGGGCCGGCCATTTCTGGCTACATCTCTAGTGGACTCAGTTTGCACGAACTAATAATGTTAAAAAGATCGAGGAATATCATAAAAATATAAATACCTCTCTGCCATTCCACACCGATGTGCTGGCAAAAATAAAACAACAACTCACACGGCAATATGGAGTAAACAATACCCATACGCATTGTCAGAAATAGACAAATTAATAAAGGATGGAATCATAAGACCATCCCGAAGTCCATACAACTCGCCTGTATGGGTAGTTCCCAATAAAGGAACGAACGAAGATGGCTCTGCAAAAAACAGAGTAGTCATTGACTTCAAGAAGTTAAATGAGCAGACAATTTCTCTCAGCCAAACGCTTAATTGTCCGCACACATGGTGCATGACAACGAGAAAAACGACGACGAAATTCACGCTGCGTTAAAACAACATTCCGCGTTCTTCAGGTGTGTGTCGCTCCATTGCTTTTGCCAACTAATTCTCTATCTGTCTATAACATAAATGTCAAACCAAAATGACATTTGATGCCATTTGCAAAAATTATAGCACATTCATATTATGACATTACTTTTGCCCCACCTTGTACATTTTTCAAAAAGCGCAATGCCTGAAAGTTGTTTCTGCAGAGACATCCAGAAATGTCTTTTTGTAATGCACAAACGATGAATCCGGCAAGAACAAAGAAATTTAACAAAGACATCGTTAGCGACAATTTCACTAGAATCAAGGCCTTGTGGTTGAATATAAACAGGAGTGCATATACATACAATTTGAACGAAAAAAGCTTTCGCACATCCTTGCTCCATTAGTGTTAGTTTTGAAGGCGTGAAGGAGATTTCATCAAATTGCAAACGAGCATGCAGAAAATGTAACAACGGTTTGGTGTTTGAATGCTTTGGGAACTTCTATCCCACCCATAACCTTATTTAAAGGAGAAAACAAAACCACAAGCCAGCAGCTTCTAGCTGCGAAGAAGAAAAAGACTGTGGTCCCAATAGGAAAAGAAAAGCCCGTCCAGGTGCAAACCCACACGACGAAAGTCGAAAATGGGAAAAATCCAGAGGAACCACTTGAAAAAAGACTGAAAGCGCGCTCAGATCCTTTATTGATTAAAGCAACGGATGGTCTCTCTTATGCAGAAATGTTGCACAAGGTAAGGGACAACTCTGATTTGAAGGAATTTGTCTAAAATTTCAACCAAATCAGGAATACGGTGAAAGGAGATCTACTCCTAAAATTAAGAAGCCTTATTCATCCGTCGAAAAGGCATTGGGAACGAGATATATGAAAGTCAAAGGTCTGGACGAAATTCCAACGAAGGAGGAGATCTGCCAGGTCCTAACCAAGTAATTAGAGGGAGTCTCTGCGAAAAGCTTACCTGGGGATATACATAGTTAGCGACGGTGAGCCTCCCAGCGGAAGCTGAGAGACTGAAGTCTGTCAACAAAGTGCTCATTTGGTGGGTGGTTTGCTGAATACGGGAAAAAAACCATAATAAAATCTTATAAATACATGGGCTTTAGACATACTACAAGAGCATGTAAAAGTGCGGTGGACTTGTCTGAAGTGCAGCAAATGCCTAGGTTTCCAAAAAGCCCTAAGAGATCTGAAAAACCTATTATGAATATAAATCAGTTAAATCTCAATCACTGGAAGTAGCGAACGACCTCCTCGTACAGTCTGTGTGCGAACATTAAGTTGGACAACGGGCGCTAAGGAGAAAGCTCTCATGTGAATCCGCAGGAAAACCGCTTTCCATTAGAGAATTCCAACAACAAGAGATTGTTTCATATGGGCAAAACTCGACGGCTTACATATTTAAAGCTGCTATACATCGTCGAACCTATCGATAGTAGAGTTCGAATGACAGACTTGTAAATGATGCCTTAAGTCGAAAACCTATAATCATTGCCGGAGACTTTAATACATGGTCCGCTGAATTGGAATACAAAGAAACGAACAGGCGAGGAAGAGCCCTACTGAAGGCTTCCACAACTCTAAACGTTGTACTAGTAAACAACGGAAATAAACCCACGCTTAGATTATAGACATTACGCAAATAAGTAGTTGCTTGGTAGGGAGACCAAAGTGAAAAGGCACCGAACACTATACTCGTAGCGATCATTAGGCGATAATATGTGAAATATTTTCAGAAGCAAGAAGACATACACCTCTAGCGAGGTCAACCCAGAAGCAGAAGCAGAAGGCATTCACATGCGTTTTTAACAGAGACTGGCAAGTAGTACTAATGGATCATGCAGGCAATGAGGCAACACAGGCCAGAAATGAGGTGACACGAGAATGTGACGATGAGAAGAAAGGCCGTGGATCATCGTCCCCAAGCTTACTGGTTGAACGAAGAAATCCCACAGCTACGTGCCAAGTACTATCGAGTGAGAAGGTTGTATACGGGATCTAGAGCGAGGGCCGCTCATGGATTGATAAACGCCATGGAGACCTTGATTTTTATTTAAAACAATTCCTAACGCGCTATGGATGTTTTCATTCTTACTTATTTAAGTATAAACACGACAATAGCCCGCATTGAACTGACTGCATATAAAATATAGAACACGTGTTGGAATACGCAAGATTCCTCGACGAAAGGAATGCACTGTGGAGGGAACTTGAGCAGACACTGACGACAAAAAACATCGTTGATGGAATGTTAAAAAGCCTTAATTAAGATTCTTAGAACCATAGAAAGAGAAAGGAAAGTATTAAGCCGACTAAGTTGGAAAATCCAAACATGTGCTAGTGGAATACATTAGGCTAAGCCCCCATGTGTCGTCAAAATGAGTGACTTACGACAATATTGCGAGCGGCTTTCGTCGACAGGATTATACATTTCCAATCCAGAAGTTGTTCCTGAATCAGCATTCACCACGTCGGGGCTCTCTAAATTACTGGATTCGAAGCAAATCATCGTTGCTTCAACCAGTACTCGTCTTTTTTAACAACCATTGTTAAACAAGATCAATAAGTTCGGACTCCGATTTGCGCTTTGAAAACCAGCATCCCTCTCACCACAACTACAACTCTCAATTACAGATGACAAGGAGTGAGAATAGATTTATTTGTGTCAAAAACACCATCGGCATCAATCAGTGTTACAGTAATTGCGTCTTCATGTTCAGTCAAAATACTTGAAATAGCTAAGAAATCTTGAACAGGTGATGTCTTGCTTGTAGACAAGATGGAATGGAAGATATAAGACAATGTCAAATTTTGGTGCCTGGTACCACAAACTTTGTATTGGGTTCACGGAAGATGACAAGAATTTAAATTGTCCTGGCGGCTGTACTTAGATTATTTTACAAATTATAGTTTTTATACCATAGGGTTTATTAATTCTGATACACCGTTTGTAACATAGACCCCAAAAGTATATTGGTCAGCAGCGAGATATCATATATGTGGATTTGGATATGTTTTTTTTTTTATAAGTTTGTATTAATTTAATTCATTTATACTTACATGCTAGACAAAAACTCTTAAAACTAGCTTAACTAACTTAACTATCTTATTCTAACTTACTGGCCCTATGCGGGCACTCTAATCTATTACTTATTACTATTTTACTTAAATAACAATTATGACTAAGAAAAATTTTTTATTTAAAAAAACTTAGTAACGGTACTGTTTATTTGATCTTATATATAAAATTTAAATGCTACCTTAACTTAACTTAACTACATGCATAATCAAATATGCACTTTTTTTTATTTTTTTTTTCTACATATCCAAGTGCTGTGTTTTATTTTTTTTTTATTTTTTCTTTTTTCCGTATAAATAAACTTAAACTACCTAACCTAGATAAATAAAAACAATGTAAGTCTGCCAAGGCAATAAATATGGCGGCCAACTTTGCCGCACTGCATCTACCCCGGATCAAAAGGGATCGACGAGGGAGCTCTCTCTAGTAACCACCAGATATGCTGGTGTTGCTTTTTTTAATATCTAGTCCCGATACGGATCTACTGAATCGGAGACGCTCCTCAGTGTTCTGTGCGACGTTTTGGCTTTAGTTGAGCCGCCTGTCCACAGTTGTCCGGGCAACGTGGAAGATTAACGGCACTGCTGATTTATCTTGGATTAGACCTGCTTGTTCGAAATAGAGAAATGCTTCTGGAGAGACAAAGCTGTTAAGGCGCACCCTCTCATGGTACCTATGGTTGGGGTAATAAGCCCCGAAGATCAGGTTATTCATCGAGGTCATTGCTCTTGCAATGTGCTTTCGAGTCATCTTGAGTAGCAAATTGTCCACTTTTATCAGATTCGCCCTGTTGTATAGGACCTCATTAGAATAGAATTTTATGTACTGAGACTTTGGTGTTCTGTACAAGTGAAGCCAAGCCCGAAGACGGGTCGTCTCAAACACCCGAATCGTTTCCATCCTACTTGCCCCTATGTTGAACCACACGGGACATCCATATGCGAGCATGGGCCAAATGAGGGCCGTGTAGCAGATTACCTTTACTCTTGCATCGAATTCCTTGCTATAAAAAAGTCTCTTTGTAAGGGCGAAAGTAACTCGGGCTCTGGCCAGAGCAGCATCTACATGTTTGTTAAAATATAGATAATGGTCTAGCCAAAGTCCGAGGTATCTGACCACGTTTTGAAACGCAAGTGGACGCCCGTGCTGTCCAATTATGGAGAACTTTCGCCAATTCTTTCTGGTATCCCTAGAGGCCAGAGACAACGGCGTTCTGAATAGAATTGTTTCCGACTTTTGAAGGTTGATCTTCAACTTGCAGTTGTCGAAATATCGGTGAATCTTATTGAAGTCACTTTGCAAGACTCTTACAATGACGTCGATCTCAGGTCCTGATCTGTACGCAATTAAATCGTCTGCGTACGGTATTGCGTGCTGAAGAGATCCTATCAGATCAGCGGTGTAAATATTGAAAAGGATCGGTGAATTAACCGCACCCTGTTGCAGACCATTTTTAATTTCGAAAGTCCCAGCAGAAGTCACATTGCCATTTTTCACAACGAACTTTCTACTGGTGAGCATATTAAGCAACATGTACAGCAGTGGTTTGCTTATGCCCAACCTGTTCAATCGATATTCCATCGATTCCCACTGATTTCTTCTTTATCAATGATGCGAAGGTCGTTTGGAGTTCTACCTTCGATACGTACGGGGGGTGAACCCTTTCATTGGCGATGGCATTGTTTGCCAAGTTTTCGTCATTGAACCCGGTAAAACCAGTATTCTCTGATCGCCAGTACTTTATATCATTTCGAAGGTAGAAGTTGTGCACGAGGACTCTATTCTCCAGGTCGTGGTTCTGGCGAATGCTGGCATTTACCTTGTACACATCCTCGAAAATAGTTCCAATGGCCTCCACCTTCTCCTGCGGATCTTCGATCACTAAAAAGGTCATCATTATGTACAGCGTCTCTTAGATCTAATCCTGCTGCTGTAAGTAAGCGTTCATTGTTCGTTGTTCGGGGTATTTTCAGACACGGAAGTTCGTTGACATCGTTCCACTGAAATATTTTATTAATCTGGGGGAAGGAACATACTCGGGTTATCAGACTTGATAGCCAGAATCTTGTTACCCCAGTGCAAATTAGCCGACCGATTATAATTTGCTCTAATTAGTATTTGGAGATTCTTTATCGACGATTTCAGCGTCCTAACCTCCGAGTGCGCAGACAGTTAATAGTTTGTCGGTCCACGTTGGTAAGTTGTAACCGTTCGTCAAACAGCAGTAGATCGATAGGAGCCGCTTCTGGGAAACGACGGACTATCTATAGCCTTCAAATCGAGCTCAACATTATGTTGACCCCAACAATTGAATAGTGAATTCCCTCTAGGATTTGGTGTATTATTTCCCCAATCTCTATGCTTAGCATTTCGATCTCCGGCCATGAGGAAATAATTCGAAAATTCGAAGCAATACAAATGTAAACATTTTCGAAATACGCTAACAAAAACGTCCACTTTCACTAAATCTGTTTTTTTCAATATTTTTCCTAAAACTGTAAAATATTGCCATAAAAAAAAATTATTTTACAATTCGTGCATACATTGTACAGAACCACGCCTTTTATAAGGAGGTTTTCTTTACAAAAAAAGCCTACTTTGCTTTATCAAGCCTATTTAAGGTGATGGTTAAGTTTTACTCTAGATATTTATCTAATCAAAATCTGTGAACTTCGGTTACAAATAGTTACAATTATTTTTACTTTCTTCTTAGAAAAAGTTTTTCTGATGAAAGATCTTAAAAATCGCGGAAATATCCTTTGAATAAAAAAATGTTACTGCATTTGAATTCCAAATTTAACAACGCCACACCCAATTTCCAAACCTATTATACGAGTAACCTGTCCGTATGTTCTTATCTGCATACATAGAACTCTGGAAGAGTTTGAGCGCCTTATTGATTCAGATCTTTCTTTGTCCGTCCCGTATTTTTCAAAAATGTTGGAGTATTAATCAATATTATTAAGTGCCTTCAATATTATTAAGTGCCTTCGATAGCCTTCCGTAACCGTACAGCGTCTATATTTAATATATTTAACTTACCTAATAGCAAATGAAATGGTAAATCTAAAGTATGTAAATGTACGGAAACCAACATCTCTCGTAATCCCGGAAGCTTTTCGCAATGAAATTAAGTCTAAGACAAGGAACAGAATTTACTTTAAATTGTGTTAAAGTAAGGTATAACTTCTATGAAACTTCAAGTATTAGAATAATATTAAATAATATTGTGAAAAGAAAGCACAACCTGAAATCCGTGAAAATCAAAAGAATGTAAATCGAGTGATAACTCTATTTTTACAAGAAACTGGAAAAAATCCCCATACAAAATATATAAGCACATACATTGTGCCATAATCATGGTAAACATTTTGGAAAAGGACAGATTTAAAAAATGTTTATACTTCTACTGCTTCAGATTATAAAACCATGCATGTACGTACATAAAATTCCAGGTTCCTAGCTCAAAATGTCGATTACAAATATACATATGGACATACTTTTGGGGGTTTATTGTTATTATTCTTTCAATTTACGAACTGTGTATCAAAATTTATATACCCTATAATAGGATATAGAAACAAATAGAAAACTTACAATCCTCCCAAAACGGATCGTGGCATAGCCTATCCCTCATCCTCTATCCCATCCATAACAAAGTGAGGATATGAACTTTCTAATGCAAATACAATAACTTTCTGCTAGGGGTATATTTCTGGGTTTTTAGGAGATTTTATCAGAAAATCTGTTGTTACTCCTTTTTCTCAGAAGAAAGAGGGCGTGGCTGTCGCCATTTGTAACCAAAATTCACGAATTCTGGCAAAGTGTTCACGTAAGTCTTAATCATCATCGTAAATAACTTTGAGAAAGCAAAATGCAATTTTTTGAGGAAAACGCCCCAGAAATGAGGGCTTGGCGCTCTACAAATTGTAGAGAATGGCAACGCTTATATAATTTGGGAAACAAATATTTTTCAGTTTCTAATAAAAATATTGAACAAACTACATTTTTCTAAAAGTGTGGGAATTTAAAAATTGTTTACATTTGTACTGCTTCTAAAAAGCTTATATATTATATGAATATTCATGTTCCTAGTTCAAAATTGAAGATTCAAAAACTGATGGCATATAGATAGAAAGAATGATAGACACTCGAAGCTGATCACAAATGCATACATATACATCCATTTATACTTTTGGGGTTCTACCGTTATTATTGTATTTCTCTATGTTATAAACTATGCATACATCGAAATTAATATACCCTGTGGGTTAAGGCATAGAATAAAAACTGAACTGTATATACTCGTAAACACGAATATACGTACGTATGTACATATGTATATAGATAATGCTATTATATACATATTCAAAAGTATATGCCTGTTACATGCAAAGGTTGCAGGTAAATAAGATTTAAGAAACTCTAGAACACCAATGACTTTTGATATCGTGACCTTGTCCGGGAGTAACTATTTACCTGTTCGGAATTACATTATGTGTAGTTCTACGTACTAAAAATACACATGAACAAAGCTTTGCATAGTATATGCTTTCCCTTTCTTTATTTTTCGGATCATATATTCAGTTAGAGCGTATGTGAAGGCCTTTATTTACATATTATATTATTATTAATAGAAGCACCCGTAAGCTTGCATGTACCAGTAATTGTGTATTTACTCGTACACTAAGTGAAAAAGAATCAACAAATGAAAAATGCAATGGTATTGTATATACGTACTTTTGTTGTGCCAACAAATTGTCACTTGTTTGCTTTTGATTAAAACTCAAAACAAAATGAGCAAGGCTTTCTTACGGTTAGATAAAGATCCCTAAACAAATATTCCCTTTGGCTTTAGGTTAACAATAGGGTTGTTGAAAGTGTGAATGTTCATAAATTATTCTTGAGAATGACCATGAATCAAACGATTCTCTTTAACAAGATACATTCCCCTTTTCAGGAACGCTGTGACTATATGTATCTACGAGGACCAATACATACGTAAAGAGTGATTAACATTTATGTAAGTAGAACGTGCCGTTATTTATGTTGTTTTGTTATGATTAAGTTTAAGTGAATTTATCTTTTTAATTTGACATTGAAGATGCTTCTAGAGAATACGCTTCTTTTATTTAACGCGCAAATTAAAAGTTCAAGGATAATGATATTTTTTGAATAAATTGCATACATTCATGTATGTACATATGTACACACATATAAAATTCATTTTCTTCAATGCGCATAAGGAGAATGGAGATTTTTGATAATACTGAAAAGATAATTTCAAACCGAAAGCAATAATAATAAGTAATATTTAGGAACAATTTTAATTACATTCGGTTGTAAATGAAAAAATATGTAAATGGGTATTTCTCTTTTTTTTATGGTTTGGTTTGTTTATATACTCTATTCCATGGAGTATATTAATGTTGATAGATAGTTTGTAACGTAGAGAAATGATAACGATATACCCCTAAAAGTATGTGCATATATTTGTGATTAGCATCGAAAGTTAAGTCGATCTAGTCATGCCCGTCAATATGTCACCAGTTTTTGGAGCTTAAATTATGAGCTGGAAGATAAAATTAGCTTCATTAGCTTGTTAAATCCCCAAGCAATGCAAGTATACAAATTTCTAAAATCCGCCCACAGACGTATTCACCTAAAAAGAAGACCTTTTTGCAATATTTTGATTAGACACAGAAAAATATTGTCTTAATAAAGTACATATAGATATTGTACTATGCTGGCTACGGCTCGAGTAGATAAAGCGATATTCTGTGAAATTTATTTCTTTATTTTCTAGTCTATAGAACAATTCAAGTTCACACTATACTATTCTTCGCAAATTCTTTTCTTACAAGGTCTCTTTCCTCTCAAATCACTTTATCTCCTTTCAATTACTTAATTCACAAATCCAAACTAATTACTTTTTCTTGTTCACTCTCAACTTTCAATTTATCACCAAATTACAACTTCGCCCATTATCACTTTTCCAATCTCTTCGCCACGGTTCTAAACCAACTGTGTCTTTTTTTGATCGCCATCTGTCCTTATATAGCAGAAGTTTCTGATAGCCAGAAACTTCTAGCAAATTCTTCGACCACTGGAACAAGAGAAATAATTCTTGCAGTTATAATTCCCTTTTATCCCTGATATTATTCGTCTCTTTCGTTGACATGAGCTGTGGAGACTTTGTTCCAGACGCGAACCTCGAATGAAAGGACAGTTCGAACCAAAATTCTGCCAGAATGGAAAGTCACTTCGGAATTTGCTGCATAGACATAGGAGCGTAGTTATTATCATGCTACAATATATTAGATGGTCACAATTAGTCCATACGTCGTATAATGCCATGCCTACTTTTTGAGGTGTTCTCTGAAAAAAACTGATACTGCTGTTTTAACTACCTGCGGTGATGGGTAAGTCTTATTTCTAAGATTTACAGCCAACGCCTATTTTCTTATAAGAAGAAGCCATCAAATCATTTTGTCTGTTAAAATCCCTTAAAAGTCGTGGAAGCTCACTCTGAATAGAGAGATACGTATATCATTGAATTTATTAGGGGTAGGTTAGAAGATGGGGGATATAGTATCATACGATCTATTTCAGACAAACTATATCTTTTCTGCCTTTTTAAAAAACTGTTCAGTTTATCATACTAACTTTTATACTCGTCTTGGGGTCCAAGTATGTGCTATAAAAATAGCCGAACTATAGATAGTGAAATATTATAACCGTATACATTTATTACACCTGGTAAGAACTGACAATATTTATACTACAGATTTTTATTATTATAGTAACAGCAGCAATGTAGTCACCCACAAAATGACTAGGCTAGCAATATCAATTTTTGGGAAGAATATGGTCCATATAGGTTTAAGCTTTTATTTGCTATTCCTGTTTAATGTAAATGGGACAAAAAAGGCGATAATTGCTCTTCTTAACTTGCTGTTTTAGATATTTGCATACCCGATCCCATAGGTAGGATTAAACCATACACCTTTAGTACAATATATAACTATTTGGTATACTGCTTGTTCGAGATCTACTAAAGAAATATTGATGAAATTGTAGTTTCATCAAGAAATCGTCAAAATAGGATGGCGTGCAGGCAAGATGTAGGGAGTGGTGTATAAGTATTTATATCATATTTATTGGTCACCTATCTCAAGAATGTCTAAACCAGTTTTGATGAAATTTGACTGACTGTCAAGGAAGAATCACCTGAAAATGTTCTAAGTTCAAGATATGGGGAAGGGTTTTACAAAGCCTTCGAATCATTTTTCTTACACCTCAAGCTAAGTCGAACATGTAAATATATTTGCCTTAAAATATGGTGAGATGATTTTTACCTCTACGTCTTCCATTCAAAAACGGCTTGACCAGGAGATCTTTCATATTTTTCGCGTAACCTTCTAATGACTATACAAACTCTTCATTTCTCTTCACATATGTCACGTTAATATATTCAGAGATATTGGAGACGGATACTTCGCTTTTGCCTAGTGTTTTTAGGTGTTTTGTTCAACTAACTTTATTAAAAAAATATATTTAGTATACATTTAAGTTCCTTAGATGTTTAACACTAGGTTCACGGAACGCGTCATTTTGACGCATTTCGAATTTTATAAGGAAAATTACAAATCCGTTCGCATTTTTATTTTATCTCTTGTACTGACTTTTATCCGTGGAACGAGGTAAATATATATTGAATTCTATTTTCTTCTAAAGTGTTTTTTTGTTTGTTGGGGAGTATATTATGACCCCAAAAGTCCCCCTCCCCCCCACAAAAAATATTTTTTTAAAATTTGCAGCCCTAATTATTTTTGTGCATAATTTCAGCTCTCTGGGTTAGCGCGAGACTTACTGATGGACCGCCAGGCTGACAAACACGGCATTGAATACATTATTTTTCCTTTTTATATCATTCTCTTACGAAACGCACTTACCAATCGGATGATACTGGACAATTAGTTTGAATGTGGTAGTGTTCTAACAAGTATTCTGATTAGTTCAATTAGGCGCGTGGATTTTTATTCTCAACCGTGGGTTTTATTAAAAAATTATTACGTATTTAAACATTTTAATTCAAGGAATTATGAGTTATAAAAAAGAATAATCCTTACGTTTGAGAACAGCAAACTACTACTCGTATGTCAAAGTACTTCGCCTCGTGGTTTGGTTATTAGAATTTCGTGGAAATGCACATGTTTCCAAAAATACTTTGCACCATATTGTGCGCTTATCCTTATGCATTCAAATTTCACTCAAATTAAAGAGATTTGGAAAATAGCAAAAACAAAAATCAAAAAAAAAAAAAAAGCATGGAGGAAAGTTAAGATTCGTCTGGAATCGTAAGATACCCTTTCCTTCGGAAGTCGGACAGAATCCCGAAAACTCAAAATTCCGAAAATCCGCAATCCCGACAGGGAAAATTCCCGAAAATGAAAGTGAACATTTTTAAAAAAAATACCACATGAATATAAAGAAACTTTGCATACACCCAACCTCGCAGCCACTCCAAATCCTACAGTAACCCCAAGCAGGGGTGTTGCAGGGGGGCAACATGCCCCCCGCATACATATTCTACTGTTTATGCATTGTGGCAAATTTTTAATTTTATATAATTTTTCGGGATTTTTTTTTCGGGATTTTGGCCTTTCAGGATTTTGACCCCAACCCCTTTCCTTCATCTTCAAACCCACCCATAACAAAATGGTGGTGAGGTTGTGAACTCTTTTGATTCAAATGCAATTAAAATTTTTCTACTCAGAGAATATTGTATTCTCATGATATTTAAGACATTTTAAAAGATAATTTGATAATTTTTTGAGATGAAAGTGGCCGTGGCTGCCATTTGTAACCAAAGGGAATGGATTGTGGTAAGATATTCACAATAAGACCTAATCATCACCATAAATACCGAATGAGAAAGCAAAATACTGTTTTTGTCAATAACGACCCGATGTGGACGTGGCAACATTCAATTAGCTCATTCATTATGTAGATGATGTATGAGCTATATAAAATTTCATGTTCCTAGCTCAAAATTTAAGGACAACAAACTGGTGACATATATGGACAGACGGATGGACGGACGAACACGGCTAGATCGAAATAATTTTCGATGCTGTTCACAAATATACATACTTTTGGAGGTCTCACGTTATTATTTCTCTATGTTACCGAGCTTTTCTAAAATAGCAAGGGTGTAATGTAAACAAGCGAACTAGCAATTGACTTAACCATTATTCATATCCTTTACATGATGTGCTGCTATATAAAATTATTCAAAATGGTGGGCAACTGGCGTATTTATAGTTCTTAATTCTTTTTTCTTAAATTGTTTTCGGTATACAAAATTACGCTACATCCGAATTCTTGTGCAAGCTATAGCTATTTGATGCTTATTACTTTGCTGTACTTGAAATACTATGTTAGCTATTATGTTTTTTGCAGAGATAAAAGAAAAAGCCAACTTGAACTAGAGGCTCGAAGATTGGCACAATGTAGTAATTTTTAAGAATTTTGGAAACTAGCCAGGAACCTAAATGGTGGAAGATACATTATGCACAGGGAGCTCCGTCCGAACATCCTCCAAGCGCATTTTTATATGTTGTTGCTTAATAGGTTTAGCTTCCAATACGCTGCACCTGGCTTCCAGAATGATATCTTTGGCAGACCTATAACTCTTTAGAATGTTGTTGAGATACATAATGGACTGAAAGATTGCAAAGCAGCAAGATCAGATGGGATCCCCTCCGAATTTTACAAATATGGCGCCAACGAGCTTAACAACAAAATGACCTACCTGCTCAACAACATCATTGATAATGGAATAGTTCCACAGCGGTTTAAAGAAATACTGATCTTTCCAATTTACAAAAATGGTTGTAGGACGGATCCAGCAAACTATCGAGGTATTTCATTCCTAAATGCATCGTACAAAATCTTTACGGCAGTATTACACAGTCGACTTACAGCATGGGTAGACGTAAATAAGCTGCTGCGGGTTTTAGGTCGGGTTATTCCACTGTTGACCATGTGATTGTACTAAAGAGTGTTGTGGAGTCATTTCTACTGAGGAAAAGGAAACTATATGCATTCTTTTTGGATTTTAAGGCCGCCGGAACGCGTTGTTTTACAAGCTGTACTGTGTGGATATATCACATAATTTTGGTCGGACTATTCAAAACCTATATGATGGTACAGAAGCTGCTGTATGTAATGGTGAGGTCTTATCGGAATGGTTCCAGTCATGGTCTGGAGTAAGGTAAGGATGTACTTTGAGCCCTAGTTTATTTGCTCTCTTCATTGAAGATATTGTAGCATAATAATAACTACGCTCCTACGACTATGCAGCAAATTCCGAAGTGAATTTTCATTCTGGCAGAATTTTGGTTCGAACTGTCCCTTCATTCGAGGTTCGTGTCTGGGACGAAGTCTCCACAGCTCATGTCAACGAAAGAGACGAATAATATCAGGGATAAAAGGGAATTATAACTGCAAGAATTATTTCTCTTGTTCCAGTGGTCGAAGAATTTGCTAGAAGTTTCTGGCTATCAGAAACTTCTGCTATATAAGGACAGATGGCGATTGAGAAAGCAACAGTTGGTTTAGAACCGTGGCGAAGAGATTGGAAAAGTGATAATGGGCGAAGTTGTAATTTGGTGATAAATTGAAAGTTGAGAGTGAACAAGAAAAAGTAATTAGTTTGGATTTGTGAATTAAGTAATTGAAAGGAGATAAAGTGATTTGAGAGGAAAGAGACATTGTAACAAAAGAATTGCGTGTGTATAGTGTGAACCTGAATTGTTCTATAGACTAGAAAATACAGAAATAATTTCACAGAATATCGTTTTATATACTCGAGCCGTAGCTCGCATGTTACATTGGTGTCAGAAGTGCGATAAAACTTATTCTGTGAATAACTATTTCCGTGGTGTGAAATTGCACAAGCAAAAAAAAAAAAAAAAAAAACGATTTCTGTGTTCAGTTAATTAGTTGCGCAAAATGGGTCGCAAATTGGGAAAACTAACTATAACTCAACTAAAGGCAGAACTCAGTAAGCGGAACCTCGACACAACTGGGGGAAAAGATGCCCTACTGATTCGTCTGGAAGAAGCAGTAACGCAGGAAGGTGAAAATCCGCATGACGTAGAGTTTGACGTGGGAGAGGAACCAGCAAGTACAGTAGCCGACCCGGATATAACAAGTCTGCTCCTGCAACTTAAGTCAGTCATGGACGAACAAAGGAAAACAATGGAAGACCAAAAGAAGTCTCTGGAACTTAAGCTCGATGACCAAAAGAAAGCAATAGACGATCAAAAAAACTCTCTAGAACTTAAGCTGGACGAACAAAAGAAAGCGATGGACGAACAAAAGAAAGCAATGGGCGACCAAAGGAATTCTCTAGAACTTAAGCTGGACGAACAAAAGAATTCTCTAGAACTTAAGCTGGATGAACAAAAGAAAGCAATGGACGAACAAAAGAATTCTCTAGATGCTCTGGAAAGTAAACTTGATGAGCAAAACAAGAACTTAGAATCCAAATTCGAAGTGATCGAAGAGAAAATCGAGAAGGTCGAGACGCAACTCGGCAACTCGAAAAAGTCGAAACTAGATTCGATGAAAATTTTGAGAAACATGAAACTCAGTTCGGGAAGATAGAGACTCAGTTTGAAAAAGTGGATACGCAATTCGAGAGAGTAGGAAAGCAAGTCGAAAATCTTGCTAAGGAACTCAGCAACGTGAAGAGACAGAAAGCACGGGAATATTCCACTGACGGTCTGAGAAGAAAGGAGATGCACCCTCCTATCTTCGATGGTCAAACATCATGGCCAATTTATAAGAGGCAATTCGAAGCGGCCGCAATGACCAATAGCTGGGACGATGAAGAGAAGTCCATTGCACTCACACTTGCACTGAGGGGTCCAGCTGCGGAGCTCTTGCAGACCATCCCGGAAGATAAACAGCAGAATTACGACTCTCTGGTTCAGGCTATCGAGATGCGGTTTGGGGATGAACACATGCAGCAGGTGTACAGGGTTCAGCTGCGTAGTCGAGTCCAGAAAAGGGGGGAAACGCTCCAACAGTTGCAGGCGGATATAGAGCGACTAGCCCATCTTTCATACCCTAAAGCCGGTGAGGAGCTTATCAACGAAATGGCGGTGGAAGCTTTTATTCAGGCCATAGAGGACAGACAACTGCAAATGGCTGTAAGGATGGCTGAAAAGCGAACACTCCCCGAGGCATTGGCATTCGCTCTGTCAATGAAGGCTGCGGACCAAGCATACCAGGGAATACACCGTGTCAGGGAAATGTCCGTCGTGGAATGCTCATGCCAGAGAACAGCCGTCATGGATGAAGACAAAGCTCGCGGAAGTCAAATCCGTTGCTGGAATTGCAACCAAACCGGACACCTACAACGGCAGTGCAGAAGTGCACCTAGACGAGGAAATTGTCCACATTGCGGAAGTAGGAGAAGCAGAGAGGAAGCATCCTGTCGGTCAGACTTCCCAAAACCAGCAGTCGGGAGATGCGTAAGGACCAACTTCGCGGGGCAGAAGTTGGTTACTGGAATCGAGGCCCCCAGGACCACCATTCAAGTTTCGCAAACCAAACGGGGTAACAAGAGCCTGACAGTGGAGGCACTAATCAACGAGAAGAAGTGCGTAGCCACAATCGACACAGGTGCCACTGCCTCCATTGTAAGAAGAGATATCGTCAAAAGCTCCTGGCTGCACAACACCAACAGCTACTGCCTGAAGACTGCAACAGGGGAAATGGCGAAGGTGTTTGGAGAAGTTCGTCTTACGATTACTCTGGCAGGACTGACGTTCTCCCATGCGTTTCTGGTGGCAGATATATGCGACGAGTGCATCATCGGAGTAGACTTCATGAAAGCAAATGAAGTAATCTTGGACATCGGGATGCAAGTACTGAGGTATCGCAATGTGGAGATTCCGATGGTGTACGGAAATGAGAATGCCGTAACTCTCAGGACAGTCATCATCAAAGACGAAGTTTTGCCGCCGTCTTCAGAGACAATCATTTGGACGAAGCTGGAAGGTGATCTTGGGAGCCACCGATTCTACATAGTAGAACCAGACCCAGAGAAGAATTCTCAAGACTACATCGTGGGAAAGACGTTAGTCGAACCAAAGAACACCATGGTTCCAGTGAGGGTTTTGAACGCAAGACCACACACTGTCAAAGTAAGGCGAGGGGAGGTGACTGGAAAATGCACGCCGATTACCGCCGTCGCAACAATATCTGAACGTGGTCCTCCAAAACCTCTCCCATCACCTTGGACAGCGGAAACGAGAGAGACGATTCTCCAGTCCAGTGAGCTGAATCAGGAGCAGCGAACTATGGCAGAGAATCTTATCAATGAGTACGCTGATGTATTTGCCTCACAGGACGGAGAATACGGCCGAACACACCTGGTACAACATCGAATAGACACTGGTGATACTAGACCAATTCGTCAGCCTGCTAGGCGCCTTCCATTGGCAAAGCAGACAGAAGTTGCAGAGATGGTGTCGGCAATGGAGAAAGAAGGTCTGATTGAAAGTTCCAAAAGTCCGTGGGCATCACCGGTTGTACTGGTTAAGAAGAAAGATGGCAGCACGCGGTTCTGCGTGGACTATCGGCAGCTCAATTACGTCACCAAGAAAGACAGCTACCCTCTGCCATGGATTGACGACACGCTAGACACACTATCAGGAGCCCGATGGTTTTCCACTCTCGACTTGAAGAGTGGCTACTGGCAGGTACAGATCCATCCAGAAGACCGGGAGAAAACCGCCTTCACCGCAGGAAATGGGCTATGGCAATTCACGGTAATGCCATTCGGGCTGTGCAATGCTCCGGCGACTTTCGAGCGATTGATGGAATGTGTCCTGCAAGGGTTAACATGGAAAACCTGTTTGGTATACTTGGATGATGTCATCGTCGTAGGAAAAACGTTTGCGCAACACCGAGACAATCTAAGGGATGTGTTTCAAAGGCTTCGAAGTGCCCACCTGAAGCTCAACCCCAAGAAGTGCGCCCTGTTTAGAGCGGAAGTCAAGTACCTGGGACACATAATTTCAGCGAAAGGAGTGAGAACCGATCCGGAGAAGGTCGAAGCGGTGAAAAACTGGCCAGTCCCCAAAGACAAACACCAACTAAGGAGCTTCCTGGGCCTAGCCACCTACTACAGACGGTTCGTGAAGGATTTTGCCGGGATCGCAAAGAACCTGCACCAGTTGACGGAAAAGGGAAAACAATTCAAATGGTCAATTGAGTGCGAGAAGAGCTTCAAGGCACTTAAACAACGGCTATGCGATGCCCCGATACTGGCTTACCCCACTCCCGGGGAAACGTTCGTTGTGGATGCAGATGCTAGTAATGTCGGGGTAGGAGCCGTACTCTCCCAGGTGCATGACGGCCAAGAGAAAGTTGTTGCGTACTTCAGCAAGGTGCTCTCTAAGCCAGAAAGGAACTACTGCGTGACAAGGCGGGAACTTCTAGCTTTGATCTTGGCTACGAAGCATTTTCACAAATACCTCTACGGGAGGAAGTTCGTTCTTCGCACAGACCATGCAGCCTTAAAATGGCTATTACAGTTCAAGAGTCCTGAGGGTCAGGTCGCAAGATGGATCGAAAGGCTGCAAATCTACGACTACGAAATACAGCATCGTAAAGGAAAACTCCACTCTAATGCGGATGCACTGTCCCGGAGACCATGCAGAACGGATTGTAAACATTGTGCGCGTCAGGAAGAACGGGAGCTGGTTTCCATCCAAAGAATGAGAGCCGAACCTATCGCCGGCTGGAGCGTAGATGAGATCCGGAACGCTCAGAAGGAAGACCCGGATATCGAGCCGATTCTGGCCTGGAAGGAGAACATGGAGAAACCGGATCATCAGGACATCTCTCACAGAAGCCCGACCTTAAAGGCATATTTTGCGCAGTGGGACTCCCTCCATGTCCAAGAAGGTGTTCTGAGAAGAAAATGGGAATCCTCCGACGGAAAGTCGTTTGTAATGCAGCTTGTCGTACCGCGGACGAGGGTCAAGGAGGTGTTACAGGAAATGCATGGCGGGGCGACCGGAGGCCACTTGGGAGTGAATAAGACGCTAGAAAAGGTACGAGAACGTTTTTATTGGTTAAAAGCGAAGGAAGATATCGAAGACTGGTGCAGAAAATGCGACGTGTGTGCAGCTAGCAAGGGTCCGAGAATCAAAACTCGAGGTAAGATGCACCAATACAACGTGGGAGCACCTTTCGAACGAATCGCCATTGACATCGCAGGGCCCTTTCCGGAAACCGACAATGGTAATCGGTATATACTCGTAGTGATGGACTACTTCAGTAAGTGGCCGGAAGCGTTTCCGATCCCTAACCAGGAAGCCAGAACCGTGGCGGAGCAGATCGTCTACAATTGGGTTAGCACATTCGGTGTGCCCTTGGAATTGCATTCTGACCAAGGGCGGAACTTCGAGTCAAGAATCTTCCAAGAGATGTGTCAACTACTCGGAATCAAAAAGACAAGGACAACCCCGCTTCATCCACAGTCGGACGGTATGGTGGAGCGTTTCAATAGGACTTTGGACGAACATCTCTCGAAGGTCGTAGGTGACTACCAACGGGATTGGGACCGGCAGATTCCCTTGTTTTTGATGGCCTATAGAAGTGCCGTGCATAGCACTACTCGACATACGCCGTTCGAAATCTTATTTGGTGGAATAGCTCGTTTACCCAGTGAGGTGAAATTTGGATCTCCTACCAATGGGCCCAGAAATGAAGAAGAGTACGTGGCGGACCTTAGGGAAAGGCTTAGGGACATACACCAAAGGACCAGAAGCCAGATTAAGATGACGAGCGACCGCATGAAGACCAGGTATGATGCCAAGGCAACAACGTCAGGATTCCAGGAAGGAGATCTGGTGTGGCTGTATAATCCCCATCGCCAAAAGGGGAAATCACCTAAATTACAGCGGAACTGGGAAGGTCCCTACAGAATAGTAACCCGCATCAACGATGTTGTCTACCGCATCCAGCGAGGACCGAGGGCCAAAATGAAAGTGGTTCATGTGGACCGACTGAGTCGATACAATGGCCGAAATGATGATGCACTTGTTCGGGACGAACACGTCTAAGAGGGGGGCAGTGTAGCATAATAATAACTACGCTCCTACGACTATGCAGCAAATTCCGAAGTGAATTTTCATTCTGGCAGAATTTTGGTTCGAACTGTCCTTTCATTCGAGGTTCGTGTCTGGGACGAAGTCTCCACAGCTCATGTCAACGAAAGAGACGAATAATATCAGGGATAAAAGGGAATTATAACTGCAAGAATTATTTCTCTTGTTCCAGTGGTCGAAGAATTTGCTAGAAGTTTCTGGCTATCAGAAACTTCTGCTATATAAGGACAGATGGCGATTGAGAAAGCAACAGTTGGTTTAGAACCGTGGCGAAGAGATTGGAAAAGTGATAATGGGCGAAGTTGTAATTTGGTGATAAATTGAAAGTTGAGAGTGAACAAGAAAAAGTAATTAGTTTGGATTTGTGAATTAAGTAATTGAAAGGAGATAAAGTGATTTGAGAGGAAAGAGACATTGTAACAAAAGAATTGCGTGTGTATAGTGTGAACCTGAATTGTTCTATAGACTAGAAAATAAAGAAATAATTTCACAGAATACTGTTTTATCTACTCGAGCCGTAGCTCGCATGTTACAATATAGTAGATTTTATGCCTGGAGGTGTAGAGTATGCGGGTTTGTTGATTAAAGCCCTTATGTTTGCGGACGATATAGTGCTATTGGCTTATTCGCCTGAATCTATGCAGCTTATGATCAATCGGCTATATGACTACTGCAAAATATTGAATCTGGTGGTTAATTTGAATAAGTCGGACATAATGATATTCAACGGCGGGGGAGGCAGAAACTGTTTAAACGAGAAATGGAACTTTAATGGAGACATAATTGCAGTTGTATAGGAGTATAAGTACCTCGGAGTGTATCTTACCAGAAACCTTAATGGGAAAAGACATTTTAAGGAAAAACTAGCGAAGTCAAAAACGACCATCAATGCAGCCTGGAGAAAATGCTTCATGAATAAAAACATTGCGCATAGTAGCAAGTATAAAGTGTTTGAAGCTGTATCGGAATCTATTCTTTTATACGCGGCACAAGTTTGGGGAGACAAGTAGTATGAGACAGTGGAAAAGATACTTCGAAACTAACTCAAGAAAGCATTTCATCTTCCGCCTAACACACTAAATTATATGCTCATGCTGGAAACAGGCCTATCACCACTATTCGTGAAAACTTTAAAACTTCAGATTAATTGCGTGTTCAAAGTTCGTAGTGCTAAATCCCGAAAAAAAATGGACTGGAAGCCCAAACTCTACCAGCTCATCGCATGTGTGGATGAACAAACCAAAGGAAGATTTGTAGGAGAAGCGTCAGGGTCGCAACATAGAATATAAATCCGGCTGTGTCACAATTTTAAATAATATAATTATTTTCGTGATGAGTACAGTACTGAATTATTTATATACCTCACAGGGATGATCTACTGATACTTTGTAGCTGGTGCAACATGGCAGAGAGGGAAGATGTTTTCCACTTTGTCGGCAGGAATCCTATTCTCCGGGCGACAAGAAGAGAAATCTTTGGGAGTGATGCCCTATCGGAAAATTAAGTCCGGAGTGTTCTGGATAAAAAAATGTTTGAACCAGATATTGCAGGATTGCATTACAATATCGAGAAAGAATTATAAATGGAAACTTCTAATAATTGAAAAACAAAATTCTTTAACCTATATTATTTGGGTTCACTTTATTTTATTTTGCTATAGATTCTTAATTATCTACATTGATTTGAAATTAGTTGTCAACCAGGCAGACGGCAAAGCCATGCCAACAGATTTTTTTTTTTTGGTATTATGCAATGTAACAAATACTCGTAAATAAAATCTAATCTATCTATTATGTCTTATAGCTAAATCAGTGGAAGCGAAATTTGTCAGTGTATTTATGAGCAAGTTATATGTAGGTTCTCCTAGGAACCTTTGAATACCGTTAGGAATTATCTTGGATCTACTGTGTTGGTTTCGATCCCGAACATTTTGTTTTGCAAATAATCTGCATATATCCATAGTAACAAAATATGTCTCACCTGGAATTATTTATTTTTCCTTTTCTCAATTATTTTCATATGTTTAAAGTGAATAGAATATTGAAAGTAAACAAAAATTATAATAACATGTATATCAAACATATTAAACTTTCAAGTACTTATGTACAAAATATTCCAAATTTGCATACTGGTCCACATACTCTTGTTTCGTTTTGTTTTGTTAATGAGTTTTATATGTACATATGTACATGCATTTCAAGAAAATACTGAGAATATTTCCCCCACAAATATAAGCTTTCCAACGGATGTACATATGTATAATGTGCCTCAAATTAACAATACCGATTTTGTATCTTGAACAATTGTGAAGAAAACAGACTGCGTATATAATATATTTTATTAAATAACAAAATTATTTTGGGCGACTAAAATAGATTTTTCCTCATACGTCCCACTAACAGGTTGAAAGATTTTCAAACTAGAGTAAACAAATTTACAAACACACATGAAAGTTGCAATCCGTTTGGAACGGATGCTATGATACCCTATCCTCCGCTTCTAACCCACACCTTGTAATATGTATGTGGCAGTGATATCTTTCTACTCGGAGAATATTTCAGCAATTTTTAAGACATTTTACCAGAAAACCTTTTTTCACAGCATTTTCTTTATTCTAATTAGACATTCGCAATAAGATTAACCATTACCTTAGAAAGCTTTGAGGAAACATAGTAAGGTTTCTTCAGGAAAAGAGGGCGTGGTTAAGTGCAATTTATCGACAAAATATAGGTCAACGTCTACATATTTTATAAAAATAATATTTTTCAGTTTCCAGCAAAAATATTGAAAAAAGATTATTTTTTGAAAGTTTCAACTTCCTAGCTCACAGTTTAAGGGAAACCCAACAAGTGGTGACGTATGGATGAACGGACAATACAGAACGACTTAGCATTCAATAATGATCGCAAACATATGTACTTTTGAGGGCCTCAGGTATTATTTCTCTATGTTACAAACGATGTGTTACAATTAATACACCCTATGGAAGAGGGTATAAAAAGGAATCAGTCATCTATTGTATTGAGTGTATAAGTCTGTGTAGTGCGAAAAATACTGACTGAAATTTGACTGCTTCAGCACTATAATTGTATTTATATATAAGAGATAGTTAATCTCAAAGTTGAGCTTTTTCTCTATTCATCCATTTTATATCAAAGGAAAATTTAAGCAAAATATTCAAATATATTTGTACTTTTATATAGGTACAAAAATATTCGTTGCCAAAAAATACAAAGAAAATGGAAGAGTGAGACGAAAATTCGAACAAAAATATTTCATTTCTTATGTAGTTTTGCCGAATTATTTTGATGAAGCCAAATTTGATCAGTTGGCAGTTTGAAAAAATTCTTCGTTGAGGATAGATCGCTATTTTTTTAGGAATAAAATGTAAGATAAAAGATTTTATGAAAATAATGTGTACAGTATTACAATAAGTAAATATATTTATATAGAATTTGTTTTTTTTAACGTGGAAACATAATAAAAATGGAATAATAAGAATGTTCTTAATATTAAAACAAATATAACTATGAGCTCGTGAGGAATATAGTGAAGTGTACATTAATATGCAGTCATAAAGTTCTAGCAGATAAATCAGATTGAATATCATTACCAAATAATAATAAAAGTGGAAATACAAAATTCGAAGAATACTGTGAAAAAGTGCTTAATCTGTCTTAAATCGTATAAAAGGAATATTCAAGTTATTTGTTTTAAAAATAAATAGTCCATAATAAAGCAACACAATTTATGTACATGTTTATATATAATTGCTTTTCGTTAAACATAATTTTAGTTTTTTCTACATTTACAGCGAACGAGACAAGGAATTGAATCTATATACAACTAGCTTAATTTTTATTTGTGAAAACTTATAAAACAAATCGTCAAAATGTTTAAGAACCATTTGGAAATGATTGGGAGGAATGAAACCCCCAGCAAGAAAGCTAAATTCTGGCAGTCGTATATCAGATCTCTGAAAGGTATGTAAATTTGTTCATAAATTCGTTGCAACGACCAATAATACATGGCCTAGGTCTGCAATAAATATTCTTGAATGAATAGAGAAGAATAAATATATTTTTTCCCAGAGAAGTGTTCTAAAAATAAAATTTCTATTCATATGAACAAATTTGAGTCTGCGTCGATCGAGCCACATCTATTTTCGAATGCTGAATAATAATAAATTTACATTCGCACCATTTTTAAAGATTGCTATCAATGACGATACTTTTTAATGTTTATTTGCTAAGCTAAACTAATTTTTCCATTCACTTTTTTTTTCTTTATTTTAAAAAGATCTCCAGAAACAGTGTTATTGGGCACATTTTATTATTATAATATTATTAGTTATTAACATATTCTCATATTAGTAATTACTCATTATCATATATTTTTAACCTAAAGGATCAGAGGATATCCGAGCACATGAAACACCAAAGGCACGTTCATGGAGGCCGTACAGTGCATACGTCGATTCTCCACCAACTTACAGGAGCATTTTCGATGAACCCGCGACTCCATCTGAAAGAATTCAATCACATGGTTATAGATATTTGCCAGTGTCAAGAGATACCTATGGTTATTCACCACGCGCTATCTATGATCACCATTATAGCAGAACAAGTAAGTTCTTTTAAACAATTCTAGCCATATAATATAAATATTCACAAATTTTTCAAGGCAGTATTAACACACAATATTTGCTTAGCTATTAACTTCCATTTACAACGCTAATTTATTTAAGGAACATAAAATGATAATTAACTGAAATTGCTTGACCCAAAATAGATTCAAATAATTACGTCATAAAAATAAATTTTGTTTGCTTTCAGGCTATAGATGTTTCATTAAAAATTTTCTTTTAAAATACCTATTGCATGTAAAAACGTACTCACCTGTGTGTACATATTTTAATGATCGTATTGAATATTTTTGAACTTCGGAGATATACCTCGCATATTTGAAATACAATTTATTATACCTATATATATGTATATTGGCCTACTGTTTATTATTTAGAATTTAATCCTTTTACCTTCATCTAAATATTATTGGCTTATTTGTGGAAGCTATCGTACACATATAACCCGCTGAAGCTAATTTTAAATTGGGGGCTCAAAGAATATATATTTCGAATACATACCGTTGCCGTTGTGTGAAGGATAATGTTACAGTTTTGTTTAGCGAATTTATAGATGTACGAGTACTGCAGTATAATTCTACAAAATACAATATTATGTATGTATGCAGGCATGCATATTTTTAGGTTGAATTTAAAAAAAAAAAATTCTGAGGTGCTGATACGTGTACATAAGTAAAGGCAACATTAGAGTATAGAAACAATTAGGTTCACTTAAATATAATATGTGATAATATAAAGCATAGTACCCATTCTATTCCCTTATAAAAAAAAAGACAGTTTATTTGCATTGATGTTTAAATGATTAAAGTATTATCATCTATTGAGACGTCTCCGATTCCCTACGTCAAGAAAAGAATAATATAATTAGTGATAGCCTGCGGTGTCGGTCATGGCTGACGATATACAGTGAACCAAACAAAAAACTTGTACAGTTAATTTGAAAATATTTAGAGTTTCTTATCTCTGAAACTATTTGCACCAGTGAAATAAAGTAAGTTGCAAAATTTGTTATATTTTTATAGCTTTCAAATTATTTTTATTTGGAAGCTTTAAATAAACAACTTTCCGTGAAAAATAACAAGAAACGTTAAATCGATTTTTTTTAAAGTAAAAAAAAAAACTTGCACCCCCCTATAGGTACATTTAAAATACTGTTATCCTCCAGGAATTTAATTTTTTCATGTTTTTTTGACTTACTCAGTTTTTTTTTTGTTCTGTGAGTGATCGGAAGTCGAAATCGTGAAAAAATAATAACAAGAATGGAAAAAGAAACAAATGTTCGTTGAAATGAAAAAAACTTGGTATAAAATTGTGGGAAGAAAAAAAAAAAAGTACGATGCAAATTTCGGAAATTTTTAAGAAGCCACATTATACAGTACATTATACTCGTAACATCAACATGTACAAAAAAATGTTTTTTTAACAAAGCCAAGTGGAAGTGGACGCCCGAGTAAAATTGCATCTTTATAAACTAAACGACAAATTGTACGCACAATTAAGGAAGATCCTAAAATTTCGGCAGTCAAGATAGCAAAAAACTTAAGTGAAAATAGAATTGTTAGTGTCTATCCAGAAACAGTCCGAAATTTGTTACATTCCGAGAAATACAGAGGATTTACACATCGAAATAAGCCCCTATTGTCCGCAAGGAATATAAAGAAGCGATTGGAGTATGCAAAAGCCAGTAGAGTGCAGTAGAGTGCTGGACCTCCGTTATATTCACCAATGAGTCAAAATTCAACATTTTTGGGTCAGATTGTGGACGTTTTGTATGGAGAAAACAAGTAAAAGCGTTGGATCCAAAAATGTTAATAAGACTGTTAAACATGGTGGTGGCCATGTAATGGTGTGGGGTGCGATGGGGGCAAACGGCGTGGGTAATTTTCAATTTTTTAAAAGGACGATGAACAAATGTGATTACCTAGTCATATTAAAAAATAATCTGCAATTTACTGCAACAAAACTGGGTCTAGTCGACAATTTTTGCTTTGTCGATAACAACGACCCAAAACATTCCTCACTGTTAGTTAGAGAATGGCTGTACAAATGTCAAAAAAGTTCTTCCCCAGTCTCGATTTGAATCCAATTAAGCATTTGTGGGTTCATATGAAAAGAAAGTTAAGAGAAAAAACCGTCAAGAATAAAAATGAGAGAAGAGTAGAGCTTCAAGGTACCTAGCGCTTTCAATGCCAAAAAGGCTTCAAATGGTCTTGGACGCCAAGGGACACCATACAAAATATTAATGATACCAGAATATTTAATAAAATTTTTTTTTTCTTTAATGAATTTGAAGTGTACAAGTTTTTTTTTGTTTTATGACGAGTTCCTTTTTAGTTTGTTCTTATTTTTTTCTATAAAGTTATTTATTTTTAAATTTTAAATAAAGACTATTAAAAAGTCAAGTGAAGAAGTATCTTCTGAATTTGATTCCACTTTGTTGCCGTGTTTCGTTCTGGAGATAATGCACAATGAAAGTTGGTTGGTCCGGTGTACATAATTTTTTTTTTTTGGTTCACTGTATATAGCGTCACCCAAACAGTGTTTCTACCTCTGTTCAACAGAATAATAGCAATTATACAATAAAAGTAGTTGGCTGCAGAAAAACTATCTTAAGATATATTTCGGCACATTTTTGGCGGTATTCCGGCCATAACTTCAATGATGTTTGTTTTTAAATGCTCCAAAGTTTGGGGATTGCCTGCATAGGCCTATAAAAAGAAATGCAACAGGGTCAGATCACAAGACCTTCGCCAAATCTGGAAATTAAACGGCAGGGAAACTTTTCTTGTTGTGTGGCGTGTAACCCCGTCCTGTTGGAATCAAATGACGCTCACATCAATGTTTTCCATCTCAGGCTAAAATAAATTGGTTATCATTTGACCGTAGCGTAGATAATTTACGGTAAAATTGGCGCCTTCATCGTTTTCAAAAAAAATACGGTCCGATCACGGGGCTGACCCACCCGTGGTGGATGCAAGACCTCTCAATGATCACATTTGGATTCACAGAACCCCAAATTCTGCAAATTAGTTTGTCTACGTAGGCGCCGAAATAGGCGCTAAAGAAGTTTTTGTTAGAAAAATCAGCGTCAACTTGTTAATTTTCCAGCACCCAATCGGCTTATGTTCTGCGCATTCTATGGTCAGCTAGCTTTAGTTGTTGTACAAGCTGGACCTTATAGGGATGAAGTTGCAAATCCAAACGCAATATTCGCCAAAGTGAGCTGTGGGAAATGCATAATTACTGAGGCACTCACAGCGGGTATGTTTTCAGTTGATCGAGCTTTACGACTATGCCCAGGGCTTACGACATCACAGGCACTACCGATTTGTTTAAATTTGCTGAATATGTTTCGAAATGTTTGCTAGCGATTACGACCATAATCTGTCCTTAAATCGCGATACATAGGTATTACAGAACTGTTATTTTCATAGTCAGATGCAACAATTTTCAATATTGTAAAAATATCAAGCAACAACTAACTACCTGTTACGATAAAAGATGAATTTGCATTTGAATTGAACAATTAAGAACGCCATGCCCATATTATTAGGGATGAGTTAAAAGATGAGTTATAATGTAACATACGATTCATTTCACATGGATTATAACCTTCATGTTGGTTTTTATTATCTTCCTTTCACAACCAACTACTTCAGTTAGCAAGTTTACCGAGGAATAAAATAATAGTATCACAAAAAAAAAAAAAAAAAATTTAGGCGAGTTTCGAAAAATCGCAGTTAAACAAAGAAATAATAAATTTTTTTTTTTTTTTTCTGAATTAGAGAAGCTGTATTAAAATATACCGATAAGTTACAATCCATCTGGAACGGATAGCGTGATACCCTTCCTTCATCTTCGAATCCATCCCTAGTAAAGTGGGCGTGGCGGTGTGAACTTTCTAATGCAATTATATCTTTCTACTCGGAGATTTGTCCTCGTTTTTAAGATATTTCATAAGAAGAACTTCTTTTACACCTTTTTCTTAGAAGGAAGTGGGCGAGGCTATCGCCATTTGTAACCAAATTTCGCGGATTCTGAAGAAATATTGACAATACCACTCAACTATCATCGTAATTAGCTTTGAGCAATCAAAACAGGGTGATTTAAAGAAAACGGTGCCACAATGTGGGCGTAGACCTATATATGAGCAAGAATTTTGGAGAGTCGCAATGTTTTTCAGTTTCTAGTAAAAATATTAAAAAACAGATTTTTTGATAAGTGGACGTGTTTGTGGGGAGGATCTTATAACTGTTGTACTGTTTCGGATTTTAAGAAGCTTATACCTATAAAAAAATTTGTCTTCCTAACTCAAAATTTAAGGCCCAAAAAGTGGTGACATACGGACGGAAGGACGGACATGACTAAATGGACTTATCCTTCGATGCTGAGCTAATAAAAGGCATGACAGGATCGGACTTACTTGCTCCATATATGCTGTTCGTTTGTAAAATGCTTTAAAAAGCTAAAACAAACTTTTTTCAACTTGTTCAAAATTTGAATACAATGTCCAAACATATGAAGGTAAATGATGACTTAAATATAAATTTTTGAATAAAATCGCTTAAGCCATACAAAGGAAATGGTCAATTTTAACAAGTGCGGTCAGAAGTAAAATACTGCTATTAAAATTTTAGGCAATAAAATGGACGTATGGGTTTTTATTAAGATCCTAAGAGACGCTTTTTGAAAAAATTGCAATTTATCAAAACTGGTATTAAGTAAAGAACCGTTAATTTTGAGACTAGAATGAAAATCAGATTTGCCCACAGATCCCAGATATTAAGGTTGGAAAAATCCGTGTAGCCATCTAGGCTGTAACATACGGAACAAACATAAGATATAAAACCGTTTTTTGTTTTCAAAATTAAAATACTTATATAAATACATTGGTATTTATTTTCACCGTGCTTTAAGTTATCACATGATTTCATTTTCTAAACATTCTGTGTATAAGTATGTACATATATATACGAGTATATGTTTAATAGATTCAATACACTTTTATGCGATGAATCTTATTTTTTGTTTTCTTAGAATTTCTATTTCATTTTTACTTCTAAGGAAATGAATGTGTGGTGTCGTGTTAAAAAATAATATCCGAGATAAGGCCAGATTCTAACGATACTATACTCAAAATGGTTGGTGGCTGGATGTGTCCTGTCCACCTATCTTTCGGTATGTCTGCCTGTCTGCATTTGCGTGTTTAGACGATTCTTATTGCATAGTGTTTGTCTTAGCAAGGACTGGAGCCTTATTTTTTTTGGTGTCAATTAGTGGTTTTTAAGATGCAGTTATTTATGTGTTATTTCTGCATTTTTTTTCGTTTACTATAACACCTACAAAACTGAACCGATTTGAATTGTTAGTGTGAAGTTGCTCCATAAATTTTTGTGTCAACCGAGCTAGCAGTTTTGAAAGTACAATTAATTTTTTTAATTTCTCAATTTATTTCGTTCATGGTAACTTATGCAAAAATGCACTGCTATAAATGGTCCTTTTTGAAAAATGCAACTATTAAGCGGAACTGAAACTCAAGACGTGGTAGTCGGATAATTAGTTTCGAAAAAATTTGCTATTTCTATGATATTATACTTGTATTTATCCAATATTGCCTTGCGTTCGTTCACTATCACATCTGTCGGAATGAACAAAGTTGTAAGAATCTTTTTGAAGATAGTAAAACACAAAAGGGAATATAGACAATTTTGCAACATTTTTCTTCAAATTAAGATACTTCCCATAAGTATGCGTATATATTTGGTACCTATATACAAATAAAAATAACAATGTGATCTATGTAACCAGTAACCAACTAGTGGGATCAAAACTTGTTTGATATTTTGAAGTAGTGTTACGCAATGAAAAAGAGCGATGGTTTAATAGAAAATTATTTGTTTTTTTTTTTTTTTTTCTTGTGGAAATGTTTAATGCTATTTTTTTAAAAAAAAAATTATCATTTTTTACTTCATAACGAAAATATTATTTTCCTATTATTTTTATATACTAAGAGAAATTGTTTTTTTTATTATTTAGAAGGATGTTCTTATTTTATTAAGTTTTTATTGAAATTGAATTCAATTTAAAACAGTAAATTAACTTAATGACATATAAATAAATGGTTCACTCTAAAAACGTATGTTTATAATCTTTAAGTCTAGAGACTCCAGAAAAAAGTTATTACTCTTGCTGTTAAATGGAAACTTTTTATATGGGAACATAGAAATGAAAACGATAAAACCAAGTTATAAGGGCAAGGTCAATTGCTAGATTTATGTAAGACATTTTCTAAGGATTTAAATCCCAGTGCCCAAGACGTTTGAATGAAATATGTGAATTTTTAACAAGCACTTTTTTAACGGTATGTATTCATCGGTGTACATTTGGAGCCATACTGAATTTGTGCTATCAATTTATTTTCTTTTATTCGATAACACTAACTACAAAGTAGAAAGAAATTAATTTATTTTTTGGTATCATTATTTTAGCCACTCATATAAATTTATTCTTTTCTTCTTCTTAATTAAACTTTAATTTGCAATTTTGTCTATTGACTCAAATGGTTTAAACTTTAAAAATTCATTTCAGAATAACCGTGCGCTAAATAAAAAAATCTGAGTCTCAAATATATTAATCGCTTCGTACAACTAACAACCGCAAAGTCGAAATGGGTGACCCCACACATTTGTATTTGTTAAAAAAATATTAATAAATATATAAATAGATAAAATCAACTCGAAATTTCCGTTTTTTTTTTTCTGAAATAACAATCATTTCTTTTATATTTCTGTTATAAGAAGTAATCTCAAAGTATCCTTATCCAGATTCAGAAATGTTGGGGAAAATACTTGTATGTATTCCATATAAAAAAAAATGCTTGAAAATATAGCAAAATAAATTATACGTTTAGTTGAAAAAGATTAAGTACAAATGTATTCTATACATATTCTACAATTGCAATTACAAATAAAATATTAATTTCCAAAATATTAAGTTTGAGCAAACGAATTGCGATTTGGCCTAAAATTTTACTAAGGTACTTTAAATTGGTTGAATTTGGATTAATTTATGTTTAAATTTATTTTTGCTTTAAAAAAAAAAAAATATTTCTTTCATTTGATGGACTAGTCATTTAATAAATTCGTTTAACCCATTTTAAGACAAAAGTTAAATTACATTTACGACAAGTTATTTTTAATTTGTATCCCTGCTTATGGAAACCAATAATAATCATTCATTCACACATAATTTTGCATTTTATCAAATAATTAAGTAATAATAAATCTTCATAACTTGAATTCGAATGTTTTGGAATGATACTTTCCGATGAGACTGGGAAAATGTTTCACTACTAAGTTGCTTGTTTGATGTTTAGTAGGATTTGTTAAAATAAATATTTTACTGATCATATTTATATACGTAGTTCCAGCAAGCTACGACGCTGAGAAGGCATGGAATGATCATTTGAAGCGCATGCAAGAAATCGAGCGCAGGTAAGATAGTTTATACTTGGTGTTTTGGTTAAAGATATTCGCACCTATATATACGAATAAATGTATGCATATATATGTACATATATGTAAGTATATTTTTCAATGTCAGCCAAATTTTCAATACAAAGTTTAAAAAAATCTGATTTTTTTTTTTTTTCATTATTACATACGAGTAATAGCTTGAAAAAGAAACTTATTATCGGTTACAAAATAATATCAACTTTAACGAAAATGCCCAGATATCCAGCAAAAATGCTCAAAATAATAGTTACATCGATATATAATATAAAACAATAATAATAATCAACCAAATTTTTTAACCGAAAATCTAATTTTCTTCGCAAAAAAAAATTGTCAAATACAAATTCGTAATTGTTTAAATCTATTGCCAAAACATGATCAGATCAGAAAGGGGATCTAAAAGACCACTGAAAAGAAAATAAGATTATTGTTTAACCGATCGCAGAAAACAAGGGAATATTGATAATCGCAATTAAGTTCAATCTACTTATGTCATTTTTGATGTCCAAGAAACGTTGCTCCCTAAAATTATAAAACTATCACATTCAAATACAACTTATTTGTTGCCTTTTTTTTCATCACAGAACACAGAACATTACGTTCTAGCCATGTACTTGTATGTTCTCAGTTAAAAACTTAAGTGTTTTTGTTGTTTTGTTGCGCGACTAAGGAATCATCTACAGATCTTCAATCTTACAGGCAAATTAAAACAAACAACAATATTTTAATAAAAAAACAATGAATATACGCTGTTTCTAAATTACAAATTTGATTATATGTGCTTATGCAACTTGTAATTCTCCTAACTCATCACTACCATAGTGGATTGCCTATGCCTATTTGCGAAAAATAAGTTTCCCCCCCAAAGTGACCTTTGGAAAGCATACATATTTATGTATAAGAGAAATTATTTGCGGTAAATTTATATGATAATCAATTATATCGCGGATAAACCTAACAAGCAACCTTTCTTATTGAAACTTAAGATTTGCAAGCCAATCAATTTACACATTCTGTCATAGTTATGAGGTTCTTCAAACGTATTTAATTTGTGAATAGCATATCTCGTGAACTTTTTCCAATCTACGCTCGCGAATCCCATATGGTGAATGTATGATGGATGTATATTCAAAGTACTGTCTGACCAACAAGCAGCAGGTTGCTGTAAGACCATTACGTTTGAGAAAGCCTAACAAAGAATGTGACTTGACAATTATAAATTTAATTTATTGTCGAATATGACCCCGAGATCTTTGACTTCATCGAATCTCTGAAGTTTACGGTCGTTTATAAAATGATCATAAACCATACAGGAACGTTACAATCCGTCTAGAATGGATCGTATGATACTCATGTAATGATATCTCTTTATACAGAGAATATTTAGTCGATTATTAAGAAATTGTATCACAAAACTTTTGTTACAACTTTTTCTTAGCAGAAAGTGTGCATAGCTTCTGAAATCTGTAACCGAAGTTTACGAATTCTAATGAGATATTTACAATAAATCTTAACCATCTGTAAATAACTTATAAAAGCAATACATGTTGCTTTTTTTTTAAAGGCCACAAAAAGTGGGCGTGGCTATGTATAATGCATAGAAGGAATGTAGAAAAGGTCAATGTCTATTTTACTGCTTCGGATTCTAGAAAGCTTATACACCAAATTTTATGTTTCTAGCTCGAAATTTAACGCCTAAAAAGTGGTGATACAAATAGACGAACGGACTTGACTGGATCGACATAACTTTTAATGCCGATCACAAATATATACATATGATATACTTTTGGGGGTCTATCATTATTATTTCGCTATGTTAGAAACTATGTATCAAACTTAATATACCCTGAATAACGTGTAAAAGCCGGTATTCTTATTTAGTATAGTGAAAAAATCTTAGATTTTACTATATATAATATATTCGTATATTAAGCTCCAAAGCATTGGGCTTGCACCATTTTTACAATCTGACTAAAATCTAATGAACTCAGCTAATGTAAACTAAGTTCGGTCTTAGTAGTTATTTTTCATAACTTTCAGTAATCTAATATCAGAATGTCGAAATACAAATTTGCATTACTCAGTTTTGATTTCAGCATCTTGTGAACGAGAAACACCGTTTATCAGTTCCTCTGCCTAATATCTATGAGAAGAAAAATCTAAGAAGCTGACATTTAGCTGTAATGGAGTTAGCTCCCACAAAGAATGAAGTGGTATTTGAATGTTTGAAAATAATTAAAAGCGGTTCATATTTGAGAAACGAAACAAAATATTAAAAAATTGGACAAATTAATAGTATCAACAGGTCTTGAATCCTAGTTTAAACATTCTGCAAAAACGATCGTTCAAATTGGTGCATTTTTGCAGAAGCTATTGTGAATGAAAAAGCGAAAAGCAATGTTACTAATAGATGAACTACCCGGGAAAACCACTTTTATTCATATTTTTTGCTAACACGATTTTTTTTGCCTAGAGGGTGAAAATCTTCTAAAGACACCATTGGGCCCGACCGCGCATGCTTATGGTAGTGTGAGATTTTTACTCACTAAAAGCACCACTCTTCAAGATTCATACTACAACTAAGCCGGCGCTTATCCAGCAGTTTTATTTTCGCTTACTAGACTCGTGATTTTTGGAAAAAGATGTTCGTATATAATTAATAAAAACACGATTTTTTGAAATATCTCAGCAAAAATTGTATAAAATAATCGCCCAACAGTTAAAAGAGATTATTAATAAATATATATAAATATCAGATAGGGAATAAAAGTGCCTAGAGCCTACAAAGATTTTAAAATGTCCCTGCCCCTTCACAATCATTCATTCCGCTTATGCACAGCGATACAAACCAACACAAGATACAAACCAAAAATCTAAGTTAAGGAAAACAAATTTACTAAGAGTGTACATATGTATTCATTTGGTGAAAGAAATAGAAAAAAAAAATGTAGGTACCTTAAAAAATATTCGGAAAAAGTATAGAACCTTGTATAGGTAATTCTAAATCAACATAACTTTTAGTAACTCTTAATAATCAGAGAAAATAGTTTTGCAAACCCCAAAAAGTGGGAGTGGTATTGTGCCATGTATGTATACACTAATTTTAGAAAATCAACATCTCTATATTTTTCTCAGGCCGTATATTTCCGTTTCAAGTAAAAAGAGTGAGAAAATTACGAGTATTTTTTTTTTTTAAAAGTAGGCGGTTTTCCAAATGTTTCATTCTCCTACCTCGAAATTTAAAGCTACACCCAGTTTTTGGGTGCATTTTCTTAAAAAGAAGACAGCATATTCTGCTTCCTTCCAAGCTATTTACGTTGATGGTTAAGTCTTATTTTGAATATCTCGTCAGAATCCGTGAACTTCGGTTACAAATTGTGGGAGCCATACCCACTTTCTGCTAAAAAAAGTATTTTTTGATAAAATTTCTTAAAAATCGACGTGAGTTAAAAGATGGAAAATCCGTTCTAGGCGGATTGCATATTTCCTGTATGTTTACATTCTCTGTTACGTATTTTCATTTGTACACTCTTTCCATAAGTACTCCGTATGCAACAATAGAAATTGATTAAGAAAGCATGCAGACAAGTTACAACCCATCTGGAACGTGTCGTATGGTACCCTATCCCTCATCTTCTAACACATCCCTAATAAAGTGGGCGTAACGTTGTAAACCATTTGGTTCAAATGCAGTTAAATATTTCTACTCAGAGGGTCTTTATTTTTAAGAGATCTTACTACATAGTTTGTGGCTAACATGCGTGGCGTTCGCCATTTGTAACTGAAAGTCAACAATTCTAGTGAAATATTCACAATAAGTCTTAATCATCGCCGTAAATAGCTTTGAGAAATCAAAATACGGTTTTTCGAAGAAAACGCCCCCTAAAGTGGGTGTGGCATTGTATAATGTATGGATGAACCGTAGAGAATGTGAAATCTCTATATACTCATATATCTCAAATGCAATATTTTTTTATATACATCTTTCAATAATGTTATACATTATATCATATATTATAGATAACACGCACGCGCTATAGGGTGGGACTCTTTACAGACGTCACCAAATTTTATTTTTTGATTTAAATTTTTGGTTAATCGCCGCCCTCCCCTCACATATGCTCACTCACTTCACTCTCTCACACTTACTTTTTGACATTTCCCTAAGCTTAATGGTTACAAATTGTGGGAGCCACGCTCACATTTTCTGCTAAGAAAATGTTATCACAACAGTTTTGTGATAAAATTTATTCAAGGAAACATCCTCTGTGTAGGTCGTTCTGGACGAATTAAACTTTTCTGTATGTTTATAGTTTGAATGATTTTGTAAATGGGGCGGAATTTTGGTACGAGAAACAAATTTCGAAACACTTTAGTTTAAGTAATTCAGGAAGAATATAATTTGTATCATAATGTTTAAAACAGCCTTACAAATTATACTGTTACGATCAATGATATCTAAGGTTCGACTCAGTGGTGTTTTTTTACTTGCACCTATAAGTGCAAGTATCAGTTTCCTAAGAATTTTGGATCTCGAGATCTTGAACATTCTTGATATTACTATAATAGAGAAACTCAAAGAGTGGGTTTGATATAAGCTGTAGGATGGTATACCAGGTTTTTATCAAAATGTATGTGTTTAAAATATAACTGATGCAGACAATTTCAATGAAAATTAATGATAACAATTAATATCCAAAAAACATTTACATAATCTATTCATTTAACCATTAGGTAGATATCGATTTTGAACAAAATCGTCATAGCCATATCCTTACTACAGCTATCGAAGATGACTTAGATATCGATTTTGAACAAAATCGTCATAGCCATATCCAAGAAATAACCAATTTTCGTAAATCCGCTACTAAGTAAAGTACTGTAATTCAAACTTCAAGCGAAAAATTGAATATGCAATTATATTGCAAATGTCAGTGTCACTACAGGTATGAAATTTTATCGAAATCGTTATAGACGTTAATTGCACTTTTTCACAAACCGCAGATATTAAGTTTGAAAACATCTGTCCAGCCGTTTAGGCGGGGCCTACTTTTACAGGTTCCTCTAAAATAGTAATACTAAAATGTATTGAAATGTCGATATTACATTTTCACTATACATACTTGTCTTACTCGTATATGAGCAAATAGAAATATTTCATACCTTCGTCATCTGAAAAAAATAAAAAGAAGAATAAAATAAATAAATATCTAAAATTCATGTTAAGGTGCTTATTGATACTTATACTATATATACATATTACCTCTGATATGAATTTGTATCCAAATCGCTGAAGCCATTTTCGAGAAAATAGTACTTTTTCAAATTAATCTTGAGGTTAGAATAAAAATTTATATTTCTCCTTGAATTGTGACCCCACGGACCCCAGATATGAAGTTTGAAGTAAATTGATTCAACGATTTAGGCTGTAGGCAGTGGTACAGTCGGACGGAATTGCGAGGACCACTTTTTTTGAGTTGCCCTATTATACAGGGTGTCCGGTGGCAATTTTATGTTTTTAAACGTGAATAAAACAAAAATTATGAGACAAATTGTTTTATTACTTAGTTTAACATAAAGAGAAAGAATGCGGGTTCTATTTTTTGAAAATGATATGATCGTGGCTTTTCTAACCCGTCTGTAAACACTTTGGATTTACTCGGGATGTGTAACGCAAAAGCCCCTTCTTTCTTAAAAATATCAGTTGCACAAGTCGAATTGAAAATCGGTTTTTGTTTTGGCTTAAGACTAACTGATTTACTTGGAATGAAGGAGCGCATTTCAAGTAATATTAGGTCTATAATCATGTCGGTATTAGCATTTACTTGTTTATCGAGGAAGTATAGAAATTAGCTAAAATCTCTATAGGATGAGTTAAGATATGACAGTTCCAATCAGCATTATCGTACGCCAGACTGTTTTCCTATCGAATTGTTTTAGCTGAATGCAGATGTTAAAGAAAATAATGACTCGACTGGCGAAATAAAAACGCCGGGTGGCGTTAATAGAAAGACCGATTTCTATTATTCAGAAACACGTTTATTCTCGTTGACAGTTAAGTAGCAACTGACTCTATGTAGATGACAAATCAATATAATTCACAATGTCTCCACAAGAATATAATTAATGATAAAAAGCGAGATAGCAATATTTAACTTTAAAAACATAGGGTAAATTAAGAAAGTTACATGGATTAAAAGAAAGTTTCAGATAATTTTTAACATCCTCCGGCCGGCGAATTAGGAGTGGATTCCAATGGGGAGAGCAGCTGAACAGGTCTTCGAGTTCTTGTACCATAAGGGTATCGTATTCCGCAAGCACGAACTTTGCCATCCCGACCTGTGAACACATCTTCTATACAGCTAGCCTCCAAGCTAATCGTGACTTTCCGGAGTCAAATACTAGAACAACATCATTTTTCGTTAGTTGTAATGAAAAATTACCTTGACTATGGTGATACGAGCGCAGAAGCTGCATGTACTCGGTGCGCCATCGAACCCATAACATACTAGTGTACTTAAGTCGCTGCTTCCAAATTGTCTGAATGTTACTTGACTGATTTACAGCTCGTTCAATATTGGGAAATTCCCCGTGACCAAACAGAAAATGAGCCGGGGAAAGAGGAGCGATCTATGAAGAATCGCTGCTCACATATGTAAGTGGACGGATGTTTACCATACCTTCTGCTTCAGCAATCACTGTTGCTCGTACGTAAGTTTCGCCTTCCCTATGACAACCTTCAAAACGTTCTTTATCGTGCGAATGAGCCGCTCCCAAAAACCTCCCCACCATGGGGCTCGTTCAACGATGAACTTCCACTTTATTCGTTTATTTGCCAAAAAACCCTTGGAGAACCTCATCCTCGAGAATACGATCAGTACCAGCCATCTTTTTTTTTTTTTTTTTTATAATTTGCACGTGTGAAAGGGGTTATGAATACCCTTATACTATTTTTAGGACACGGGCGTTTTTGAGGAAAGGGAAAGAGACAGAGAGAAAGACAGATTGGTGTAGTTGGTTTGAAACTCAGCTGGTATAAAGTTTCAGTGAACTCCAAGGGTGGCTGTCCAGATAACTGGGGAGCTTGTTTGTTTTTGCTTTTGTCGTTGCTCATGATTCACAGTATTTTTTTCCGTCCTCCTGATGTCATCATCACGATCAAGTTGCATTTTAGCCATATGATCGCCCTACTGCCAGTGTT
The DNA here is from genome assembly GCA_963082735.1 of Pocota personata. Lineage (NCBI taxonomy): Eukaryota > Metazoa > Arthropoda > Insecta > Diptera > Syrphidae > Pocota > Pocota personata. Next base: position 83,203,414 of record OY720429.1, read on the forward strand.
ATGCCTTCGCAGTAGAGTTGACATAAGCTTTCGCAATTGATCGACTTTTTATTTATTTCATGCGAAATAAATAGATGATTATTGACATCAGGATTCGAACCGTGAACCTGTAGCGTGACAAGCGATGATGTTACCACTACACCACGGCCACCCTCTCTAAAGCAGCTCTGCGAAATGTCCGTGCATTATCGGAGTAAATTGTAGACGGAGCACCTCTTCGAACTATAAATAGCCTAAGCCCCATAATGCAGCTGTCGGTAGACAAGATCGTGACCAGCTCCAAATGCACAGATCGAATAGAGGTACACGTAGAAACCATGAAATAACTCTTGCACATCTCACTCGTTGAACTGTCCAGATAGTAAAGCGGGCCGCCGAAGTCAACGCCAACACAATCGAAGGGTCTCGACAATGTCAATCTTTCAGCTGGTAGAGGGCCAAAGGGCTGGGAGACTGGCTTGCCCCACAGTTTCTTGCATACGACGCACCTTTGAAGACGTTTTTTCACCAGCTGACGTCCTCTTAGAATCCAGAAACGCTCCCTGAGCCGTGATAAGACGGCTGTAAGATTCTTCTATGGTAGTCATCCACAAGAAGCTCAACGAGGTATGAGTTTGGTGGCAATAACACAGGATGCTTGAAATCTGGTGAATCAGGTAAGGATTGAAGACGACCACCCAGTCGCATAAGCCCATTTCCATCCAAAAAAGGGAGAGTTGAAAGATCTTTGAGGTTGTAGATATTTTGGTACCTTTCTGTAAAATACAAATCTCGTTACAAAATGAATCAATATAATTCGGCGATCTCGAGCTCTTCAGCGGACAAACTATTGGTGAAAACTGGCCCACTCCCTCGTTTGCATAACCTGATGAAGCGGAAGACAAAAGCTGTCACTCGCAAAAACCGCATCCAGGAACTGAAGTTTATGTAAACTAGAGGTTCAGGGCGTCCGCCAGTAGGACTAAGAGTTGGCAGTAGCAAAGCCAATCTTGCTACGCTATCTGCAGCCGAAGGAACATGTGCCTCTGAATAGCTTTTCTCATGTTTAAGCCAAGACGGTCCGTGAATCCACATAGAGGTTCGAAAGTTTTGAGCAGCAATTCCTCTGGTAAGAAGATTAGCGGGATTCTCTTTGCCACTGCAATGCCTCCAATCTGCTACCGACGTAAGACGACGTATTTCCGCAACTAGACTTTGCACAGAGGGCGGGCTTCCATTGGGCAGCCTATCCTTGAATCCAACTTAGTGCGATCTTTGAATCTGTCCACAGGCAGATCTTGTGCACACAAATTTTGAGTGACTGTTGGATGTAGAAACACAATCTAGCGGCTATCAATGCGGCGGTTAGCTCTAACTTGGGCAACGTAAGTTCTCCATTTCCATCTGGCTTGAGTGGGGCCACTCTACTTTTTGCACACAGAAATGAAACAGTGCTCTTACCTTTGGCGCTAATACATTTGAGGTAAGCCACTGTTCCATATGCCTTCAGGCTCGCATCTGCAAATACGTGCACCTGGATGATATATGGCGGAGGAAACGTTATAACGGCACGAGGAAATATAAAATAGACTGAAAAATAATTTTCATTTTAATAATGACTGGGCTAAGTATTCCAAGTGGATCGAAGATCCTAGCGATCGTTTGTAATACAGTTCATTTCGTATGAGGCGTTAAATTAGAATTGATTAAAGATTCAACGATCTGTACAGGCACTGCGATTTCATCACTGTATACAAACCACGACAATCCCAAGACTTTCTGTATAACAGGGACTTGTTCTGAACAAAGTGATTCGCGTATGCGGACACTGTTGGAATTCCATTTCCTGAGGTTCATGCACGCGTTCTTCATTATCTGTTTGGCTTCTTTTCCAATTCGTTCTCCTTCTTCTTCTGTATTGACACTCGTTGCGAAATCATCCATATAAAAACACTGTTTGAGAACATTGCAAGTGTTGGGGAATTTCTCCTCCTCCAGTATGAAGTGTAAACGTAAGGTGGCAGTTAATTAAAATGGGCTACAATTAACCCGGAAAGTTACCCTCACCATTCTGTATTCTGCATATTCGATCTTGCTATTTGGTGCTTTACGTGGGGCATACCAAATAAATCTGTGGCTATCACGATCCAGTTCGTTTAGTTAGATTTGTAGAAATGCGTTTTCAACGTCCGCAACTAAGGCATATCGGCCAAGTCTAAAATTCAATAAGACTTTTAAAACATCCGGAAGTAGATTAGCACCCACATGTAGATGATCGTTCAACGAAGGATGGTCTTCAGTGCGGAAGGAAGCGTCGTTCGAATTGGTCGGGATTCCTCGATAAGCGCGTAGTCAATGATTTTAACCGTCTCAGTGTATGACCCTTATTGGTTTTCATTTCGATGTTTGGATTTGTCCACGGTAAAGAAGCCTCATATCGTGAGCCTTTTCTTGAAATAGATTTGGCGATCAAACCTTCGGCTAGGTGTTCGTTTTCTGATTCTTCACTTGCAATCCCGATGGCTTCTAAAGACCAAAATGACGTGATGATGTCGTCGTTTAAAACCGATAAATGTAGGGTAGTGCTACGAGTAGAAGGAAAGCATGAATGTTCGTTTGTGCCAATATTCTTACCAAGGGGATGGGTTCCTTGTAGCGTCTAACCGAAGATTGTTTCTCCGTCCCTCAGATTGTGAGAAATTCGTCCTTGTCTGCTTGTCACTACTGACCAAAAGAAATCGGATCTAATTAGAGCACTGAGACCATCAACTGCATCCATGCTGGTTTACCGAGTGTCAGCTAGTCGCGGACCTCGAAATGCTGAGCACGCGGTGTCAGGAGCATTTAATACGTCGATGCATATTTCAGGAACAACCACCGCTTCAATTTCCACACTTTTGTTGCCAAACTGGCTAATGATGGACATTTTCACCTTCTGGTATGCCCCGAGCTGTCTTCAAAAAGACGTTTGAGTTTCCCAGCGTTGAATTACAAGCATATAAATTTAGTGCACTTTGGGCGTTCGGCGCTGACATATTCCTTGAATTAATGTATAATGGGTCACACAAAGAAGTCAGGTGTTTTCCTCTGCACTTTGTGCAAGTTATCCATTTCGCGCTTCTACATGTTTTGGAATTATGTCCACGGTTTGCGCACCGAAAACATCTATCGCCTTTCCTCAGGATTTCCTTTTTCTCGGTAATCGTTAAACTGCTGTCACATTCCTTAGTTGTGTACGTGTCAGATGCGCAAAATGCACATACGTTTTTCTCATTTACCGAAACTAAACTGGTTGCAGTGCCTGTAGGTGAGGGAGATAGAGACGAACCTGCCTCTTTCCAACAATTCAACTTCCCTTTTTAGAAATTGCATTATACTGTGAACTTGCTCATCTCCAATTAGCGAAAGCGTGGAAGTACTATCGTCGCCCCTTTCACTTGTTACACCAGACTCACCAGCATTATATTTCTCGGTCAAACGAAAATAATCGATGCGAAAGTCAAGCGGTAAGCATCGTAGCAATATCGACTTGAGCATGATGTTATATTGGTGCGACGGTATTTGAAGAGCAGTCAGAGTGCGATAGCTAGATGTAATCGAATTGTAGAGATTACGCAGACCTGCAGCATCGGTTTTTAAATGTATAGGCCGGAGGGAAAGCAACTGCTGCATATTCTTGTCGACTAAACGCTCGGTATCACCAAATTGCTCTTGTAAAAGCGAGACCGCTGCTTCGTAACACTTACCCGAAGCAGTAAATCCCTCAATTACCTTTTTTGCGTTCCCCGCCATTACTGACTCAAGATAGGTGAATTTGTCGGATTATGTTAAACAGCCGTTTTCGTGCACCGCAGCACGGAACTGCTCCCAAAACCGCAACCACTCTTGGAAACTACCATCGAATTTCTTAAGTGGGAGTTTTGGGAGTCTGTGCGACCCACCAGTGATAAATGTGTTGTGGGACGTATGTTCCGAAATCGTTGGTGGTGGGGCTTGCTTCGCCTGCAGTTTGGGTAGACGCGAATCCAAACGAGAAAGTCTTGATACTCTGCAACTTTTTCCAGCTCTTTGTCCAGATCTTCGGTCTTGATGAGAGCTTTGGTCTTCACCTCTTGATTCGTTGAATTGAGACAATCGTGCGCAGCCGTTAAGCGCTGAATGAAGAGGTCGGTTTAGACTCTCCCGAGTCAAGAAACTCGGAAGCGCCTTTGGCGATTTGTGTTACCTGCCCTCTGTATGCGGGCCGCGCGGGTAATTCCATTGTTGTCGTTATTCTAATTGCTAATCGTTATACTGATTTTCTGAAATTTAGGCTCGACGTCTTTCCTCCCGGGTTTCGGCACCATAAAGAAAATAATGACTCGACTGGCGAACTAAAAAGGCCGGGTGGCGTTAATAGAAAGACCGATTTCTATTATTCAGAAACACGTTTATTCTCGTTGACAGTTAAGTAGCAACTGACTCTATGTAGATGACAAATCAATATAATTCACAATGTCTCCACAAGAATATAATTAATGATAAAAAGCGAGATAGCAATATTTAACTTTAAATAATATAGGGTAAATTAAGAAAGTTACATGGATGAAAAGAAAATTTCAGATAATTTTTAACAGATGTGATTGAAAGAATTTAGCTGACACCAGCTATGTTGAGTAGAAACTGCAATCGCATATCTACTTAAAAAGCGAGTTATAGGAATAGAATAGGTTTAGAGTGGCCGCGACTGTAAACATTTTGAGTTAAGAAGAGAAAATTACATATAAAAGTGTTCGAAGTCTAACGGGGATTTGAAATTGTTTCGACTTAAGGAGAAGTTCGACTAAGGCTGTGTCTTAAGGTGAGTAGGTATTATGTCGCCTATGCTCATAAAAATCTTTTATACTGTTAAGCATTAGTGAGTACTAGCAGCAGCTAGGGGGTTCATTCCGCTACAGCTAAAAGAGAGAACATTCAACAATACATACCCAATATATTCTATTCAGATCGACTTGGTAATTATCGAATATTGTAATTCTAATTACAATATTTGATAATGTACTGTAATTTATATAGTTATCAATTCGATTCAAATTTATTAATTCGAATACGAAACATAAGTAATTTTGATTGAACCCTTAGAAATTAAAACAAAAAGAATACATCCACATAAATAACACACACGCAAGAGTAGTTTAAGTTATTTTTAGAATATTCAGTAAGAAAAAACAATTACTCGGGTGAGCATTATTTACTTTGCTTTAGATGGCACTACAGTCGGGGGTGGATCTGGGCCTCAACCAACAAGCATGTCCAGCCAGCTTTATCTTGTGCTAGCCGTCTCCAGTTTTGCACAAGAAATTGGTTGAGGTTTTTTTCCACTTGCACGTGACACATTAGGTGAGGTCTTCCTTTACCGCGTCGTTCTTCCGGGTTAGATTCGAAGACTTTCCTGGCCGAAGCGTTGATGTCCATTCGCTCTACGTGTTATAAAAAAAGCAGTAATCTTTTAGGTAGCTTTTTGGTTTAATTTAAGATCCGTATTTAAGGTTTCGTTGATTATTAATCAAAGTATCTTCCTAAGTGAACAATTTTGAATAAAATCGTATTAACTTGAAATAAGTGCAGTAACCCCCTATTTTGTTTTGCATTCCCCTTCTGGTTGAATATTACTTTATAGCATGCTGTTATCATTCGGTTATTATTATCATTTTAATTAAGTTCTGATGTGATCATGTTAACGGCCATATGTACACTGAAACAGAATAAAATTTTATATTTTTATAACCCATAACAGAAAGCGAGTTTGCTCAACATAGAATCGTTCAATATACTCAAATAATACTACTTTTCAGAGAGCATCATATAAAAATAAGAATAAAATGCTTATATCAGAAACAAAAAGCCACGTATTAAAACATAATTTCAAATTAATAGGTACCCATCTCGTTATGGTCTTTACCTCAAGGATAAACCAAATGCTCCAAATGCCTTAGTTCCTTTGGAATACGAACCAGAGGATAAGCTCCTTCAAGAACTCAATAAGGGTAAGGATATTTAATTTTAGTATTCAAAAATACGAATATCAGCTAAAGTAACAAAAATAAATAAATAAATAAATAATAATAATAACAGCTTCTCGTTGTACCAAATAAAGGAAAACCTCATCAGAAAATTTGCTAAAATTTTAAGATTTAAGTAAATAAATTTATGAAACCTAAGAATACCTCTCCTCATAAGAAAGAGAATTTTTTCAAATTCATTGCCATCAATTCAATGAAAAAATAGTAACAAATAAAATAAAATTTGTTGAATTATATTCAATAGAATTTTAGATTTTCTTTTCATCTAACATCTTAAGGGCTTTTCAAAAAATCACAAGTTCCATCGAATCAGTTTAAACAAATTCATCTGTGTACACATATAACATAACAAGATTCTTTTATTCACTTTAAAGTTATATAGGAATATATGTTGATACAAAAAAGAGGAATGAAATTTCTGTAATTATTTAAAAAAACTGCAAACTATTTATATTTTGTTTTTTCGTTAAATGTTTCATTGTAAATTAAATAAAACAACATTCAAAAAATATCTTTAACTTCATTCAGAAATTTTTCAATCATATTACTTAATTGTAACAAAGCACAGCTTGCATTTTTATATCCTTATATTTTATAAACTGGTTGTTTCAATTTATTCTGTATATTGTGGTGTTTATTTAATCAACTTCACTTTCAATTGTTGTTTGTTTATGTTGTTACTAATCACTTTATATGCAGAAAAACTCATTTTATTTTCAAATCAATAATGCAGTTGAACGAAATAATTGTGACTGAAATATCTCTCATGAACATCATATAGCTAAAACATCTCGGTTTAGAAAAATGCAAGCTATGCTTTAATCTTGTACAAATTTAATTGTCAAAAATTCATTTCTATCATTGATAAACAAAATGAAACAATATCATTTCTGGCATAGCATTTTAGACCGTGGAAATAACAAATCGAAGAGGGGGAAATTTAAATTAATTTTATTGATTAAGAAATCGAAAATGTAATGCTCAATGTGAGCATAGTCATAAAGAAATTAACGAACACTCTTAATATTAAACTGAGTAAAATTTGTATTAAATATGATCATTAAATACACAAAATAATAATAAAAAACTAATCAAACCAAAGATGTTTTACATTTTTCTAGAAAAAAAAAATACGAATTTAAAAATTTCATAAATACAGTTTTTTTCTGCTCAAAATGTAACTCATAACATATAATAAATACAAAAAAAAAAGAAGCGAAAAAATATATACAATTTTTGAACAAAACCCGAATCTGGTTGTTTAATTTTTTGATTTTTGAACCAGCTATATAGCTATTTTGCAATCTCTCTCAATTTATTTAACTCATACTTTTGCCTTTTCTAATTTCGGCCGATACTTTCCATTTAATCCACATCTAAAGTATTTCTCCGCTGTAAATATCGGAAACCATGAAATATTTAACGAATATTTTTACATATGTACTTTATTTTTTAAATGTACATACTTATAATCACAACAGTTATATTTACTTACATTTTCAACAAATGCATTTTTTTTAAAGCAATACATACAAATTATTAACAGATGATGCAAAATATTATACATAAACGAGAAACAAGTTAATACTACAGAAACCATTGTTTTATAATTTATAATATCGTCAGCAAACTGTTGATAACTCTGCAATTTTAGAACTAAATTTTGATCAACTTTATAACAAACTGCATATAGGAACTGCTAAACTGATTACGGAATAAAGGAAAAATTCGGTAGGTTTATAGGTACTCGTACAATATTTACATTGAAAAGGTTGCAATAATTTATTAATGTGGAAATTTATTAATTCTGGACAAAAATGTGTTCCTTATGTGAAAAGCAATAAATGCGTGAGTCAGCTTAAGTCTTAAGATTTGAGTTTGAATTCTATTTCTATTTTTACTTGTTCCTATAAAGGACGAATAAAGTTTTCATAAAAATGTTTGATCTCAAGATTTTGATCAATCTTGGTACTACTATTATAGAAGAACTATAAAAAGTCGGTCTCGAATTCTATCAATCTGTTTGCTCTAGTAGAGAACTGGGCCAATGCAACCAATTCCTGCCAGTTATTTTACCCATGCAAGTGAAAATATTTCGTTCACCATTTTGCTGAATGATTCTTAAGACTTTTCATCCAAATCTAGTCAGAAAGTAGAGCTATCCTTGGGCGGGATATTCCGTTTTTTCGTTTTCCCATTTTTTGTTTCGGTTTTAAAACAGAAAATGAAAGAACAAAATCGTTGGAAAATGTTCGATACTAATTCTTTTTTACTATTCCGGTAACTGTAGCAAATACGGAACGTTCATTTTCAAAACTGAAAGTATTTAAAAACTATCTTAGAAATTCACTTTTAAGCATAGAGGTTAAAGATAATGAAAAATGGAATATGCTAAGACCAGATGCAAACCGTTTTAATAATTTTGAAATATATATTTTAATAAATAAAAGTTTTTCATTTAACTAAATCTTTATAGTATGTTTTGAGTACCATGTCCAATTTAAATTTATCGTTGAGTACTTTCTAGGGAATTCAAACTTTGTGCGGCCTACGGTACTTAACTTAAAAAAAATGCATATATAGGTACTCGTATATGCAAATGTTTAGTAGAACCTCATTGATAACTTCAAGTTTTGCACCAAAACCTTCTAAATTACGCACATCAAAGCTGATCAGCTTTTGCATTAGAGAACTTCAGTTAGTTCTAGTGGAATTTCAATAGTTTTGAAGAATTATGCTAAACATAACTTGATTGTGCTGTGGCTTAATGCTTACGAGTAAGAGTTTGATCACTGAGTCGGAGACTCGATGGTGGAATCCTAGAAACATTAACACGTTTTTTCACGGTCCCACCACTCGCGTAAGTCATTCAATCGTCCGAGAGTAAAATTGTTACGAGAAGCTCCCCCAATCAAAAACAAATTATCATTCGAAAACAGAATGAAACTGTAAGTCCCCGCCATTCGTGTTTCGCACGAAACGAATACCTACGAGAAGCTAGATTAGGCCCTGTGTGGGTACTTATTTACTTATTTATTTTATAACTTAAGGTACATATCATTCAAATTGGGTAAAATTTGGCTGAAGTATATAGGTATCTACTCGAAATATTGGGTAATGCAATAAAATGTGCGTATTTCGTTAAACTTTTTTGAACAATTTTATTTTGAATCGGTATAGCGCATAGACAAATAAGTTCGAAGTTGTAGCATCTAACGCGATTAAACTAAACAACAACACAACTACGCTTTTGGCCGTAACTCTGAACGGAGCCTAAATAGGCCCCACCACCAGTATAATTTTATTCCTGTCGTACTTCAACCTTCAAACCATGAAAATCTGATGGGATAAATGTAGGATACCAAATAATTCCGCCTGTCCGATGTTTGTGCAATAAAATCTTAAATCCAAGAAGTCCTAGGAAGCTGAAAATTTGATGAAAGGTAGCCCATGACACAAAAGAATGCATTTGAAAGTTTTAAATTAATTCAAATCGGTGCACACTTGCAGAAGTTATTTTGAACGAAATCCATGGCAACATTGCACACAATAAGGTATATTTTCAAAGCCGGTAATCCAATTGATAACAAAAACGCTGCCTTCATTTTCTAACCCATCCATAATAAATTCGACGTGGCGTTGCGAACTTTTTGATTAGAATGCAACGAGATCTTTCTACTCACGGAGTATTTAAGCGATTTTTACGAGATTTTACCAAAACAACTTTTGGTTTTCTTAGCCGAAGTTGGACGCACGTATTTTGATGCGATATTCAAACTATACTTAAATATTACCGAAAATAGCTTTGAAAAGGCAAATTATGATTATTTCAAGAAACTGCTTCGGATTCTAAGAAATTTAAGGTGCATAAATTGGTGAAATGCAACTGAATAGGACGAACATAAATATAGATATACCTACTTTCGGGTTTCTATAGTTATTATTTCTTTATGTTACAAACCATATATCAAATTTAACATACACATGATGTGTAGATCGTATGAGATATCTTACCCTTCATTTTCTAACCCATCGCTAATAAATTGGGGTATAATTACAGTGGCATCTTTCTACTCAGAGAGTATTTTTGCGATTATTGTGAGACTTCAGGAAAGTGTGTAAAAAAAAGTTCACGGATTTTGATGAAATATTCACAATAAGACTTAACCATCACCCTAAATAGCTTTGATAAAGCAGAACATGTTTTTTTGAAGTATCGCCCCGGAAAGTGGATGCGGCCCTATATAATGTATGGACGAAGTATAGAAAAAGTCAGCGTCTATATATTTTGTTAAAGCAACAGTTTTCAGTTTCTTATAAAATATTTGAAAAAACGACATATTTTTAAAAATGAGCTTGTTCTTGAGTGGATTTGATTTTTTTTTATTTCTATTCCTTCGGATTTCGTAGCTCAAAGTTTAAGGGACAAAAACAATTACATACGGACAGACGGATGCTGATCACAATTTCTCTATCCTCCTGGGACCTGAACCGTAATTAAGAACATTTTTAATATTTTGGTACCCGATATTTGCTTTTGACAATATTTGGAAATTATTTGCGCACACATTTTTATTTTTTTAGTTTTTAGCATGTACACATATGTATATGATCTTCAGGCATTCTAAGTAAATTTATAGAAGAAGAAAACCGAAATAATGTTAAAATATGCAAATTATTCATACTTAATTTGTATTAGAATAAAGTATCAGTAATACTTTTTTATGCAAAAAATTAAAAATGATCTCGCTGAATATGCAAATTTATATCACATGGTGCAGTTAAAGTTTGTCAGAGATTTCGCAATTCTCTGCCACATTTCCTAGTAGTTATTATCAAGCTGTTGTTTTATCTTTTCTTTCTTACATATGTATATCCTACCCAGGGTTAATATATAATTTGCAACATAGAGAAATAATTATGATAGAACCTCAAAAGTATACATACATATACACTCCGTCTCACTTGATTACGAACAGGCAGTTTTTTTTTTTTTAATTTTACGACATTTTTCAAACCCTTCGCTAATCTGGGAAAAACCAATTGCACAAGGAATGAAGGATATATTATGTTTATATTGTAAAAAAATAAAGGGATTAAGTTGATAAAATTTTCATGGCGAATATGGCTGGCCTTCTGTATCACGCGATGAACAGTCGATCTGTAATAGCTGTAACTCCAGTTTCTGCCTTAATTTTACTTACGGAGAGCCTTGAATTTGAAGCAGTTCTCAGTATCGCCCGCCTTTAATCACATGTTGTTGCTTTACTGACTCAGAATTTGCGGTTTTTCACATACTTCTCCGGGTCCTTAATAAAGCTGTGTACAACAGTGGCGCCTCTTTCAATCTTGCTGGCTATGAAACGGATGGATTTTCTTTGTTTCCGGTAAGCTCCTAGTTTCTTGAACTAAGCTCCTTAATACTCAAAGTATTTATTTGATTTAAAACATGGTAACAGGTAGATTTAGCTACTGTTCGTAATCAAGTGAGACAAAAAAAAAAACTGGTAAATTTTATGACCTTTTTGGGAAAAGCGTCATATAAGTTGCATTTATCAACTTAATCCCTTTTTTTACAATATATACATAATATATCTTTCATTCCTAGTGCAACTGGTTTTTCCCAGATTAGCGAAGGGTTTGAAAAATGTCGTAAAATTAAAACAAAAAACTGCCTGTTCGTAATCAAGTGAGACGGAGTGTATATTCGTACATATTTGTACAAACGTTATGTCGATCTACCCAAATCCGCCCGTCCGTCCATATGTCACCATCTTTTGAACCTTAAATTTAGCTAGAAACATGAAATTTGGCAATTTCAGCTTTCTAGAATCTGTACAAGTAGAAGTGTAAAAGTTGTTAAAATCCGCGATCCGTTCTATTAGCATCGCAAGAGACCTCGATCTTTAACAAATCGATCATGGTTACCGGTATAGATTTTTAAGTTTAAGCACTAGTGTTTACATCTCATGACCTACGCTCTTGTGCCATTTATTTTGCGGATTTTTTCCAACTCAACGATCACGTAAGAGAGATATAGCTTTCGTATGAAAAAGCAGAACGTACGGTGAACTCTTGTAGTCAATAATACCTTTTTTGTTGGATTTATTCAGAGTGATGACTTCTGAGTAATATGTCAAGGCTGTAATTAAGTTTTAGCTTTTTACCTTTTTCAAACATTTGAATAGAAAAAGTATCGGAAGACACACCATCGACCACAACTTGCATTGCATAATAGATCACTTCAAGTTGTGGTCAATGGGGTGTCTTCCGACACCGCTGCTCCTAATGCTAGAGTACAACAGGCATCTACACCTTCACCAACTGTTTGTTTCTACTCCATATCAACGACCTTCTAGAGTCAACAAACAGCAAAATATTTGGTATTGCCTATGTCATCATATTAGTAATAAATAAATATTCGCTAAGTATTTCTCGAGTTGGGCATTTAAAAACGATTTTTGAAACCTCATATATTTTTTATGATTTTCAATTGGGACGGCCTACGCACCAGACCGAAACAATGAGTCAAATTTCATAGAAATCTATTCATAAGGTTAAGCATAATATACATAAGGTTAAGCCAACAACCAAATTTTATCAAAATGCATCAAGTGGTTCTTGATCAATCGTAACACGTAATAGGAACGTAATCGTACAATCGTAATTTTCGGTGACTTTTAGCGCTGAACCGCCTATAGCTGACCCCTACCAAGCCCGATTTAAATGGTTTATAGGTGCTTATTATACTGGGGCCAGAAACTTAATTTCACTGGGTTGGGTTCTTGAATTATGAGTATGAGAAGAAAGAAAAGCGACAGACAAACCGACAGAAAGATAGGCACAAAACGAAAAATGTTTGATTTGAAGTAAAACTAAAGATCAATTGGAAATTTTGAAATAGGAGACAAACGAATTCTTTGTCGTCTTATAGCTCCAAGATATTAAGTTTAAAGAAAATACGTCCAGATCTTTAGGCCATACAACGAAAGAGACAGACATTCAATTTTTAATTGAAAAACATACATATTTTGGATGTGTTAAAGGAGGGTAAAATAAAAAGGGCAATTCTTTGGTACTGTTTTCAATTAACAATAAGTGGATTTTTCCTTAAAGCGGTATAATATTATTCTCATGTTTATGATCTATTGATCCTTAAAGCGGTATAATATTATTCTCATGTTTATGGTCTATTGATTGAAATTAGATTGATGCACTTAATGGGCAAATGAATGACCAAATTATTTGCTATTAAAAGGGTTTTGCTATTAAGTGAGTTGATTTTAATCGGGGAGTACTGTATATCGAAGTGGAAACTTGGTAAGATGTATTACAATTGAAGATGGAGTACATTTCAAATCTAACTTTGACATCGCATTCCTCTCATAAATTCCATGCACGCCATTCCTATTTTTAAATTATTGTAAATTAAAGTCTTAAAGCGTAGTCTTTGCGTGATCACTGAGCGGTTGACTTAAAGTTCGAGTTCAAGAAAATAACAATAAGTTTTACACTTTCCCACCTCCGGGGAATAGCTGGTCCAGAATATTTATTTATTTAAAGTCGTACAGCGTACAGCCTTTTATCGAAAGTTGAATTCAGATGCAGACTTAGATTAAGAAAACATACGCGAATATAAACACATTCTAATTATTGCAATCGGGGGTGGTTTGAAATAACGTAATGGACAAATCTATCGAAAATTATTTATCTTAAAGGTTACTTTTAATACCCTATCCAGGGTATATTACTTTTGATACATAGTTTGAAATACAGAGAAATAATAACGGTAGACCCAGCATCAAAAGTTATACAGATCTAGCCGTGTCGAATGTCACCACTTTTTGGTCCATCAATTTTGAGCTATATAAGCATACTTGAATGCAAAGCAATACAAGTGTACAAATTCTTAAAATTCACCACTTTTCAATATAATTATTATTTTTTATAATTATTTTAGCTAGAAACTGAAAAATATTGTCTAGGTACAATATGTAGACGTTGACTTTCTCTACATTTCATCCGTACTTATACATGAGCTTGTCCACTTTTTGGGGGCACTTTCTAGAAAAAAAAAAACATATAGTGTTTTTTCAAATCTATTTACAATGATGGTTAAGCGAATATATAATCAGAATCCGTGAATTTCGGTTAAACATTTTGGGAGCCACGCCCACTTTTTGCTTAAACAGTTCTGTGATCAAAGTTCTTACAAATCGAGGAAATATCCTCTGAATAGAAATATATCATTGCATATATTTTAGAAATTTCGGAACGCCAAGCTTACTTTATTAGGGGTGATTCAGAAGATGGGGGAGATAAGTTTCGGACGGATTGTATGTTTCCTGTATGTTTTTAATCGGACTGGTTTATTTGTATCGAGAGGAAAACAAATATAAAGATCATAGATTTAATTTATCAATCGGAACATCCGAGTTAATTAGATGCATGTTTTATTACCATAATTACGAAGCGGATGTTTTCAAAATAGTAGATAAAAACAGAGAAAATTTGTGCAGCACTGTGAGTGGATTGCAAATTGTTATTTTCTTTTACCACATGGTTAGCGCGCACCCCTTCGCAAGCTCTCATACATAAATATGTTCATCTTGCTCTGATCCAGGAGAAAAATACGAATGTTGAGTCGTGTTTTTAGTGCTTTTCATGGTCGTCCAACTTCCCAAACCTATATTTTTGAGAATATTTAATTTGCCAAATTTTCGATCTTAAGATTTTGATCAAACTTGTCATTACTATGATAGAGAAACTCAATAAAGTGGGTCTGTAAATTCTGTTTGTCTGCTCGTCTGTCTGTACGCCAGACTGCAGTCTAAACTTCATATTTGCTATCTGTCGGCACTTTACCAATGACCGATTTTGAAAAAGGTCAATTTTTTCGAAAACGGGTCTAACGATTTTCATCAGACTCGTTATTTGAGTTATGGTGGACATATGTATGCTATCAGATGGCGAACCACGTTTTCACCAAAAAATACGTATAACGGTACTTATTAACTGTTTACAATTTTTGTTTAATTTTAACAGATTTAAGAAAAAAAAAAGAATTCAAATCTGAGTTTTTGCAGATAAACAACATATAGTGTGTATAGGTGCAAGTACCCAGTCGTGCACTTCATTTTTCTAATTTCTTTAAAAGAGAACTTGTGTTTACTTTTGTGAATTTTAGCAATCCGATAATCCTAAACAGCAAACTGCAATGTAAAAATTTCGAAGGAAGACTGCACCTAATAAGTGACATTGGTGCATGGAAAAGTGCTATACTGGTTGGGTCAGTACACATATGTATATAACCCAAACTATATTTTGGTTTAGTAAACAATACGAACTATTAGGCTTTCTAGCATGCGATAGATGACTCACAAAGTGCTGTAAATGTTCCATTAAATTTGCCGCTTGCGTACTTCGTGAATTTTATTTTCCAGAAATAAAAATTAACGGAGATGGATAATATGCTATGGAAACGAATCAAAGCTTTTTTGAAGGCAAAACTGACACCTCTGGAATTTTAGATGGCAAACAATTTATTAACTAAAGTCTCATATTGCCCTGGTTTGTGTGAGCTCAAAGGACTTAGACCCGGCACGTAGGAAAATTTGTTCCCCACATTTTATTATTTGGGGTGGTGAAGGTGTTAAGGAACTTGTTATATAAGATTTTGTTCGTGAATTTTTGTTTAAATATTACATTCTACACATGCATGTGTATGCATAGGATTATGTATTTCTAGGTTGGGAATTCATATACCTGCCATATGGCAACTGTCATCCACTGTGACAGGTAGTTAGTTCTTGCCTTACCATTTTACAATATGGATCGTTTAACCACCGCTTAACGCATTAAAATTGTCCCATCTTATTATAGAATGATTAGCTGCTGGGAAATCAACAGGTTGGCGACGATTATTCGAACAAAATTCCCTTCAGCGATGAGGCCCATTTCTCGCTCAGCGGCTATGTAAACAAACAAAATTGCCAATTGCAAAATTGAATTTGGGTTTCTGAGAACTCAAATGTGGTCGTTGAGGGGTCACTACATCACCACGGGTAAAAGTTTGACTATAGACCGACGGCGTGATCGTATTTTCTCTGCGTTGTAATCAATTGATAACCATATTTTTTTGGACTGAGGTTGACGACATTAATGTGAGCGACATATTTTTCTAACAGGACGGGGCGATGTGTCACACAACATAGGTAAATTTGGCTCTATTACACGAAAAGTTCCACGGCCGTTTAACTTCGAGATTTGGCGACATCAATTGGCTACCAAGATCGTGTGATTTGACCCCGTTGCATTCCTTTTTGCGGGGCTATGCCAAAGATTATGTCTCTGCAAACAATCTCTAAACTTTGGAGCACTTAAAAACTAGCATCCATGAAATTACAGTCTCAATACAGCCAGCAATGTGCCGGAAAGCCATCGAAAATTCTCTCACAAGAATCGAAGCTTGCAAAAATTTGCGTGGCTGCCATTTAACCGATGTTGTTTTTCATACATAATGGCATAGTCCAGCATTTAAAACAGTAAAAAAAATTTTATTAAATCTTTAATACTTTTTATTTTACTTAAAATTAAAATCCTAAAGCACAAAATGAAAAACCCTTCATATCATAATACAGGTAAAGTTATATTATTCTTGCCTCCAGAAAACAGTTAAAAGTCAATGATTTTACCAGTAGCATACCAACTAATGTCAAACAAATTGTGGGCATTCCAGGGTCTGCGTCAAATTCATTATTCTTAAATTGTTGACTTGTCATTTCTTAAATGAGATTTTTTGTCTTTAATAGTATTTTGCAGTGCTAGAAGTGAGCAAGAATTTTCTTTTCACACTTATTCTTGTAAATGCAGCAATGTGTATTATACTTGTTAAAAAAACCCACTAAAAAAAAAAAAAAAATTGACAGTTCGGCGCTCCATCGTGCTCACTTTTCAACTCCATTCTGGAAGAAGCTTCGGAACTAAATTTCAATATATTCCATTTAGTTTTTCTCGAATTATTCATTTAATAACGATTCTTGAAACCGTACCCCTTATAGAATACCCCCCACTCCATCTAATTTTAGTGATTTGCATATGGAACAATCTACACACTATTCTAAACTACTATGTAATGTTTCTTAAGTCGGAACCATTTTTGAAGATCCTTCCAACCTTATTCCACGGACATATTTTACCACCACTCTATTAGGTCCTTTTGATTTTCATATGGGACCATCTACGCATCAGATCAAACCAAAAAAACAAATTTAATA
Organism: Pocota personata; assembly: GCA_963082735.1. NCBI lineage: Eukaryota > Metazoa > Arthropoda > Insecta > Diptera > Syrphidae > Pocota > Pocota personata. Next base: position 83,220,731 of record OY720429.1, read on the forward strand.
AAAATTAATTTAGTGAGTCTTGAAGTAGCCGCTTTAAAAAGATTATTTTCCACTCCCACCACCCATTTTGTACCACTTTGTTTAATATTAATGACTTTCAGACAGAACCATCTACACGCCAGTGGTCCGTACTCATCGTCACAATTCAGGCGTTATCCACTTTAATCTTATTAAGGACATCGTTTTTGCTGGTCCTTAATTCACTTGATAAAGTTGGCCTTTGTTAGATAGCGCGAAAAAAATTGTCACCTTAATAACTCCTAACTCTTTATGGAAATGAACTGTGAAGTCTACTCTTTTTTTTTCTATGCCACTAAAACCTGCTTATTATTATACGCCATTTTAAACACGGCATTTTTGTTTTTGTTGTATGCTTAAAAAAACTTTTCGGTTGATTTAGTATAAATTCAAAATCTAAATAATTTTCAGAATAACAGCACAATGAAAACTTTCCTGGAATTAAGTCTTGGGATGAGGTAGTCAGTTGGAATCGTAACCAGTTCTCAAGCTAATGAGTACAGAACGTGGCTGTGTTAGTACAGCTAGCAATCTTACATATTTTCATATCCACTTCGAACTGGATACCTTATCCCGAAATCGATAAGGTTTTTTTAATAGTTCACTAATTTTGTAAACTTTGTAAGAATTGGACGTACTAAGGCTGTGTACATTCATAGATTCAACTTTGGTTAAAACCATATTTTGCAGGCTATGAATACATTCTTAACTATAAATAGTTTCCAGTTAAACTCTGATCGATAATAATGCTCAAATATTTTTGGTCGTCTGTTGGCTGACGTCGAGCTCGCACGTGTTTACTTCGTTTCAGCAAAAAAAAAAAACCTAATAATTGCGAACAAAAAATAAAAACAATCGCGGGCGCCAAATTAATCTCAATAGTGCAGTGGAACAAAAAAAATAATAATAATCAATAAAGTGCAGGGAAGTGCTGTGCGAGAAGAAAAAAAAAAAAAATCATTGCCGGTGTTCTCCATCTACCACACCCCCGCTCACTTACTGCTGCGATTCTTCGTCATCGCAATTCCAGCATGTGCAATACATATATGTATGTACAGGCTTTCAGTTGCGACGACTCAGAGAGTGTAGCATTTGTTGTTGGAAGAATTTCCCGATTTGAAACTGCCTGGATATAACTTAGTGTCGTTATTCTCTCCCCACCATGGCCTCGCCATTAATGTTCGTTGTGATATTGCCTACCAAGTTCCACCGCTAAAAATGCTCCGTCTGTAAGCAAATAATTCACTACTACTTTATTTACAGAAGCCCTAGTGCGGACAGCAACTCAACTTTTGACGAATTTGATGCGCTGTCCGATTCTATAACTCGAATTGTCTCCTTGTCCCCTCACACTAAAATCGTCATTGCGGGCTATTCCAATATACATAATTCTGATTGGGTTCAACATTCTGACCAGACAACACCCGAAGGAAGGTATGTTGAACTTTTCGCTAAGGTAAACAATTTGACTCAGCTTGTAAATGAGCCTACATGTATACCGGACATTGAAAGACATTCCGCCAACACTTTGGACTTGTTTCTTACTTCGCACCCTGATAAATACACTATTGATTATTTAGCGCCTCTAGGTCGGTCTGACCATAATATCGTATCAGCTAAATTCTCGTACTTCGACCACTCAGTTAAAGAAAAAACTCCTAAAAGAAAAGTATGGCAATACGAGAATGCCAACTGGAGCAGCCTTAATAGCTTCTTTAGGAGTTTCAACTGGTTGCTATGCTTCCTCGATAGCGACATGGATGTCGTAGCTGATATGATCACCGACACTATCCTCAGGACCGACACTACCCGCAGGAGTACACAAATCCGCTGGTGCAGATGGTATCCCCCCATAGTTTTGAAGAGGTGTTCTTCTACGCTGGCAAAACCTCTGCTTAATCTGTTTATCCTACTTTTCAGCGCTCTTTCCGAGTAGATGGAAAACAGCATTTTGTCCCCCCTAAAAAAGGCGAATATTCCTCCTTGTCCAATTACCGACCCATTGCACTTACGTCCCTTTTTTCCAAGGCCATGGAAAGGCTGATAAATCGTTAGCTTATAAAATATCTCAATTTACGAAAACTCCTTAATGACCGGCAGTATGGTTTTCGTAGCAACAGGTCCACTGGCATATCTCACCGAGAAGTGGATCGGGTGAAACTAAGATGGTTGCCCTAGATATTTCAAAGGTATTTGACAGAGCTTTGTAGAAAATGCGTGCATATGGCATCGATGAGTCTCTTCTTAAAAGCATTAGAAATTACCTTTAGGGGCGTTCAGCACAAGTTGTTTTGGACGGCTTCAAGTCCGAATGTCACCAAATAAATGCTGGTGTTAACCAAGCTCTGTTTTATCTCCGACTCTCTTTCTTATTTTTATAAATGATCTCTTGTCAACTTCTAATCCAATCCATTCTTTAGCTGATGACAGTACCCTCAGTTTTCAGATTCGTTCCCTAACACACATCTTTGCTCTTCGGCCGTAGAAAAGGAACGGCTACGTGGAATTTAATGCTTCCGACACACAATGCTGTCTTCTGTCTCTCAAGCGAAAACAAAACCCTCAACCATTATCCATGGATGGTACTTGCATCTTTGAAACCGAAAGACTTGCCATACTCGGTATGTTACCCCGTCTGATCTGGCCTCAATTTATAAGGCATTCATCCGCCCTAAGCTGGAATATAACGCCCATATCTAATCTGGTGCACACCAGATCTGAAATTCTTAATAGGGTACAAAATCGCGAGTTAAACCTTATACAGTGGCTCACAAAAATATGGGGACGTTGATGTTTAGAAACTTGTTCCTTGTAAATTTTAAAAAACACTGAAAGGATTTAAAATTTAATCTCATACAAGCATTATTTACGTTCCTTTTTATATAAAACTTCAGAAAAATGAGAATATTCTCGAACACTGTAAAAATCAAACCAAGAAAATGTAATTCAGGCATTAAAGTTGCGTCACGAAAGTATTGGGACATTCCGTAAAAGGATTGTCAAAAACTAACGGTACTAACGTGTGTGTACGGTGGTAATACAAAGTGCATTGAGATCACATCCTTTCAATACGTATGATCAGTTAATTTGTGTATTTTACTGTGCAAATATCTTTTTGACTCTATTGTTTAACTGCGTATTTGTGAAAATGGGTAGTAAAGGAAGTGAGTTAAAAATTGAAAAAAAAAAAAAATAAAAAATATTTTAAATGTATACAAGGAAGGATAAAAATTTGTTGAGATCGGAAAAATAGTTAACCGCAAAAGACAGACAATTTTTATTGTTGTAAAGAGATACAAGGAAAATCACATATTGAGCAACCTTAAAAGATCTGGTCGACCTTCCAAATTAAATCAAAGAGAAAAGCGTGAGGTTATAAAAACAGTGAAAAAAGATCAAAAACTGAGTGCACCAGAGATTGCAGCAACAATAAATGCAGGAATGGAAAAGAATTGTAGTGACGAATGAATAAGAACAGTATTGAGAAATGCTGGATTACATGGACGTGTAATGAGAAAAAAACCACTCATTAGTGAAAAAAATAAGAAAGAGAGTCTGGCGCCAAAAAATATCTAAATAAAACTGATACCGTTTGGGAGAATGTCATCTTCAGTGATGAAAGCAAATTTAACCTTTTTGGCTTTGATTGTAGAAATTATGTATGGAGAAAATCAAACACCGAATTCGATCCTAGGAACACCAAACCAACTGTCAAACATGGTGGAGGTTCCGTTATGGTTTGGGGATGTATGGGAAGTGCAGGAGTTGAAAAACTAGTCTTTACAGATAAAAAAGTCGACCAGTGGAAGTACATAGACATTTTGAAATCCAATGTAAAAGAAAGTGCTTCAATATTGGGAATTGATGAAACCTACTTTTTCCAACAAGACCAAGACCCAAAGCACACCGCCCTCAATGCAAGGCTTTGGTTGCTGTGCAACACCCCAAACAGACTGAAAACACTTCCTCAATCCCCAGACTTGAACCCAATCGAGCATTTATGGGCCATTTTGGGAAAAAGGTGGCCGCAAACATATCTAATCTAAAGGAGGTGTTGCAACAGGAACGGGGTCAAATATCAGCACTACAGACTGCCAGCTTAGTGAAATCAATGAGAAAACTCCTAGAATATGTCATTAAGCAAAAAGGATTTGCAACAAAGTATTAACATTCAAATTATTATCCATATATTAATATGTCCCAATACTTTCATGACCCCGTTTTTGTACTTGCATTCATTTTTGATTAATTAATTCTTATTGTGTTCGAATAAATTCTCTTTTTTATTGTTTTTTTTTTATATATTATATTTATATATTTTTTTATATATAAATCCAGATAAATAAAGAATTATGTGAATTTTAAACTGAAAACTAATTAGTATTTTTCTATGTAGTAATACTGAAAACTTCTTTTCGGAACTCCCCGTCCCAATAGTTTCGTGAGCCACTGGTAGGTGATAGAGATATTGTGAATTCCATATATTCACTTGAACATCGGAGAAATGTCTCATGTCTCTCCCTATTTTATCGTTTTTTCTATAAAAATGCTCCAGCGAAATAGCCTGCTACATTCCTCCCTTTCAAAATTTCACCCGCAATACGCTTCATGCTTCGAGTGCACATCAGTTCACCCTTAAGTCCAATTTCGGTCGTACTGTCATATATAGGTATTCGTTTATAAGCCGAACGACACGAATGTGGAATGATCTACTAAGCTCTGTATTTCCCCATCACTACAATCTTCAAACATTTAAAGCCGACGTGCACAGGTCCCTCCTCTGTTTCTCTTCCCCCTTTTCCTAACGCCCTTGCCCTGAAACAGTTTAAGGGTATTCATATTCGGTGCGCAAAGATTATAAAAAAAAAAAAAAAATAGGTAGCCTTGGTCGATTCCAGCGGAAAGATGAAGTAATTTTTTGTTTGGTTTTGCTAATGAAGAACATACTCGTAAGGTCTATTTGGTCTAGATTAACTCCAAGTTCCCAACTTGTGGCTCATGAGTCTATGTTCCCTCCTTTCCTAGATAGTATTGTAGTAATGGTCATTTACATATAAACGCCAGATGACCTCAAAGCAGATGTTTCATGAAATTGTTCTGTACAATGTTGACGACTTTCTTCTTTTTTTTTTTAAATGTCCTTATTAGAATTACTGAAGACAGTACGTACCTATCTACAAGAGTTTCTTAGTTAAAAGCGAGCTTTTTCAGTCTGAATGAAAATATGAAAGTGTTTAAATATATTTTGACGTTCGAAAGTATAATTTACTTCAAATTAATAATAAGACTTTAATCAGTCGCACTTGAGGTACCTCAGTGAATTTGACGCGATCATAGTTTTAAATACAGTGAAGTGAAGTTAAGCTTGCCATTCGCACACCATTGCTGAGCGATCTTACTTTGTATAGTCTCCCAATTAAGTGGCAAAGGACCAGCTTATCAGACGTATTTCAAACTAAATTATTTCCACACCTATCGATTAATACCATTAATTCCACTCTTTATTTTCTATTCTTTTCTTAACTTGCATTTGAATTGATTTTTTTTATAATAAAATATAAATTTATACATCCTTTTTTATAACAATTTACATACAATGCATATACTAGTACATACACATAACTCTGAACGTTAAATGCAATCATTTTATTTTATGAATAAAAAAACAATTTTTAGTATTTTTAGTATTTTAGTATTTATTATAAACTTTGTATCTTTTACATTAGACTATTACAATCTTTACATTAGTAAAAGTATAATTAAAATTAATTTTATTACGAATAGAGTATGAAAAAATAGAGAAACAATAACTAATTTTATTTATATATAAATCAATAGTGTTAATAGTGGATTAAGTTTAATATATTTAGTGTATTTATTTATGTATTCACAGATAAATCCGTATAAAAAATTTCAAATAAAATTCAAGTTAATTTTATAATTCTACCTACTAGACATATAAAGAAGTAGATAATTATCAAACTGATCAGTATTGTGCAGTCTTTTGATGCTTAGAGGCAATGCGGACGGCATGAATGAAAAATTGACGTTCAGAAGTTAGACATGAAAAATTAGATTGCAAAATATAAAGAGAGCGAGATGACCGCAAAAGGTGCATTTTTTCATGTAGGTATGGTTATTATAAGGTTATTAAAGACAACGATAAGTTTTCCTTTCATTTCGGCGCTCGGGCTACAGAAGATTTGGAACCCATAAGTAATTAGTGGAAGAATTAAGGTCTTAGCAAGCATCAGTCTTGTATTTTGTGGCGTAAAGTATTGAGATTGAGATCAGTTCCTTAGACAGCCATACACCTTATCAATAATTGACTTAATGTGATTATCCCAAGTGAGAGTTCGGTTAAACCATATGCCTACATTTTTTGCTTTGTCAATGTACTCGATTTTAGAAGTTTCCAGATATAGCTTTGGGAAATAATTCATATCCAGTTTATTCTTAAATATTACTAAACACTTTGATTTAAGTGAATTCAACTGTAATGCATTTCTTTCTGCCCAAAGTGATACCTGCCTGAGGTCCTCATTCAATCTATCAGCTTCAACTTCAATTAGTCGCAGCTTACAGCTTAAATAATTCTGTACGTCACCAGCATACATGTGTACAAAACTATTTTTAACCGACAGCGGAAGGTCATTAATAAAAATGGAAAACAACAAGGGGCCTAGGATTGACCCTTGTGGCACTCCTGTTGATACATTTGCAAATTCTGATATTTGGTTTTTTAATGCTACTGCTTGTTTCCTTTCTGCGAGATTAGAAGCTATAATTGCTTGAGAAGCGGTATATGCTTTCTAATTTTCGTACCAACTGTAAGTGGTTTGCCTTGTCAAAAGCCTTAAAAAAATCAAGTTAAGTTAAAAATGTAACTTCGTGTTTATCAATAGCAACGCAAATATCATCTGTAACTTTTAAGAGAGCAGTGATGCAACTATGCTTTTGCCGAAAACCAGATTGGTTCCTATACAGCAATTTGTTGTTTTGCAAATATAATTGAACAAGAATTAATTTTTCCATGAAATTCGACAGAAAAGGGAAAATAGATATAGGTCTATATTCAGGAGGAGAAATCCGCGAACCTTGTTTTTTCAGAATGGGAATAATCTTTGATGATTTCCATAAATACGGAAAAGAGGAAGTTAGAATTATTGTATTAAAAACATGTGTAAGAGCTGGGAGTAAATGAGGCAAAATAATTTTCACAAAAGTAGGATGTATTTCATCAAAGCCAACAGCTTTTGACTTAACACTCAATACAGCTTTGACAACGTCAGTTTGTTCAACACAGGAGAATTCGAAACTGTGCAATATTTTTGTATTTATCTCATTATAATCCAAGGTCGAAAAAAGAGGCGGAGTGGAGTGAATTTGTAAAAAAATATTGTTCAGTTGATCTGGATCTAAGTTATCCAAATCATTTTCATTTTTCCGGCCAATACATATTTCACGCAAATTATTCCATAATTTTTTCGTAGGCAAACTTGTGCTGAACCTATTTGAATAGTACCGTCTTTTAGCTTGTTTTATTTTAGAATTGACCTCATTACGAATAAAATGAATGAATAAAAAAAATAAGAACTTGCAATTACTCGTATTGGAGAGCTTCGGAGAGGGTCCGGTTCCCCTGGACTCCCTCCCTGACTACGTGCCTTACTTAGATTAAATTCCAGTTCTCGTCCGGATATGATTCGCCGGTGTAGACTAGGTCATGTACAAACAACAGTTTACCATATAAATAATAAAAACATTATTTGACAGACTTATATCTGTTTGTGTAAATATATTGTAACATAATAATAACTACGATACTACAACTATGCAACCCATTCCGAAGTGTATTTTCATTCGAGCATAATTTCGAAGTGACTTTTCATTCGAGGTTCGTGTCCGCAGTTCGTGTCCACAGTTCGTGTCCACGATAAGAGACGGATAATATCTAAGACAACGCCACGGAATTAAGAGAGAATTATAACCGCAAGAAATTATTGTCATCTTGGAATTATTACATCAGAATTCCCTTGTTCCAGTGGTCGAAGAATTTGCTAGAAGTTTCTGGCTATCAGAAATGCTGCTATATAAGGACAGATGGCGATGGAGGCAAGGCAGTTGGTTTTGAACCGCACGAGGAGATTGGAAAAGTGATAACAACCGAAGTTGTAATTTTGTGATAAATTGAAAGTTGAGAGTTAACAAGAAGAAGTAATTAGTTTGGATTTGTGAATTAAGTAATTGAAAGGAGATAAAGTGGAAACGAGAAGAAAGAGACCTTGTAAGGAAGGAGTTTGCGAAGAGTAGTACAGTGTGAACTTGAATTGTTCTATAGACTAGAAATTAAAGAAATAATTTCACAGAATATCGTTTTATCTACTCGAGCCGTAACTCGCATATTACATTGGTGTCAGAAGTGGGATAAAACTTATTCTGTGAATAACTATTTTCGTGGTGTGAAATTGCACAATAAAAAAAAAAAAAAAAACGATTTCTGTGTTGAGTTAATTAGTTGCGCAAAATGAGTCGCAAATTGCTAAAACTAACTATAATTCAACTAAAGTCAGAACTCAGTAAGCGGAATCTCGACACAACTGGGGGAAAAGATGCCCTACTGATTCGTCGACGCAGTAAAGCAGGAAGGTGAAAATCCGCATGACAAAGAGTTTGACGTGGAAGAGGAACCAGCAAGTACAGTAGCCGACCCGGGTATAACAAGTCTGCTCCTGCAACTTAAGTCAGTCATGGACGAACAAAAGAAAGCAATAGAAGACCAAAAGAAGTCTCTGAAACTTAAGCTCGATGACCCAAAGAAAGCAATAGACGACCAAAGGAACTCTCTAGAACTTAAGCTTGAGGAACAAAAGAATTCTCTAGAACTTAAGCTGGATGAACAAAAGAAAGCAATGGACGAACAAAAGTATTCTCTAGATGCTCTGGAAAGCAAACTTGATGAGCAAAACAAGAACTTGGAATCCAAATTCGAAGTGATCGAAGAGAAAATCGAGAAGGTCGAGACGCAACTCGGCAACTCGAAAAAGTCGAAACTAGATTCGATGAAAATTTTGAGAAACATGAAACTCAGTTCGGGAAGATAGAGACTCAGTTTGAAAAAGTGGATACGCTATTCGAGATAGTAGGAAAGCAAGTCGGAAATCTTGCTAAGGAGCTCAGCAACGTGAAGAGACAGAAAGCACGGGAATATTCCACTGACGGTCTGAGAAGAAAGGAGATGCAGCCCCCTATCTTCGATGGTCAAACATCATGGCCAATTTATAAGAGGCAATTCGAAGCGGCCGCAATGACCAATAGCTGGGACGATGAAGAGAAGTCTATTGCACTCATACTTGCACTGAGGGGTCCAGCTGCGGAGCTCTTGCAGACCATCCCGGAAGATAAACAGCAGAACTACGACTCTCTGGTTCAGGCTATCGAGATGCTGTTTGGGGATGAACACATGCAGCAGGTGTACAGGGTTCAGCTGCGTAGTCGAGTCCAGAAAAGGGGGAAACGCTCCAACAGTTGCAAGCGGATATAGAGCGATTAGCCCATCTCTCATACCCTAAAGCCGGTGAGGAGCTTATCAACGAAATGGCGGTGGAAGCTTTTATTCAGGCCATAGAGGACAGATAACTGCAAATGGCTGTAAGGATGGCTGAAAAGCGAACACCCCCCGAGGTATTGGCATTCGCTTTGTCAATGAAGGCTGCGGACTAAGCATACCAGGGAATACACCGTGTCAGGGAAATGTCCGTCGTGGAATGCTCATGCCAGAGAACAGCCGTCATGGATGAAGACAAAGCTCGCGGAAGTCAAATCCGTTGTTGGAATTGCAACCAAACCGGACACCTACAACGGCAGTGCAGAAGTGCACCTAGACGAGGAAATTGTCCACATTGTGGAAGTAGGAGAAGCAGAGAGGAAGCATCCTGTCGGTCAGACTTCCCAAAACCAGCAGTCGGGAAATGCGTAAGGACCAACTTCGCGGAGCAGAAGTTGGTTACTGGAATCGAGGCCCCCAGTACCACCATTCAAGTTTCGCAAACCAAACGGGGTAACAAGAGCCTGCCAGTGGAGGCACTAATCAACAAGAAGAAGTGCGTAGCCACCATCGACACAGGTGTCACCGCCTCCATTGTATGAAAAGATATCGTCAGAAGCCCATGGCTGCACAACACCAACAGCTACTGCCTTAAGACTGCAACAGGGGAAATGGCGAAAGTGTTTGGAGAAGTTCGTCTTACGATTATTCTGGCGGGACTGACGTTCTCCCATGCCCTTCTGGTGGCAGATATATGCGACGAGTGCATCATTGGAATAGACTTCATGACAGCAAATGAAGTAATTTTGGACATCGGGATGTAAGTACTGAGGTATCGAAATGTGGAGATTCCGATGGTATACGGAAACAAGAATGCCGTAACTCTCAGGACAGTCATCAGCAAAGACGAAGTTTTGCCGCCGTCTTCAGAGACAATCATTTGGACGAAGCTGGAAAGTGATCTTGGGAGCCACCGATTCTAGATAGTAGAACCAGACCCAGAGAAGCATTCTCAATACTACGTCGTGGGAAAGACGTTAGTCGAACCAAAGAACACCATGGTTCCAGTGAGAGTTTTGAACGCGAGACCACACACTGCCAAACTAAGGCGAGGGGAGGTGACTGGAAAATGCACGCCGATTACCGCCATCGCAACAATATCTGAACGTGATGCTCCAAAACCTCTCCCATCACCTTGGACAGCGGAAACGAGAGAGACGATTCTCCAGTTCAGTGAGCTGAATCAGGAGCAGCAAACTATGGCAGAGAATCTTATCAATGAGTACGCTGATGTATTTGCCTCACGGGACGAAGAATACGGCTGAACATACCTGGTACAAAATCGAATAGACACGGGTGATACTAGACCAATTCGTTAGCCTGCTAGGCGGAGGGTCCCTAAAGAATAGTAACCCGCATCAACGATGTTGTCTACCGCATCCAGCGATTTGACCAAGGGCCAAAATGAAAGTGGTTCATGTGCACCGACTGAGTCGATACAATGGCCGAAATGAGGATGCACTTGTTCGGGACGAACAAGTCTAAGAGGGGGGCAGTGTAACTTAATAATAATTACGCTCCTGCAACTATGCAAGTGTCTTTTCATTCGAGCATAATTTCGAAGTGTCTTTTCATTCGAGGTTCGTGGCCGCAATTCGTGTCCACAGTTCGTGTCCACGATAAGAAACGGATAATATCTAAGACAACGTCACGGAATTAAGAGAGAATTATAACCGCAAGAAATTATTGTCATCTTGGAATTATTACATCAGAATTCCCTTGTTCCAGTGGTCGAAGAATTTGCTAGATGTTTCTGGCTATCAGAAATGCTGCTATATAAGGACAGATGGCGATCGAGGCAAGGCAGTTGGTTTTGAACCGCACGAGGAGATTGGAGAAGTGATAACAGCCGAAGTTGTAATTTTGTGATAAATTGAAAGTTGAGAGTTAACAAGAAGAAGTAATTAGTTTGGATTTGTGAATTAAGTAATTGAAAGGAGATAAAGTGGAAAGAGAAGAAAGAGACCTTGTAAGGAAGGAGTTTGCGAAGAGTAGTACAGTGTGAACTTGAATTGTTCTATAGACTAGAAATTAAAGAAATAATTTCACAGAATATCGTTTTATCTACTCGAGCCGTAGCTCGCATATTACAATATTATATATAAATGTTGATAAAAGAATGGAAATACCAATTTCGCCGCGAATTGTGACATCACAGAACCCAGATATGAAGTTTGATGAAAATCCAAATTCGGTACGTGAACAATATTGCGCACATGCTGTATAAAATTTTGGAGAAATTGCCCAATTTACATATATAATTAATACGGGACTTTTTTGTAAATATGTACAATGAAGTACGAGTACCTACGACGAGTAATATATTGCCGCAAAGGCAATAACGTCAAAGTGTTCAATCCTAGAAAAAGTATAATTTATTTTAGTATGTTATTTAGTATGTTAGCAACAAAGCTGCATTTGCAGCATTTATTTTTATTTTAGTATGAAACATAATCTTTGCGGTTTAATATGGAAAACAATAATTGACCGCCGATTACTCGAACGGGAAACTTCTCCTGCAATAAAGCCATGGTTTCTCTTGTGTGGAATGTAGCGCCGTCCTGCTGGAAATAAACGTCATCTATGTCCATAGCAACAAGCTCCAAACCTTACTATCGGCGTCTAGGCTTGTGTTCGACTCATTAAATCACCAACTTTGTCGAAACGTTCAACTTTGCTGATAAGATTCACAATTGTTAAACTAGAAGGTGCTTCATGACAAACCAAAAGCAGTCTCCACGAAATTTTATAAATGTTTATACCATATTAAGTTTGATTCATAGTTTGTAAACATAACACATTTTATTATGGATCCATTCTAGACGGATTGTAACTTTCCAGTATGTTTATTATAAATTTTCAAAATTTGTATTCGCTCCATTTTCATTAACCACCTGTCAAAAAAATATTTTGGTCCATACTTTCGAAGCTTAATTTTTTCGACTGAGATGGAAGCTTCCATGACAATTTAACTCTCGGATGTTTGTTTGCCAACATTCTCGAGATGTGGGACTGTGAAACTCGATATTAATTTTGGTACATTGTTTGAAATATAGAGAACTGATAACGATAGACTAAAAGTATATAATTATATATGATCAGTTAGTTAGTTCTTGTCTTGCCATTTTACAATATGGATCGTTTAAGACATTAAAATTATTGTATTTTAACTCAAAAATAACAATTCTGTAATATTTGTGCATCGCTATTTAAGGACAAATTATGGTTGTCATAATCCCCCAACTGAGTAAACAATTCCAAACACAGTAACAAAATTCGAACAAATCGGTAGCGATTATGATGTTGTAACAACATCGCAATGCTCGATCAACTGAAAACATACCCGCTGTGAGTGCTTCAGTGGTTCCACGCGGAACAATTGGACATTTCCTACAGCTCTGTTTGTAGTTTGTGGTCGTATAAGGTCAAACGATAACCAACTGTTTTTGAGTTGAGGTTGAAGACATTGATGTGAGCGACATGTGGTTCCAACACTCGGGTATACTATGTTGATTTCATCGAAATTTTAGAAAAAAAAAAAAATATATATATATAAAACTCCCCTGGTAGGCCATCAACTCCAGCAGCCTTCATACCCTTTCCCATAGAGTATATTAATTTTAATACATAGTTTGTAACATAGAGAAATAAAACGGTAGACTCCCAAAAACATTTATTCGTATTTGTGACCAGCATCAAAAGTTTTGTCGATCTAGCCATGTTCGTCTGTTCGTCTGTATTTCACCAAGCCGTTTAAAAGTCTAAAGAAATTTTATTTTCGGATCTTCAGCACCGATCGTGGTTCTACTGCGAGGTTTCCTTGTCCATCTCTGCAGGCTTCTGGTTGGGCCTTATGGCCTTAGCCGCATGCTTCTGATACCCCTGCTTCTTCTTTCGGAGAAGTCAGTTCCCTTCTCTTCTCGCCTTCTTGCTTTGCTGCATGTGTTGCCGATACTCGCCACCAAACCAGGGGTCCGAGTAGATGTTGGCTGCTCGGAAAATTCGGGCATCCAGTATACTCGAGGCGTGCCTGGCATCGATTGCAATATGATCAGTTTGATTGACGTTTTGTTGATTCAGGGACTCACCTACAAAGGCGATTAGTCTAAACCCGATTCCGGAGGTGTTGCGGTGAAGGCTGCGTATTTCAGTCTGCGTATTCAGACTTGCAGAAACAATATTTGGTTACGTCATCTTTCTAGTCTGTGAGAGTGTGAGCACATATCAGCGTGATGTTTTTGAATTTGGCTTTAATGCTCGCTCTTGGTTAAGTCTTCTTCTGATTCTATTTCCATAGTAAATGTGGCAGTTTTACATATTTCTTAAGGTACATCCCATCGAACTTTCTGGATGGTAGTGATATATACCTTGTAGAGTCCAGGGTCTCCAGGTGTTGGTCGCTTGCTAGGGTAGGTCAGTTACCCGACGCACAACCCCCATTTTCGAGAGCCAGATTCTTAGTCTTAACCCCTATTATAAGGGCCGAGTAAAACGATAAAAGTCCCCCTTTGGGGATGCGTGCGATGCCTTTACCCCATAAAGGGTATATATACATGTAAGACTGTGAAGTACAGGCGCGCCGACGATCCACCCAAACGGTTCCTTTTGTCGCCATGTCAACATACATAAGCGAAGCGCAACACTCATTCCAGGAGTGTACTCTCAGCCGTCCGTAGAAGCACTCGGTCGGTGTTCCGCACATCTTTATTTTCCCTTATTCGTAAATCTGTTCGTTTATTTTAGTTTTATATGCATGTACTTCTTATGTAACAATAAAGACATTTGAATTCTCCTTTTTATATTTGGGGGCTCAACCCAGATAGAACGCGTAAAGTTGTAACAATGCCGCGCGAAGTTAACTGTAGAGACCGAAGATGCCCAACAGTCTAGGGTCGTTACCAAAATAGAGACAATTGAAACGCAAATGCAGCAGTTGATACAGTTAATGACACTGAAGGGGAAACTTGAGAAACAGAGAGAAAACCAAGTAAAAATTTCTGTGGATAATTTTGAAAAAGTTGTGTGTGAATTTGATGGTTATGGATGGTTATGTAGTGCCAGTTAAGAAGTGGTTTGAAATCTTTGAACAAAATGCCGTTGCATATGAACTCACAGAAAAACAGAAATATGTGCAGGCAAGAGGCAAAATGTGTGGCGCTGCGAAATTATTCCTGGAATCGTAGTCTGTGAGTGATTATAGCGAATTGAAGTGCGTGTTGGTAGATGCATTTGAGTGTAACCTGAACAGTGCGGATGTTCACCAACAGCTGCGGGAACGAAAAAAAAATATCAACGAGACATTTCACGAATACATGCTACAATGTAAAAAAGTAGCAATGTTGGGTAACGTGGGGGAAGTAGCCGTGTTGCGTTATATAGTTGATGGATTACAAATCAGTATCGAATACAAGTGTGCAATGTATCGGTGCAAATCATTTAAAGCTCTCAGAGAAGAATACGACATTTACGAGCGGCTCAATAAAGGCGAAAAAAAGAACTGTGGTCAAAATAAAGTGAACGCGAGTGTAAAACAGCAGCAGTCTAGGCAGGGTAAAGAGAAAGAGTTTTGTTTCAATTGTGACTCGGCGGAGCACAAGAGAAAACACTGTAACGCTGAAACAAAATGCTTCCAGTACAATGAAAATGGACATATACCACGTGATTGTCCAAAAAAAGCCCCAGGAGTGCGCATAGTTGCTAAGCGCAGTTGGATAAAGACGATTTTTCTAAATGGTGTTAACGTAGACCGTTTGGTCGATATTGGCTCAGATGTCACTATTGTCAAAGATTGTGTACTCAAAAAGATGGGCAATGTCGAAGTACTGAAAGGCACGTCTACGTTACGTGGCCTGGGCAATACAATGGTCAAACCGATTGGGTTTTTTGTTGCGAGCATGGTGGTTGACCAGTTACATACCGATCAAAGATTTTTGGTTGTACCCAGTTGCAAAATGGACTACGATGCCCTGTTGGGACATGATTTCACCAAAAAATTTCGTTTTTTCGCCGACTCGCAAGGGTTCACGTTCACAAACCTTGAAGCTGACCAGAAGCCTGCAAATAAGTATAACTTCGACGTGTATAATGTTTTTGAAATGCCAAATGTTATTATAGTATCAAAAGAGCGTTGAGCAGCTGATAGAAAGTAACTACCAGCCATCAACTGTAGCAACAAAACAATGGGCTGTGGTTTCCATTATGCGCACTAAGCAAATTTATTTTTTATATTTTTTTTGTTTAAATTGACTTATTCTAAGATGTACTGTAAAAGAATTTTTCTGCGGAAACTTTTTTTCTATTTTTTTTTTTTACTTTTAAAGTTTTCAACTCTCACATAAAAGTGCATGCACTCGTATACAAACTGCACAAATGGACGCGTTCACTTCGCATAACGCTTGTGCTAAGTGATTTCTGTTGCTGAAGAGGGGGATGGGTGGGGTGATGAATGCAGTGAATGTTGGAAAATATTATAAGTATTGAAATATGTCCGAAAGTTATAATAATTTAAAGTTAATTTTGTCTTTTTTGATATTTTATTTCTTTTTTATTGACTGAAAATATTATACTGCTAAATACCCCAGTGTAAATTTAATTAAACCTTAGCTCCAGGCGCCTGCCTGACAGTTGTTGACATACCCGTAGCGGAGCGACGAAGTCGCTTGAGCGGATAAACCCTGCGGAAAAAAGGATTAAAATCCTGTTAGCGAGCGAAGCGAGCCACCCACCCACCCAATACTTTAAATACACCAGACTTCCTTACAGGCGGCTGCCTGACAGTTTTTGGTATACACTTATTCAACTATGTAACTTCGTTTAAAGCGCCAGGTGATTTTCACTTAAAGTGGCAACTCTGTTCTCAAATATAAACAAATGAAAAACATGGGAACATTTTTTTTCATTTCCTCAAAAAAAAAAATATTATATTTATGTTTTTTAGGTCATTTTGAGCCAGAAAAAAAAAAAATTTGCTCAGTGGGCATAATGGAAACCCGCCCCAAACAATGCCCCATTGAGTTGAAGATCGTCCCTGATGGAGTGGTTAAGCCATTTCGTCAATCACCAAGCCGTTTATCTGCAGACGAAGCCGAAGCTGTTAAGAACCAAGTCGATGAGTGGCTAAAGCAAGTAATTATTCGCAAGTCGTCGTCGAATAAGCCGAGTGGTTGTTGTAAAGAAGAATGACACTACACTAATAGTTTGCGTTAACTATAGAAAGCTCAACCGCATGGTTTTAGAGGACTGCTTTCCTGTACAGCTTATTGAAGACGTCTCAGAGAAGTTACAATCCCCCAAGTTCTTCATCATAATCGACCTTGAGAACGGATTCTTTCACGTACCAGTGGAAGAAGAAAGTAAAGCGTATATAACATTTGTCACCAGAGAAGGGCTGTTCGAGTTTAATAAAGCACCGTTTGGATTCCGAAATTCTCCAGCTGCCTTTATTCGTTTTGTGAATCACATATTCCTAGCTAATATCATTGTGGTTGCTGCCACACCGGACGCATGCATGAAAAAGACAAAGCGAGTTCTGGAAACAGCAGCACAGTATGACTTGAAGGTAAAGTGGAAGAAATGTAGTTTTCTGCAATCACGTGTAAGTTTTCTTGGACGCTTTGTCGAAGATGGTCAAATTTGGCTCGGAAAAGAGAAGACAACAGCCGTCAACCGATTTGCTACGCCGAAAAACATCAAAGCCTTTCAATCCTTCCTCGGGCTCACTGGAATTTTCAGAAAATTCATCCCTGGATACGCGCAGGAGGCGCGTCCACTAACAAACCTTCTAAAAGTCTATGTGTTCGAGTTCAACTTCGGCCCCGTGGAACTCCAATCGCTACAGCAGTAGAAGAAGTTGCTGACAAACGAACCCGTGTTGCACATTTACTCAAGAGAGGCATTAACTGAGCTGCATACTGATGCGTCCAAGGAAGGTTATGGTGCTGTACTGCTCCAGACTTTTGATGGCAGACTACACCCGATCTATTACTGGAGCAAGAAGACAACAAGAACAGAATCACAGTGCCACAGTTACATACTTGAAGTCAAAGCAGCATATCTGGCATTGAAAAAATTTCGTCACAATCTGTTGGGAGTTCGGTTTAAATTGGTCACAGACTGTGTCGCTTTCAAACAAACAACTAGTAAAGAAGATGCCCCGAGAGAAGTCGCGCAGTGGATCTTATATCTGCAAGATTTCAGCTTTGATGTGAAGCACCGAGCGGGCTAAAAGATGAAACACATAGACTCCCTAAGCCGCTATCCGCAATCGGTTCTAGTGGTAACAGCAGAGATCTCAGCACGGTTGAAGAAGGCGCAACAGGGCGATGGCCACAGAGAACTACAAGTTGAAAGATGGTCTGCTGTACAAGTTGGTTCATGGTAATGAGTTGTTTGTCGTCCTGAAGCTGATAAAAAAGGAAGTGATAGAAGAATCACACGAAGTTGGTCCTTTTTCGACACGCAAGACGATGCACTCCAACCAACAACAATATTGGACCCCGCATCTGGAAAGCAAGGTATCAAAACTGATTCCTAACTGTATAAAATGCATTTTTTACAGCAAGAAGTTGGGCAAGCAAGAAGAGCTTTTGCACTGCATCGATAAAGGGGACAAGCCGCTTCACACAATGGAAGCAACATCAAAACAATAAAAATATATCTTGGCTATGATTGATGGATTCTCAAAGTTCGTCTGGCTGTTTCCAACCAAGTCTACCAGCCAAGAGGAAGTAATCAAGAGGCTGATCGATTAGTCAGACGTATTTGGGTTTCCCAGGCGCATCATAAGCGACAGAGGTGCAGCGTTTGCGGCATACACATTTGGAGAGTTATTGAACAAGAACAAAGTCGAGCACGTGTTGGCGACTACAGGAGTGGTTAAAGGCAATGGCCAAATCATTCGATTCTTTCCATCATTGCAAAACTATCAGCTGATGAGCCGTCGAGGTGGTTCAAGTATGTTCCGCAGGTTCAGAAAGCCATCAATTCTCACGTACATGCAACAACGCAGACGTCGCCGTTCGAAGTAATGTTTGGCACCAAAATGCATAATCAAGCCGAAAGTCTATTACTACAGCTACTGAACGATGAAATGGTCACGCAGTTCAACGAGGACCGTCAAATGCTACGCGAAGAGGCAAAACACAACATCAAGCTACAAGATGGGTGACCTTGTTACCATCAAGAGAACGCAGTTCTTTGCTGGGCGTAAACTCGCAAGCGAATTTCTGGGTCCATACGAGGTCATCGACGTTAAAAAAGCGGCGAACGTCGAGGGACCAAACATCACCTCAACGAGCGGTGGTAACATAAAGCTATGGAAGTTCGTCACCGACAATGAGGAGCTACTATCCTGCTGGAACAGATTACGATTATCAGGAGGGCCGAATGTAAGACTGTGAATTACAGGCGCCGACGATCCACACAAACGGTTCCTTTTGTCGCCATGTCAACATACACAAGTGAAGCGCAACACTCATTCCAGGAGTCTACTCTCAGGTTTAGATTAAGCCATTGGCCCATTAAGGGTTCATTCGCCACGATGTCTTTTCCAAAAGCCTGACTGCTCCGGTCTTGAAAATGCTAATAGAGCTGAGCTCCGAATATGTCGAAGTCACTGTTGCCATTTTGACTTATAACAAATCAAAATTTACTCCTTATACCCTATCCCATAGGGTGCATTAATTTTGACATATAGTTTCTAACACAGAGAAATAATAACTGTAGATCCCCAAAAAGTATGTATATTTGTGATCAGCATCAAATTTTGTTTCAATCTAGCCATGACCTGAAGCAATACAAGTGTAATCAATTTCAAAATCCATCGAAAGACTAGCTGACTTTAAAAAAAAAACCTTTTATAAATATTTGTATTGGAAACTGAAAGATACCACCCTAGCGAAGTATATAGACAATTCTGTTATATATTATATAATGCCACGCAAACTTTTGGGGGACATTTTCTTGGAAAAAAAAAATAGTTTGCATTCTCAACGCTGTTTTCGTGACGACTAGGTCGTATTGTGAACTTTTCACCAAAATCCTTGATGACCGCCACGTCCACTTTATTCCAAGAAAAAGTCATAGCCACAAATTATGTGGTACAATTTTTAAAAATCGATTGAATATTATCTGAGCAGAAAGAATTCATTGCATTTCAAACAAAAGGTTCACAACGTCACACCCACTTTATTAGGGATGAGTTGGAAGATGAGGGATAAGGTATCAGTGTATGAGGGATAAGGTATTGTATGGAACAGTCAATCTGCAGCAATTTTTTTTTGTTTAGATGTAGATAATATCTTCTAACAATCATCAGAATTGAATGGATTGGAGATAAGATACGGGTTAATCCCCAAATGTTCTTAAAAGTCGCAATTGTTTATCTATGCCTAATATGCAGCTAGCCTTATTTGTAACCCACCAAAATCGGACACAGTGCGGTTAAAAAAAAAACTACAAAATAAGACCGATGTCCTATGCCGCAAATGTATGAATCCTCTTATTGAGAGTATGCAAAGCACGGATACGTGTGAAAGCCTAACCTCGTATAACCGATGCCCGATATATGTAATTAGTAAAAGTGTGTGTTTAAGAAAATCTAGTAAACTCTCTATCTGTATTGTTAGAGAGACTATTTTTTGATTCTAACATTTTAAAAATCAATTTTCTCATTAGTTTAACATGAATGTTTTTACTTTTTTTTTAATTCTAGCTCGGCGTTCTGCATCTCCAGATAGAGTACCACTTTACCGCGCCGGTAGTGTACCACGTAGTGGAAGTATTCCACGCGCACTAAGCGTTCCACCACTTTCGCCATATGAAAGAGCATCAAGTATTGCTCCATTGTTATCAAGGCCGTTCCGTGCCAGCTCAGTGGATCCTTTCCTAGATGACGTTTTCGCTAGTAAGTTTGACAGACCAGGCACATTTGAACGTGCCGGTTCACCTACGCCTGTTAAACCTGGTCGCTGGGGACCAAGACAAAGTGAAATTGCATATGATTCCAACGGTAAACGATCAAAATTTTGCTCTAAAATATTCTAATTTCGGATAATATGGCTCAGGATTTTAAAATACGAGTATTATTCTATTCCCAATTATTACGGGGTGCTATGAATGAACTAGGAATATCCTATGTACAAAAACGTTCAAAAGCATTTAGAATTATACGTACATACCTTATTTCGAAAGAATTTGAGCGAGAATCAAAACTTGTCTTATCCAAAATATTTTAATATGACTTTTGGGGACGACGCATAACTTTGCCAGTTCATATTTCCAAGCGATACAGTACAATCTACTTAACTGCTAACATTTTTGAAATTTTGGTTAAAAAGAGTTTTGAATCTCACTCATTCATTTATATTTCCTATTCTTCATTTATCTTTATTATTAGTTAAAACTTATTTCTTATATTTAGGATTTCCAGTCTTTCACCCAAGGAACCGCTTTAGGGAACTTTTTGAACCAAATCCAAATGCACCAATTTCTGCATTTACCCGTGATCCATTCTGGTGGGATATAGATGATCTGGCTCCATACCGTGGCTACCCAAGAGCATACAGCCCACCATTGGTCCGGGACTCATATTTGTCGCCGGTGAAAAACCGTTACTTGTGGACCAAACATCCAGTCAGACCTTTACTTGGTAAGATAAATTATCATTTTAAACTTAAATTATTTTCTATCGCATGGTCCCAATTCTATTAGCTCACAACATTAAAAAATATCTGCTTCCCTTACGGATACATTTGATACTTCAAGATATCCTGCATAAAACAAAATCATCTATTTTGAGTTATGGCAGTTTTTTCTTTAATTTGTTTGCATTCTCTTCAGTAATACACAATTTGGATTTTTATTTTTTGCATATTTTATAACAAAAAAAAAAAACCAGAACATCTCGTTTCTATTAGCTCACAATATAAGCAAGAATTCAATCAAAAAACATCTGCTTCCATTACGGATACTTTTCATACTTCATGATATCCTGCATAAATCAAAATCATCTATTTTGCTTTATGGATTTTTTTTCTTTAATTTATTTGCATTCTATTCAGTAATGTAAAATTTTGATTTTTGTCTTTTATTTCATATTTTATAACAAAAAAAAAAAATAATCGTACATCTGCAGGACAAGAATAATCCATGGCTCTTGCAATTGAAAACAATTTTAAGAAACCTGTCTAACAAAACTTAAAACATTGGTTAATACTTAATTGTTATTATATTTCAAAGTATCTTAATTCCAAGATAAAGACATGAAAGTGATTATTAAACACAAGTGGTAAGATCATGCGTAAATTTTAAATTTTTCAAGATAAACTAGAAAAATGGTTCATAAAATTTTTTTTTTATTAACTTTTTTCCCTTGAAAAATTATTTTATTTAAAATGTTTTTAAAAAATTTCAGCCCACTACCGCTAAACTAGAAACGACAACTTTATTCCTGATCAAAATGGCATAAAAGGATTTCACCACCTTCCGCTGTATAATAACAAGAACGACTATCCTCATCGATGAATCTTACACAAACTGTATTTTTAAGCTCTCTCGTCTGAACATTTACATTAAACGAAATCGAATCGATCACATGTAAAAATTCGAGCAAACCAATCTTTTATTTGCTTTTGTTTCTCAATTTCCGAATCAATGTTAATATAATCACTTACTTAATTTTTCCGGAAGTTAATTTCTTTCAAGTGTTGAAAAAATTAGTTCCTTGCATATCCAAGTGAAGTTAAAAAGAAATATAATTTGTTAATATT
Organism: Pocota personata; assembly: GCA_963082735.1. Classification (NCBI taxonomy): domain Eukaryota; kingdom Metazoa; phylum Arthropoda; class Insecta; order Diptera; family Syrphidae; genus Pocota; species Pocota personata. The sequence goes on from OY720429.1 coordinate 83,243,123, forward strand.
ATTTATTTAAATTTTGTTATAATAAAGCGCAATCATTTTGTCTATTATTATATAGAATAATAATTAACAAGCTGTTTTATGGTAAAGTAATGCTGTTTTAATTTACCCGAAATAGTCAATGTTGAAAAAACCTGCGTTCAAAATAAATGCAATTATGTATCCATTTAATTTGTCTCAATCCGTGTACAAGGTCACTTGATAATAAGTGTGTTTATTCCTTATCCAGGGTATATTAAATTTGATACATTGTCTAGTTTAGGTTAGGTTGAGGTGGCTGTCAGCCAAAAGCCAACACACTTAGACCAATAATAGGTCCACTGTGATACCACATGGGTTCGGGAAACGGTCTCATTGAACCATTTGGAGCTGATGAAACGTAGGAGGTCGTTGAAACAGAAGGCTCCTAAGTGGAGTTGCAAAGGAGGTGAAAAATACTCTCCTCCTCCTTCTCGTCCATGCCTATTACTCAGTGTTCAGTGATGACATTTATAATAGCGCTGATATGCAGTTTAATGAGAGAAATCGAATTCTTAGAGCACTTCAGATTCAGCTTAGGCCAAATCTGTTTTGCCGTTAGACAAGTTGTACCACTATTCCAAATAAAATTAGTCCTTTCAATAGCGTCCAGCTTTAATTTAAATTTGCATGTAGCGGTCGGAATACAAAGTGAATTTTTGTTCCATGTCTGGTAAGTTCTCCAGCCTAACAATTTCCTGGAATGTCCCTAAGCCCGGCATCCAAATTAGGTGAATATTGAACTACTCCGCCATCTCGAAAAGAAAAGAGAGGTTTAGATTAAGCCTATCAGAGAAAACACCGTCACCCACCACGTCGTTAGTTTTTGAACCGTGTCGGTATAAATATGTAATGACTTATGTTCCGTAAAATCACCTTCTTCCCTGAACGCTCTGGCAGGGACAGAAACTTGGAAGTTTTTGTCAAAATTTAACTTGGATATGGTGTAGTCAATGTCTTCGGGGAAGATATTAAACTTGTTTAAGATGGCTTCGAGACCATATACTTTCTTGGTTCACTGTAAAGTAGCTTTAAGGCGAATAGCTGAGCTATTCGGTCTCGGTCTGATGACCGAGATATAGAGCCAGTGAGTTAATCTGCGTTGTAAGCCCCATTTGTTCCCAATGCCTTTTTTGTGGGATTTTATATTTCCTTGAAAAGGGGACAAGTTCGGTTTTGTAGGAATTCACTTCCAGACCACACCGACCTGTCTTAAAGCTCTTTTAAGTAATGAGATGTTTACCAGAGACTGTTATAACAACGTCGGCCACATAGGCGATAATTACGCAACCCTCAATTTCCAGGATTATCAATAGTTCATTAACCAACTAAATTCCAAAGAAGTGGGGATAGGACGCCCCCTTGAGGGGTTCCCCTACTGACATATCTTCTAACAGATGACCCACCCAGCTTTAAGTTGATAATCCGACTATTAAGGAGTAAATTAATCAACTCGCCAAGTAAGCTACCTACCTTCAGATTTGAGAGTGCTTTCGTTATAATAGATGAGTAGACGTTGTTAAAAGCGCCTTCTATATCTAGGAAAGCTACCATAGTATACTCCTTATAATACGGGGAGTACTCGATCTTATTGACTAACGTATGCAATGCTGTTTCTACTGACTTGCACTTACAGTATGCATGTTGAGCCGCGGGCAGCAGCTGTGTGTTAATACTGTCACGAAAATTGATATCAATCAGTCGTTCTAGTGTTTTTAGAAGGAAAGATGATAGACTTATAGGTCTGAGATCTTTTGGACTAGCGTGTGAATATTTACGAGCTTTGGGTATGAAAACCACATTGACTTCTCCCCATATTTGCGAAATATGGACCAAATCAAGACAGCTCTGAAATATAAGAGTCAGAACTGGCCGCATAATGTTAGAAGACATTTGTACTTCAACAGGTGTTATTCCATCCGGTCCAGCGGATTTGTATTGTTTGAAGTTATGTAGCCCCCAAAGGAGTTTGTTCCGCGCAATCAGACTTGAAAGGTTGGTTTTTTGAGCAATAGACTTGTTGGGGTCAATATTGTTGGCAGTTGTGGAATCACTTGGGAAGTGTGTATCAATTATTAAATTGAAGGTATCTACACTAGAAGCTGTCCAAGACCCATCTGTACATTGAATGATTTGTAGAGAGGATTTTTCTCAGCCTAGACGTCTCAGAAGATTCTTCTATTTTGCCCCAAAAGAGTCTCCAAGAATTAAGTTTGGCTTCCCTCAATTCCTTTTTCTATATTTTTAGGGATTCTTTGTACGAGTCTCAGTCAGATGCATGTCTTGTGCTTTTGCCTTTGTTGAAAAGTTTCCTAGAAATATTTCTGAGTGGTCCTAGATCTGAGATCCACCAGTGTGGTTTTCTCTTGCCCTTAACCGTAACCAAAGGACAAGAGGAGGACATCGCTTTATTGAGGGCCAGGGTAAGGTCCTTAAATCAAATCAACAATCAAGCTCTTGAGGATTGCTCGGGGACTTTAAAGTATCAGAGGTAACTAATTTCTTTAAAGTTTCCCTATATTTGAGACAGTTAGTTTTACGGATATTTCTATAAACCAATGGGCTTGGAGGATCGTCATCAAGACTAAATTGAAAGTATCGGTGGTCAGATACCTTCCGGTTCTTGATCACTTTATTAATATTCTCGGAGACTAGGGTTATATCTAGAACCTCCTGTCGGTTTCTAGTTATAAATGTAGGATCGTTACCGATGTTAAACAAAATGAGGTTAGTTTTTATAATACAGTCAAAAACCAACCTTTCGTTGATGTCGGAGCTATTCCAAGCAGTGAGTGTTAGTATCACAGCCAACTATGATTCCAGTTTTACATCTTTCTGCGTCTGCGACCAGTCTTACCATATTGAGTCCAGGAAGAGGGTCTATGTTAGATAGTAGGAGCACTTGCATGTTTCATGCAACTCTGTAATCACTGTAATTAGGAAGTAAAATTACCTTAAGGCTACTTTTTACCAATATGCACGATTTAGGTTTACCTTTACCCTTAACGGTACGTGTCCATTTGAGAGTAAAAATGCTGCGAGCAGCTCTCAAGCCGATCTCGAGAGCTAACTCGCAAGTGGACACAGTATTAACAGTAGCTCGCGGAGAGTTGACTTTTACTATCGATATTCGAATTTGTTGAGAGTGGCAAAACATCGGAGGAAACAAATCAACTAACAGAAAAATATCAGTCTTTTGACTGCTATGGCTTCTCTTAATTGTGTATCCGTTTTAAAAATAGTGGGCTCAACGGCTTCAATTATATATTCTATTTCACTATTTGTCACACGGTAAAAATCTTTAAATTGTTGAGCATCTTCAATTTGAAGCTCTCTTGTAAGAGTAGACCCCGTACCGAATTGATGACGACGATCTATCCAAGGTTTAACCCAGCATTTTTTGTTTTCTCTTTTCTTTTTTCTCTTTTAAGAACAGTGCCAATAATAAAAGCAGCTGCAACCTTCCGCTTGTTAGAATACATGTTACTTTCATTACTTCCAACTGATAACTAGCAGAAGAAATATTTCAAGTGGACACGGTTAAGAGAGTACTCTCAGGAAAAAAAGACACAAAATTCTACCAGAGAACTCGCGATATTAAAATCTCGAAAATATTACTCTCAAATGAACAGCCACCCGAGAGTAACTCTCAAGAGTTTACTAGCGAAAGTTATCTCAAATGAACACGCACCTTGGCATGTAGGGTATAGTATCCGGAAGTCTTGAGTCCACAAACCAGGTTGATAATAACCCAAGGTTCTTGGATCAAGACAATATCTTCTCTATCATTTGAGAGACGGAGAAGAAGGCCGGTAGAAGCCGGCCGGCGGTGGTTAATCTGAACTAATTTTAGCATTGTTGCTACAATCAGGCAGATAAACCTCCACCACAGTGTTGTTCAAGCCCTCCTAGTCTGAGGACAAACCGAGAAGGTCGTCCTCACTTAAAAGGTGCTTTATTTGTAATGTCGTCATCTTCCAAGGAAGGGAAGGAAATTGATGTCTCAGGGTTTTTATTAACTATTGTAGGGTCTGAAGAATAAGGGGAAGTTTATCTACATCCACCTCGTCCTTCTTATAAACCTTCAGGGTAATAGCATCGAACCCATAGGTTATCAAGATTTCGGTCTTTGCCAAAGAAGCATCAGATTCCTTATTGATCACAATGAGCGCGTATCTATAAAGGACCCTCTGCTCCTCTAGCTAAGCGACTTTCCAGTTGTGAGTTGGAAGCAATGGATTGCCGAATTGTGGGATCTGGATAATATCTTCCGTGTTGGAGGGTTCGGCTGTGATCAAGGGGCGAGTTCTCGGTCTGCATGGGATATCCTTCCTTGCTACAACCTCGAGCTTAGCACCAGGCCAACCCTCACCTAATTTACCAATCGCTAGCTTATAGAGATCACAAGCGATCAGCTTGATATGGCCTTTATGCCAACCGCTGCCACGACAGTTGGGAGGTGGGCCGGGATCCTCTTTCATAATTTCGAGAAAATAAGTCGCCACTTTGGCTGGGATCATCCTCCATTTGTCTAGAGTGATTGTACCATCGATGTCCTTCTTATCGATGACTGCCACTACAAACCTGTCTTTGAGGACTTCGCTGTAAGATTTGGATGTGACGTTGGACGATCTAAAGGAAGTGCTGGTGTTGCGCACCTCAGGTCTTTTTGAATCATCCCCGGATTCTTCCAACGACTCTGTCTTTTAGACGTGAAATCTTTTTAATCTTACTGGGTTCAGTACTGACAATCTTCTTAGCCCAATCGAATAGGGTTTTCACCCTGTCGTTCATATTGTTCTCCGGAATGTTGCCTAATTTCTGGAGAATACGGCCAGCTGAGCGACGATCTTTGTACGTCTGTTTTGAGGGAGAGACATGTCGTGAGTCGGAGCTACATACAAGCCCGTCCCGATGATACGTAGTATATATATTTGTGGTTAGCATCAAAAGTTATTTTGATCTAACCACGTCCGTCCGTTAGTCTGCCCATCAACATGTCACCACTTTTCGGGGCCAGGAACATGAAATTTGGTACATACTCGTAAGCATTCTAAAATTCGAAGCAGTACAACTACAAAAATTCTTAAAATCCACTTACAAAAAAAAAAATTAGTTGTGCTGGAAATATTATAGACGTTGACTTTCCCTACATTTCTTCGATACATTATACGTACATTCCCATTCCCACTTTCTGGGGTGTTTTGTTAAGAAAAAAAAAAACATATTGATTTTACAAATCTATTTACGGTGATGGTTAACTCTTATTGTGAATATCTCATCAGAATCCATGAGCTTCAGTTACAAATTTTTATAGCCACGCTCACTTCCTGCTAAGAAAATGTTGTAGTAACAGTTTTGTAATAAAATTTTTAAAAATCGCAGAAATATCCTCTGTATAGAAAGATATCATTGTATCTATTTTAAAAAATGCACTTATTTTGTTAGGGGTGAGTTAAAACATGGAGCATAAGATATAATACGATCCGTTCTAAATGAATTTATTGTAACTTTATTACATGTTTTCAACGATAGAAAAGAAATTAAAAACAACAAAAGCAAGTATAATACATAATTCCGCCAACTACAGCAGTATATTTTTTTTTTTCAAACGATTTAACCCTTTCGTGCCTGGTGTAGTACGCTTACTATATAAACTTTTTATATCTTTAAGTTCCTTAATTGTGTGTTAGCCACACAAAAATCATATCTAGTGAAAACGTTAAGCTCAATAAGATGTCTCAATAAGATGACTTTGGAATCAGTAAGGGGGATATCACTGTCTATTGGCGCGATTTCGAAATGTGTGATTTTTGAAAATTGTGAAACACTGCCAAATCTTTGAAGTCTTAAAGGGTATTAAAAACTGCTGTCAAGATTTTAAATTTCTACAATATCCTACAGGGTATATTAATTTTGATACATTGTTTTTAGTATTGAAAAAATAACGGTAGACTCTAAGAAGTACATACATATATGTGTAAGTTTGTGGTAAAAACAAAAAGTCATTCTTCAATATTTTTGGTAGAAAGTATAATATGTGGGTGTTCTCTATATTACATAGTCCATACTTTGGCACGTCCACTTTTTGGGGGCAATGTTCGTCCGTATGTCAGCACTTTTTGGGCCTTAAATTTTGAGCTAGGAACATGAATTTGAAGCAGCACAAAACTTGCTAAAAACTGAAAACTGTTGTATAAGTAAAATATGAATTTTTCTATATTTCGCCCATACTTTACACACGACTACGAGCACTTTTTAGAGGCATTTTCTTAAAAAAACCCCACTCTCACTTTATTAGAGGTGACTTAAAAGATGGGGGATAGGGTATCATACGATCCGTTCTGAATGGATTGTAATTTCCTGTTTGTTTTTATTATGATTTATAGCCGCATTTTCCTAAAACTAAAATTTTTAGTAGTATGGTAGTATTAGAATTAGAGCTATTTCTTGTATTTTATTTTTTATTAAATATATAATATTTACTATAGTTTCTATGCTTAAATTTCCTTATATCAAAAAAGTGTGCTAATGCGGCCTTGTACAATTCCAAACTTTTTTATTTCTCAAACTAACTAATATGTCATTCGATTATAGCGGTGGCTAATGTTAATTTAATTGTATTCATCAGTTCGTTTTTTTCCCATCTCGATAGTGATGAAATCTCGGAAAAACATATCTTTTTCAGTAAATTCTCATCCTTCGCCTATGTTTCGCAATGTGCTTAAAAAATTATCAAACGGCTTTCCACTGTAAAATTTTGTTTAGGAAGGCATGGGAACAAATTGAACTTGTAACACTTTTATATATCACTTTTTTTCGTGGCTGAATTTTTAGAGTATTTTCGTACAAGAGAACCTGGCCCGTTTTGCCAATATTATTGTCATTGGTCCTCGTACTGCACGTGCGCCATCCCGTGTTTTTCACTACATGCCAAATTTGTGTCAACGAAAGTTTCAAAAAGAAGAATATCATCTAACTTACGAGTAGAAATCGTGGAAAAAAAAACTTGCTACGTTATAAGAAATTAAATTAATTTAAAAATTAATTATAATTTCCTTTTTTTTATTTAAGACGCTGACGGCATTGTTACTTAAAACTATTTCTGACTGCTATTTCCTGCTGAACTACTATTGTTTTGCCGGCTGCCCTTAGCTTACGAGCACTGAAAGATTAGAGAATGCGATACGCATCTTCTTTGTTTTAGACTTCCATAACGCTTTCACTGACGACACAACTGATGGGCTTTTGGCCTGAAGCAAATCTAAGCACGTTGATTTGTCCTTTTCAGTCGCGGATACTATGATACATACATTTTCTGCTGGGAAGTGCATGACTACATTTTGTTCGCTAGCCACTCAACTTGACTAATGCAAGCGAGATTCCATTGCATTGCAGCGAGACTCCATTTATTACAGTTTACTCTGTTGTATCAAATTGGTCTGGTTTAGAGTATGGATTTCGGTACCAATACCCTCTAAATCAGATTTGGTGGACATATCTCTTGCGAGTAGTTTTTCGTCCAGTAGAGGTGCCATGGCATACGTAGTATATCGTACTATTACCATTTGAATCTCTGTGATGGGCATATGAGTATTTCCAATTGCTAAGAGTATGTTATTTACTTTTATTTGTTTATATCAATTTATATTTCCAACTAAGTGACGATATTGTTTTCTTTATTAGAGGGCAGTAAAAAACACTACTTATCGCATGCACACTCACTCAATGCGAGCGTGGGCAAGGAAAAGGAACCGAAAACACTTTAAAGGGCATATACCGGTAATCGAAATATAAAATTTGTGATGCAAGAGTTAGGAAGTTGTCTGATTTCTGTAACTCATTTGAAATAACCAAAAGCGATAAATGTGGTGACTTCACGTTTGTGGGATGGCAAGGGATATCCGTCATTGACTACTGTTTTTTAGGAGGCAGTGGAGCGCCTACATAATGGATCTGTTGTCACATTTAAAAATAACTGCCGTTCCTAAGCTAATGTGGAACAACTCTAAAGCTTTTTAATGTATACGTAGAAGGCAATTAGCATACAAGCCCAACAGGCTTGTATTCTTAATTTTAACCCAACTATCAACCACAGGAGGATTGTTGAAAACCAATTTTTTAGACAAAAAAAAAAGGGAAAACCAACTTGAATTAGAGGCTAGAAGATTGGTACTATGTAGTAACTCTTCAGAATTTTAGAAACTATCCAGGAGACTAAATGGTGGAAAATACATCATGCGCAAGGAGCTGCATCCGAACACACTCCTAGCACACTTTAGCTTAATAAACCTAATAGGTTTAGCTTGCAATACACTCCACCTAATTCCTTAGGATATTGTTGAGGCACTTTGTGGACTGATAGATGGCAAGGCAGCTGGGTTTGACAGGATCCCCTTTGAATACGGCACCAACGAGCTTAACAATAAACTAACCTAGACAGTGGAATACTTCCACACCGGTTTAAGGAAACGCTGATTTTTCCAATTACCAAAAAAGGGTTGTACGACACAGCAAACTACAGAGGTATTTGATTCCTAAATGCGTCGTACAAAATCTTTACGGTGGTATTGAACAGTTAACTCATGGCATAGATAGACGTCAACGATCTGCTGAAAGAATACCAAGTGGGTTTCAGGGCGGTTATTCCACTGCTGACCTTGTTTTTGTCCTAAAGAGTGTTGTAGAGTCTATGAAACTATGTGAATTTTTTGTGGATGTTAAGACCGCTTTCGATGCAGTAATACAGTTGTCATATCATATAAGTTTGATCAGACTATCCAAAACCTATATGCTGATACAAAAGCTGCTGTTTGGAATGTTAGTGTCTTATCGGAATAGTTCCAATAGTGGTCGAGAAAGAATGTGCTTTGAGCCCAAGTCTATTTTCTCTCGTCATTGAAGATATAGTAGATTTTCTGCTAAGTGTAGAGTAAACATGCGGGTTTGCTTATTAAAGCTCTTTTGTTTGCTTATTAGAGCTCTAGTGATTACTCGCCCGAAACTATGTAGCTCATAGGCTATATTACTACTGCAAATGTGGAATCTGGTGGTTAATGTAAATAATTTAAATAAGTCAAATGGGATAGTGGAGGAGAGACTTTGGTCAATCTCAAAAGAAAGTATTTCACATTCCACCTAACTTTAAAAAACGTTAAAACTCCAGGTTGATCATGTACTTAAAGTTCTAAACATGGCAGATTATCGACTACCAAAAAGCACTATACACAATATCGCATAAGATTGGTTATTACTGGATGTGGGTTGGAGCTAAGTCTCGACAATACTATGAGATGGAAGCCCAAACTTTAGAAGCTCATCGCAGGTGTAGATTTGGCCATTTGGACAGGCCAGAGGATTACAATTGGCAGTAGTATTGGATGAAATAGCGATGCTGCTGAAGCTATATGGAGAGCTCTTGAAATCTAATTATAAACCACACTTTTTGCACTTTTTTGGCAGGTGCCTAATTCTCCGGGAGACAAGGGGAGAAATCTTTGAAAGCGAATAACAAGCAACGGCGAAGTCATATCACTCGATATTTTATTATTCTTTTTTGTGTAGTATATAATGTAACAAATAAAATCTTATCTTATCCTAAAATATATCAAAATACCACCAAATATCTCATAAAACAATAAATATCACATATAACGCTAAATTCCTCAACAATTCCTAAAATATCCCATAATACTACCAAATATCCCATATACTCGTAACACTAAATATACTACGCACTCACAATTTCTTATATAATAATAACTATTGGAAAGTATGTCTAATAGTAATAAAATAAACGATTCTGGAATCTACTTGGAATCTACGCAATGGTTAAATTATGGCCACGCCCGATCTAAGGGCGTCTTGATAATATAATAGCTATACTCTGGTAGTCTGAAGAAGTTGTGCAAGTTTCCTCCTCCTCTGAGATATTATCCCAATATGAGAATGAATTAAATCCCAAGAATGGAACTTTGTTCTTTATGAATTTAGTCCCAAATGAACTTACTCCCAAGTAATTTAAAATGAAAGAAAATTAACAAATTGAAATGAACTAAGTCCCAAAAATGTTTAATCCAGCATGTACCTATACATTTGTTACAAAATATAAAATAAGGGTATATAGGTATGTATAATACAATATTTATTGTACGTAAACGTGAATCATATCAATGATCATTGTGCGGAATCATAGTAGTGCAAATTAATGCACACTTGTAGTGCAATAACAAAAATATGACATATTTTGGGTGTAATTTAATTTGTTGTGACATTATTTCATTTTTAGAATTTGGGTGTTATTTCATTATGAAATAAGAATAGCAAAAGTTTAATAAATTAAAATTCGATGTGAATGAAACAGTACTTGGGTGGCGCCAAAAAAAAAAAAAAACTATGATCATCTCTTCGACTCATACACCAGACGGTCTCGGCCTCACATGCAGTTGCTCAGGGCGCGCTACGCGGCGTGTAGTTCATTTCATTTATTTTTGGGGCCTTATTTCATTATGAAAAATGACCCCAATTTTGGGTCCTTATTTCATTTTTACTTTTGGGGCTTATTTCCTGGAGAGTAATTTCGCGGCCCCAGATACAATTTCAGTTTCATCCTCATCTTTATTATTTTGTATAACTAACTCCCACTTTCAACAGAACTATTTTTTCGTTGAAACAATTAAAATGAACTAACTCCTACTTTTTCCAAATTGAGGACATAGTTCACTGGGAATTAGTTCATAATGAACCACGTCCCAACTGAACTATCTCCCAAACTTATGAACTACATCCCACAGTAAGTTCCATTTTTGACTTAGTTCGTAGGGCCGTTGTCTTTCCTTTTGTCTGTCAAGGTCTCATAACTTTTGAATCGTAATACGTAGAAGACTAAAATTTGGACGAGAATTGACCGCAGACAGATCAAGAGTAAAATGTTAATAAAGTTCAAAAGCGAAATTATTTTTTTGTATAAATGCAATATGGGTATCAAATGAACGCTGATTTGAAAAATGTATAGTTTCGTTATTAGTTAGTTTTATAAGGTTTCAAGAAAAATCCAAAACAAATTGCAGAAATGGTATTTTTAAAACAATAACATTTTAAAAAAGGTGCATACACTGTGCGTACCGTGTAAAGTATAATAACTGTAACAAAACAGCATAATACTACTAACTTAAATGATTAATATCTAGTAATATATTTACTTTAATTTCTCCGGAACCCTCGGAACACGAAAAACTTTTATGCTTGACCGTCTTTTTATTCCCTATCCAGGGTATATTAAGTTTGACACATAGTTTCGAATATAGAGGAATAATAACTATAGACCCCCAAAAGTATGATATTATATAACAGTGGCGTGGCTTCCATACAAGCCGATTCCTTCCGGCTTCCCTTTTCAAATATGAACAAATTTTATTTTGCCACTTGCCAACCATCGCATTCAATTATTTGTTCATCAAACCATTTTTCATAACTTTATACACGCTCGAAGATGAAATGCTACGACCACTTCGGTTGTTTATTAATTTTTGCTCATACACAAACTCGCACACGAGACAAGTATGAACTCCTCTAGCGAGAGAGCATGCAATGAATTTTTTTGAGAAGCCGTTCATTTTCCGGCTTATGCATTCATTTCTTCACAGTACGAACTTTCAACTCTATTCCTTTCTGCCATATATGTAGTAGAAGTTTATTTACGATTTCTTTGTCTAACATACATTCGCTTATGAGGAAAATAACCCGAGATTTCTCGGCTTTTTGTGAATGAACATTGGTGGAGGAGAAAGGTTTTAGTACAATAAAAAAAAGTAAAAAAAAGTGCATATTTCATTTGATCATGCATGTTGTTAAGTTAGGTTAAGACTTATTTTAAGGTAGCATTTAAGTTTATATATAAGATCAAATAAACAGTACCGTTACTAAGTTTTTTAAAATGAAAAATTTTCCTAAGTCATAATTGTTATTTAAGTAAAATAGTAATAAGTAATAGATTAAGTCGAAAGACATAGATAAGGATTAAGTTTAGCTTAGAGCGCCCGCATAGGGCCAGTAAGTTAGAATAAGATTGTTAAGTTAGTTAACCTAGTTTTAAGCGTTTTTGTCTAGCATGTAAGTATAAATGAATTAAATTAATAAAAACTAAAAACAAAAAAAAAAAGGTTTTAGTTCGAGGGAGTTTTTTTTTTATTGTAGGCAACAAAATAAGCCGACGGAATTCGAGTTATTGGGTAATGTAGTGGTTCGAACGGCGTTTGAGGTTATATATTATATACACTTATGTATTATATTATATATTACATTATATATTATATACTTGTGTTCATAAAGGGTTTTTCAATAGGGACATAACAATTTTGTATTTTAATATAAATGCACCCTTAAACTTTTTTTATGATCTGTCAATATCAAAACGTTAGTCAAGGTTTACGTTTTTATCATGGTGAAGTACATTAAATTATTCAATATTATTACCGAAATTCTGAGTCTGTGGTCGCAACTTTAAGAACGCTTACTGTAATTTTTGGTCTTAATAATGGTCCTACCAGACAGGCTGTGCGTGCTATAGTGGATAAATTCGAGTCAATATATTCACTATTGAATGTTCCTGTGCCAGAGAGATAACGCACCGGTCGAAGTACCAAAAATATCGCAGCCGTAAGTGCTTCAGTTCAAAATGAGCCAAATCAGTATTTTTTTTTGGTCGATGAAAATGATGGCCATGTTACGGCCAAAGGAGTTCGCTATAGTGCCATGTTGGAAGACTATTTTTGGCCAGAATTGGATGGACTTGACATGAGTGATATGTGGTTCCAACAAGATGGTGCCACATGCCACAAATGTCCAACAATTGATCTATTGAAAGTTGAATGGCCAGCTCGGTCATGCGATTTAACGCCGATGGATTTCTTTTTATGGGGTTATGTTAAGTCGTTGGTTTATGCCAACAAGCCAATAAAAAAGCGCCAATAGGAAAAGCGCTGACCATTCTTTTGTCCAGTAGATTTTGTTCCGTGTTATTACATCCGATAGCTTCCGCTATAGTCGGTTTTCGGAGAGAGCAGCCACTCTTTGAATACATCGAAGATGTAGTTTCAGTGTTGTAAGGAAAGCTTTCGTGAGGCCTGTTTCGATGTTAAGAACATATGTAGTTGGGTGTGTTATTGGGTAGTAAGAAACATATTTTTATAAAGAAGCGTTAAAGTTGGTCAGACTGAGTGCATTCAGAATATCACCACACATGAGCACAGTAATTCATAAGAGACTTTGAAGCAGCTTGGTAAATTTTGTATTGTTATATTAGCTGAATGTGAGGTATTTATCAGAATGTGAGGTATTTTTATGTTGATTAGATTGGAGCATGTGGCATTTATATCATTTTTGGACATAGTCAGCCTTTGAATGAGATGTGTCGACCAGGACATATTGTCAGTGAGAATTACTCCTAGGTATCTATACTTATTTGTAACAGCTGCTCTTTGGCCTCGGTTCCGAAATATTACTATTTCAGATTTATCCAAATTCCATTTATGGTAGGATGTAATAAAGCTGTCGAGAGAAGTTGCGTTATGTGAAAGTATTACTATGTCATCAGCATACAGTAATATCTTTATTGAAAGATCATCGATGATTATCCCACCCGGAAGTTCAGAGTGAATATCACTCAAAAATAGTATAAAGAGCAGAGCACTTAAAACACAGCCTTGTTTATCTCCCTTATTAATGGGGAAAAAGTTACTAGTACTTTTTCCATTCCAGACTGTTGCAACTGTGTTTCGGTAGAGGGCCTTTTTAACAGATATAATCTTTGAGGAAATTCCTAGCCGTGCGAGTTTGTAGAATAGAGCTCCTCTATTTATGTTGTCGAACGCAGCATTTAGGTCTATGAAAAACACGTATAATTTCTTCTTTTGGTATAATTGCAGCTGAATAAAGCCTTTCTCAGTGAGATAGCATTAATGATTTCATCTAATTCGATTTCGTGATCAAGGGAGTAAATGTGAATTTTGAGAGTTGTGAGGGGAAATGCGTTCAGTGGTGGTATATTGGTGGACAAGCTTTGGAAGTCATGAATTCGAAGGCAGTGATATCAGTTTTTGTACCACGAGGGTTGCAGCGAATTGCTTTAGCTAGTTTCCACCAATTCTTGGTTGACGTTACTGCTGTAAGTCGATGTAATATATTTGTGAAATACTTTATATGTTTTTAGTAATACAAAGCTTTGTATTTATTTTGGACTCCTGGTAGTTATATCTTAAGATATCAAGGTTGTATTTCTTGTAATTTTTCAGATGCATAAAAACAGTTTTTCCAGCTAAGTATGATATCCTATCCCTTATCCTCTAACTCACCAATAATAATGTGGGCGTGGAGTTGTAAAATTTGCAAATCAATTGCGTTAATATCATTCAGCTTGAATATTTTCGCAATAACACTTAATCACCACCATAAATAGCTTTGGTTTTTCGAAGAAACCGCCCCCAAAAAATGGGCGTACCAAAGTACTAGGTATGGACGAAGTGCAGAGAACGTCAACGCCTACATATTTTTTAACGACAATATTTCTCAGTTTCTAGCAATCACATTGGCAAAATGAAATTTTTTAAAAATGGGCATCTGTACCAATTTTGAAAAAAAACTTTACACTTGTATTGCTTTTTTTATATAATTTGCGCTCGCCTAAGGGAATATGAATACCCTTATACTATAACGGGGCGCGGGCGTTGTGCAGATAGACAGACGGAGAGAAAGAAAGATTTGGTGTAGTGGTTTGAAACTCAGGTGGTATTAAGTTTCTGTAAACTCCAAGGGTAGCGTCCACATAACTGGGGAGCATTTTTGTTGATTTGAACCGTGAACCAACAGCGTGAAAAGCGATGATGTTACCACTACACCACGGCAACCCTTCGGACTGAATAAAGCTTATATATGACGTCTCACCTTCCTAGCTAAAATTTCTATACTTATATATACTTACAAGGGTAAGATGACAGGAGGCAGATAAAGAGTATAATGTTGATAAAGTTCAAAAGCGAAATTTGTTTCCTTTGTATAAATGCAATATGAGTATCAATTGAAAAATGTATATTTTCGTTATTTTTACTTTATCAAGTTTCAACAAAAACCTAAAAATTCCAGAAAAGGTATGTTTAAAACAATAAACTTGAGAACGATGCATATCAAAAACAGTGCGCACAGTGTAAAGTGTTTTTTTTTTTCTTTCTTTCGTGATCGTGATCGTATCCTAAATATACGTAGATCCCTCGATCTTAATAAGTAGCTCTTGTAGCGCATTTCCCGAGGCCGTTGACAAGATTTTCGTTCAGGGGGACATTATGCTCAAGGCTCAGCCTTGCCCATTCACCAAAGAAATGAAGCATGTATGTCGATGTATTTTCTGATAGTCTGAATATTTTCTTAAGGAGGTATCTTAGAAGTTTTTCAGTATTGATCTCATGACTGCTTTGAAGATTTTATACTTTGTACTCGGCGCAATATTCTTTTTGCTTAAGACACCTTTCCAGCTACAATTTATTGCGCGTTTCGATTCCCTTAGCTTCTCTTGGAGATGCTTTTTAAACGATAACTGGGGGGTAACCAGAACTCCGAGGTACTTGTATTCTTTCTCTAGTTCCTCATTTTGCCAGGTCCACATTCCTGGCGTATTGACCCCATCCGTTCCGGAAAATCATAATTTTAGATTTGCTGGTATTGATTTGCAGATTCCACATGTGACAGTATGGAGCTTGTTAATCATAATTTGCATCATGTCTGGACTTTCCGCAAGTATAACGATATCGTCAGCGTAGAGTAACAGCTTTATAGATAAACTCACGAAAGGTATCCCTCCCGGTAAAAATTCGACAAGATCGTCCAAAAAGATTGAGAACAAGAGGGGGCTCTAGAGGCATCCTGGCTTTACACCTGATTTCGATTGGAACCAATCGGATAAAATGTTTTCATCCCATACCGCTGTGCACTCTTCGCATTTTGTTTGAAAGCCCTAGGTTACTTAGATTGAAAAATAAGGCTCTTCTGTCGATGGAATCAAAGGCCGCCTTAAAATTGACAAAGAAGGCATATAGTTTTTTACCCTTGTCCAACTACGGTCGGGTTATACTTGTAAGAGAGATGATGTTGTCCACTGTGGAATAGTCCTTGCGGAAACCAGCTTGAAACTCGCTAAGTAGTTCATTTTCTCGAGTCCAGTTTGTTAGGCGTTCCAGAATAATTTCCATGAAAATTTTTATGATCGCGTTTAAAAACGATATCCCTCTATAGGTTCTTGGATAATTTAGATTTCCTTTCTTAAAAAAGTTGCTGGCACTTCGCCCGAGGAGAATAAAAAAAAAAAAAGAATTCATGGGGATTCGATCTTCCCCCGGAGATTTATTATCGCAGCATCTTTTTATGGCCCTAGTGACATCCTGGCCAGTAGTAGGTTGATCTAAAGATGGGACTTCGAGAAGAGGAAGTGCATATCGCATTTGAATTAAATTTTGAGGTGGATTCAGCAATTTTTCGAAGTATTTAGCTAATATGGGTGCTTCAACTTTGATGCTCTGCGCAAACAAAGCACCGTTCAGTGTTTTAGCAATTTTCCAAAAGGACGACTATCTTTTATGTTCGTAAGCATTGTTGAGAGATTTTGAATGTGTATTCTAAGTTTTTGCTCACAGATGTTTTTGAATCTCCTGTTTGCAGCCTGGTACATATGTTTTGCGTTATTGGTGCCTACACTTCTCAGAAGCCGCAGGAAGGCGAATGATTTCTTTCTGGCTGCGTCATATATAGGTGCCAGAATGCCAGCAGGTGAAAGCAAGTACTGCATTTTTGGTATTAAAGGTCGAAAAATTATCGGTACAGCATTAAGCAAAGAATATTTACTCCCAACTGTTAAGCAGTATATTTTCATAAGCATATTTTCTTCACGAAACCAATTAGACTGCAGCTTTCTCTAAGAGATAATTTTGAAGGTCGACCAGAACGAAGTTTTGAAAGCAAAATTCCACTTGATTGAAAGTTATTTACTACTCTTTGAATAGACGCATGTGTCCTATTAACTCTATAGCTTTTGCCCTATTTCCACAACTTAATTATGATCTTACGCTCGCTTAAACAAATTTCTTTTCCTTTCGCTTCCATTTAAAAAAGAAACTCTATTTTCGACCACGAAACTCAACAAATAATAGATAATTGCAATTGAAACCACACTGCCGATCTACCAGGATGATTATCAACTTATTTTTGAACACGGTTATCCAATAGTACGCGAATTTTTTCGCACAAATTTTCTATTTGTGTGTTACTTTTGTGTACCGTTATGTTTAACATTTTTTCAGTAGCGCCAGACGATTCTCTAATATTAGTAAATGAATACGTGGAGTTGTGATTTTATTTTGGAAGTGTTAGTAACTATTTTTTTCAGGAGTGTTTATTTACTGAGTGTTGCTCCAGTTTGCTATATTAAAAGCGTTTTTCACGTCAAATGTAATCACTCAGCAGTATTTCTTTCATCCCCATCTCCAGCTGGAACCCTGTATCGATTCCTTGTTCATTGATATTACCTCACCAATAGCGTCTATTGTGGATCGAGTCTTACAGAATCCATATTGTTGGTCTGAGAGACCATCTTCTGATTCAGTGACCGGTAGTAATCTACTGAATATTAGGCGTGCTAATATCTTTCCCATTGTATCAATAAGACATATCGGATGATAGGATGATGGTTCGCTGATATTTTTTCCTACCTTGGGTAGTAAAACTAGCCTCCGTTTCTTCCATATTACAATTTTCTCCAGTAGCTCTGGATATTTCTCCTGCTGCGTCTTCTGACGCTTGATTTTTGCCATTACCACTCTGTACGCCGAACCCCAAGGGGATCTAATTTGAAGCAAGCTTTCTTATTTTTTCAGATTTCGTTGCAAAGTTATTTTATATATTTTTTCAGGTGTTTGTATAACTCATTTTTGTTCTCATATTCTGGCCTTCCGAATGACCGCTGGCTTTTTCTTCCGGCTTGAAAATACTCTGTTCGAAGGTCTGTAATATTGTTATTTCACCAAAAGACTGAGTTTCTCCTATTTGTCTGCCTCCTTCTTGGCATTGAGGCATCGTATGCATTTTTAACGCAGTTCGTTATGCGTAGTACAGCGTCCTCAGTGTTACTTACTTGAACATCTTCTTCATGCACCATTTCACAGGATAGTTCTTTGTCGAAACATCTGTCTGCCCATCCCAATTCGATTCTTCGGTGGTTTTTGGATTTAGCCTCACTTTTTGGTACTATTTCAGTGATTACTGCTTGGTGGTCGCTATGAGTATACTGCTCGCTTACGTGCTATTCAATCTTTCAAATGAATGAACTGCTTGCGAAAGTGATATCGATTGCCGATTGTCCACCGTTTTTGTGGAACGTGCTGATATTGCCTACGTTGACTAGGGTAGTATCTAGGCATGAAAAAGCTTCTAGAAGGATTTGAAATCTGGCATTTGTGGATCTACTGCCCCATTCTGTAGCCCAGGCGTTATAATCTCCAACTATTATAACAGGATGGTGTCTACTTGCTTGCTGGATCAGTTTCATCATCAAGCCTTATACTGCTCTCCAATATTTCGGGCATCTTTGGCTTCCTGCAATATGGTTCCTTGCGTTTTTACAAAGCATGGATTTGGGTTCCTTACCGCATTTCTTTGCTATGTTTTACAGTCCTTGGACTGATGACCAAAATCCAGACATCTAAAATATTTTCTTAGGTGAGTAGGCTCTCTTAGCCTACATACCACCTATCCAATTTCGACTTTAATATCTTTTAGCAATTTGTTGGCCACTACGCCTTTCTTATACTCCTAATCGCCGATACCTGCAAGTCCGGTACCTCATACTGTTTAGTCAGAGCAGATTCAATATCTGCTTTCGTCGTTATTTCGTCCAGCTCTTTGCATTCCACCGCTATTTCATGTGTGAAGAACTTTATTTTGGCTTGTTCACCCGGCGCTTTGTCTATAAACTCCTTGTATTGAAGGCTCTTCTCGCCTATCTTTTCTTTAAGCTCCTTTAAGCACCTCGCCCTTTTGTGTACGTCTGATACGTGCTACCTTTTCTCCAAGCTCCTTAAGGTTAACATCGCTTTCATTTGTCGCAGGATTCCGTGTATGACTTTTCCCCTCTTGTTGCTAAACGATGGCATCCGGTCTCTGTCTCTTTACACTTTTTACTTTGTGCTTTTCTGCATGGTTATGATTTTTTGTCTTCCTTCTGGCGATCTTTGACCACTGGATGGGAGTCTGTTCATTTTTATCTCCTAGAAACTTATCAGCCTACTTAAGTGATAATTTGAGCACTTCCTTATTTATTTGTTTGCACTGTGGTCCTGTTTTTTCCTTCTGCAGTATCCTCCGAGGGTTCTCTTCTTCTTTTGGCCGAGCCCATCTCTATCAGCCTGGATGGCTTTGCTGGTTGTGGCGTAGCCGTTGATTTTTTTCTGACGACGAAAGCTTGCATTTGGAGGTTGCTTCCTAGGTATCTCCGTTTGCGTAGCCTGCGATTTTCTCTCTTGTTGTGATTTTCTTGCTCGCCTTGGTTTCTTCCTCTAGGTCTGCAAATACTGATCTGATTTATCTTATTCTTCTCTTTATTTTATGGACATTGTTCCTATCCTCGACATATTCCGCTAGTCTCTCGATAGCATCCTTCATACCGCTCATTTTTTGGCTTACAGTATCCCAGTTGTTGTTGTCTACTTCTGCTGCTTCTTGCTGCTTCTTGTGACGCATCCTTTTCGGATTCCGTGGGACTAATCGCGTGTCCGTGCCTTGCTTCAATGTTTCCAAACACACTCTCTGTTTTCTCCTTTTGGATGCGCATCTGATCCCCTAACCCGTCCGCTTTTTTTAGCGACTGTTGGAAGCGAGAACTCCTTTTGAAGGGATCTATTACGTCCTTTCTTGTAGTTTTATCTTCTACTTCAGCCATGTTCTCCATGCCTGAGCCTGCTCGCTCACTCCCGGCCGCCGGTACTGGGATCCGACTCCTTGTACCGTAAATGTAATGTTTCTGTCACTATCATCATTGGTTTATTTTTCAGAGTTTCTCCAATTTTTTGATGACCTCCAAATAATACGATTTCTCGAGCCCCTACTTATGCCCGAACCCGAAACCAGAGGAAAAATATAAAGTTCCTACGGAGAAAGCGCCGACAGAAAGAAAAGCCGTCATCATTTGGTGGGCAAACGTATGCGCAAGCCGTGTCGCAAGAAAAGCGATATTGCTCCAGACCCAATTGCGAAACTTGAGGAGCAAAGCTAAACAAATAAACTAATATTTGAAAAAAATGAGCAATTTCGAGAATAAAACTAGCAAAACAGGAACTCAAGTATGAATATGAAACAGTTGCTTACAATATTATCATGGAACGCAAACGGATTATTGGAAAAGATAGACGAACTAGAAGTATTCTTCCGAAAACCAATATTTACATATGCTTAATTTCCGAAACGCACTTGAAAAAAAACCTAGTATAAAAATAAAAGGATACTGTGCTTACAATGCCATCCATCAGAAAGGGCTAGAGGCGCATCTTCCATACTCAGAAAGATGAGGAAAGTTTTGATCTCTTCTCATATCATTCACCAGTAATTATGAAAATAAGCGAGTGTCTAATGAAGAAAGAAAGGGCCCCTATATTAATTACCAACAAAACCATCAGGGACAGCTTTAGAAAATATTGTACAGAAAATAGATTTATTGAAGTCATACAGAACAACGCGTGGAACATCACTCCCTATATGAGGAAAGAAGTCGTAAATAGTGAAGGTAAATATCCACCGTAAATAAAAGAACTGATACGCCAAAAGAGGAGAACACATAAAAGATGGCAACAATCCCGAGCTCTTCAGCACAGAACTCTTTTAACTCTTTTAAACCATCTGTGTAATGAACTCAAGAAATCAATCAAATATTTCAAAAATTGAGAGATTTCTACGTATCTTGAAAGCTTGACTGTCGTAAAAAGTTCGAATTATTTACTATGGAAAGCCATGAAAGGTATTAAAAAATTCCAAATGCAATCACTACCGGTAAGAAAAAACAATGGCGAATGGGCAAAAGGAGACAAAGAGAAGGCGGATTTATTTGCCGTGCACCTGGAAGAAACGTTCATTTCATTTTTGATGCATTTTTATTTCTCAATTCATTATACCTTATGTGCTAGACAAAATAATGCTTAAAACTAGCTTAACTATTTTAACTATGTTATTCTATTCTAACTTACTGGCCCTATGCGGGTGCTCTAAGCTAAACCTAATGCTTAAAACTATGTCTTTCGACGTAAATTACTTTCGTTCTTTATTTATTTTATTATTTTTTTTTTATTGTTTATTACTAAGAAAAAATTTTAATCAAGTGAAAAAACAACGAACTTGTTTTGATTGTTCTTATATATAAAACCTACAAAGCTACCTTAAAATAAAATAAATCTTAAGCTACCTTATTTTACCTTAACTATTCTTATTCTACTTTACGTAATTCTCTACGTAATGCTTTTTTTTTTCTTTTATTTTTTTTTTTTTTTTTTCATTCAAATGCTGCCGATTTTTTATTTTAATTTCATTTTTTTTTTAATCCATTTGATGGACCGGCGCTAACAGAAGACTTTGTTGGTACGATTACGACACCTAACAACTTTAAAATAAAGAGCGTATCGTTGGTCGAACTTTGCCAGACAATAAAAATCTTAAAAATAACAAGGCCTCTGGATATAATTTAATAACCCGACAGATCCTCAAGGTATTGCTAAAGAAAGCCCTGATCAAACTTCTGCATATTATAAACATCGCACTAACATTATTTTACGTTCCAAGGCAATGGAAAGTCGCCGAGGTTATAATGGTTCCAAAACCGGGAAAGCCTCCAAACGACAAAAAATCATACAGACCGATATCGCTCCTTCCGGTAGTATTTAAGGTATTTAAAAAGCTTTTGTTAAATCGCCTACAACCGGTCATTGAAGAAAGACGTTTGATTCCTGACCATCAATTCGGCTTCAGAACAAAGTATTTCACAATTGACCATGTTTTTAGAATAACAAGTGAAATAGAGAAAACCTTAGAAGAGAAAAAGTTAAAAGTTAAGCTAAGACAGGTTCTTGCGAACAGGCTATTCCGTGTTAAACACGGATCGGAATACTCCCAATTTGAGGAAATCGTTGCCGGACTACCGCAAGGAAATGTTCTTGTCCGGTCTTGTTATTACTGTACACTCGAGATATACCGCAAGAAGAAGGCACTGTCGTAGCTACGTTCGCGGACGATACGGCTATATTAACAACAGATAAATCAGTCGAGTCAGGAACTGTAAAGCTCCAACGAGCTTTGGACAAAATTTGCGAGTGGACAAAGATTTGGCGCACTGAGACCAAATCAACTCATATTAACTTTACTTACGAAAAAATTAGCCATAAAAATTAAGCAAATGAGGCAAAGTATCTAGGAATGACACTAGATGGGAAACTTAAAAGGAAGGCGCACGTTAAAAAGAAACGCGACGAGCTTGAAAATAGATTCAGACACAAAAAAAAAAAAAAAAACAGACGATGTATCAAAATTGATAAACGCTACGAGATAAAAACATACCGGAAAATTACAATCCGTTTGGAATGGATCGAATGATACCCAATATCTCATTTTCTAATCCATGCTGAATAAAGTGGACGTAGCTTTGTGAACTTTTAGATTCAAATGCAGTGACATCTTTCTACATAGAGAATATTTTCGCGATTTCAGCAGATAATTTGTTGCTAATACTTTTTTCATAAAAAAGGTGGCCACGGCTGTTGCTATTTGTAACCAAATGTCAGGGATCTAAAAAATATAAATATTCACAATAAGACTTTAATGTAAATAGATTTAAGAAACCCAAATACGTTTTTTTTAAGAGAGCGCCCTCAAAGCGCGACCTACAATGTGTGAAGCGCTGTCTACAAAGTATAAACGATTTGTAAAGAGGGGGAAGTTTTATATATTTTGTAAAGGAAATATTTTTCAGTTTTTAGTAAAAGTTTGTTCGAATGGTGGGTATGTTTGTTGACGGACATATGTCGTAGAGGCGATATTTTTCAGTGTCCAGTAAAAATATTGAAAAACTTGCACTACTAAAAAAAGGATTCTCTTTCAATATTTTTACTAGAAACTGAAAAATAGCACCTTAACAAAATATGTAGACATATATATTTTCTGCAATGCATCCATACATTTTCTAATGCCACGCCTCCTTTTTTATACATTTTCTTCTGCATGTATGTGTACACATTTCAAAATTGTTTACACTTGTACTGCCTCGGTTTCAGAAAAGCTTATACGAACAAATGAAATTTTATGTTCCTAGCTAAAAATTTAAGACTCAAAAAGTGGTGACATGCGGACAGACGGATGGGCGGACATAACTTTTGATGCTAATCAGAAATATATAACTTATGGGGGTCTATAGTTACTATTTCTCTATGTTCCAAAATTTATATCAAAATTAATCTATAAAAACTTAAATAAAATTTATTTCACGATTTGAATGTCTTAGCATCTAGCGACGCTGATACCCTAAGGTTTGTGGGAAACGTACAGAAAAAGTATTCAGATTATCGGTTGCCTTAAGCATGATTATACTCATGGAAAACGAAACTGATCGAGCTTTTTTATATGACATAAAAGAATTTAATTTCGGATACAGACATTTTTATTCATACTATTCGGTTGCAATTACCGTGCACTTTCCACAACAGTTGCACATTTTATTGTACACGACGGTCTGGATATTTCATTAATTTCGATTTTGGATTAAACAAATCAGGGTAGGTACCGAATGTAATTTACATACTGGAAAAAACAGAAGACGGAAGTAAAGGCACACTCACGACAATTATTATGTTACTAAATAGTCAAAATTAAAATCGATTGTCAGCTTGGTTGCAAAAAAAATATTTTCTCCTTGAAACATACAGAAAAGTTACATTCCGTCTGAAATGGATCAAACCTATATAATACATTATCCATTATCTTCTAACCCATTCCTAATCTTCTAACCCATCCCTAATAATTTTGACGTGGCGTTATGAAACCTTTGGTTAAGAAATTTTACTATATAATTTGTAACCGAACGTTAAAAATTCTGGTAAAATATTCACAATAAGACTTAACCATCACCGTAAATAGCTTTGAGTAAATATTTACATTTTTTATTTGTATTACAGACATTTATGGAAAATTATATATTTCGTTAAAGAGATATTTTTTTAGGTTCTATTAAAAATATTTAGAAAAGTAATTTTTTTTAAAAAGTGGACATGTCTGAGGGCTTACACTTCTGCTGATTCGGGTTGTAAGAAAGTCTCGTACCAAATTTCATCTTCGTAGCTTAAAATGATATGACCAATTCGAACATATGTATATACATACTTTTGGGGGTCTACCGTAATTATTTACCTATGTATCAAAATTAATATCCTATGGGATAGGGAATAAAATGTAAAGAGTGCTCCCATTTTCAAATACATCTCGCAAATAAGAAACAAATTATCAGAGAAAGTAACTTCATTGATAGAAAAACATCAGTCAGTGAAGAAGTCCGTTATACAATGAATAGTTAAATAGTAGTGCAATGATAGAATAAGTTTTTTATTTTTTTATTAAAAATGGCTGTATATTTTTATAATATTAAATAATTTTAAAATGCAATAGTACATAGAGTGTTTCAAGATTGAGAGAGGAATGACAAATCCAAATAATAAGCCCTACCTAATCAAGGTATATACCTATACACACATATTTGCTTTTCTATAAGTTATTGGGAAGGAGCTAGGGTCCTTTTATCCTTTAGAAAAATTCAAATTCTGGATTGGGGGTGCCCTCACTCATTCCACTATAATTATAGAACTATTAGAGCTGATCACTTTTCAAGTTAAGGCCGAAGTATATTTTGTTAAGGTTAACCAAGTTGGATACGATGACTTCCGAACAGAAATATACCTCTAGTACAATTTTGCTATTCCCTGTATATGCAGTTAATAGAGAGATCTGTTAATATCCTTTCTATCAACAATTAAAGTGACTTAGCCTCTTTCATTTTGACTGAGCGTAGAAATATTCTATGAAGTTTTTATAGCAAATTACTAAAAACCATGCACTTTTTCAAATAACGGATATGAAAATAGCCCTTAAAAGCAATATACATAGTTCTTTGAGTTTGTACTCGTAGAGCTGTAGTTTGTTAACGGTTCTTCAAACCACGAAAATGCTAACAAGTTATTATTTTAGGTATAAAATCATATTTTCAAAAAGAAGTTCATGGATTCTGATGAGATATTCACAATAAGACTTAACCATCACCGTAAACAGCTTTAAAAAAGCAATATATATTTATTTTTTTTAAGAAAATGCCCCCAAAAAGTGGGTGTGGCCGTATATAATGTTTGGGCGAAATGTAGAGAAGTCAACTTCTCCATATACCCATATACTCGTATTACCTAGAGAATATTTTTCAGTATATAGCAAACTTATTGAGGAAAATGATAAGGCCCAAAAAAGGGTAACATACGGACGAACGGACTAGGTTAGATTTATTTAAATTTTGATGCTGATCACAAATATATATATTTTGGGGGTCTATCGTTATTATTACTCTAAGTTACAAATTATGTATTAAACTTAACATACCCTGAAACTTGAACGTAAAAAAACAGCTCAATTTCACCTTGTACCAGTGCTCACATCTCTATTTTAAACGTATTTGCACTCATCAATCTAAGCCTAGTTACAAATTATAGTAAAATGCAAGGGTTTTCAAAATAATTGTTAGAATCTATTGCAACAGCTTGAACTTGGCACACTTGTAGATCTCACTAAAAGATATTTAAGGACTTTAAAGATATTTGCACTAAAGAACTTGGATAGATTTTTAACGATCACGTTTTTGGTAAGATTTTAATACTTTTTGCGAAGACGTTTATTTTTCAGTTTACTAGTGCAAGGTAATGGATAGGAAACACTTAGATATCATTGGATTAATATGTCCTGTTATAAGTAAAGAAGCCCAAATTACCACAAATTTCCAAGATTCTACGTTGAATGGAAGTACACTACAGGCTTTGACGACCTTACTCCATACGGATATAACCGTCCCGCTAGTTTTCTGGAAGCCATTTTGAAAAATTAAATTTTCAATTTTTCAATTCAATTTAAATAAATGTGTTGGAAAATAAGCGTTATTTGAAGGTCTGTGTCTCAGCAACTGTTTAAGCTGGAAACTTAAAGGGTAGGCGGCTCATCCTAAGTAATATGTTGTGTAATTTTTATATTCCTATTTGGCCTAATTTGTTTCTTGTAAATAAGGTGGTAGTGTACAAGTTACTGGAGAACCTGGCAGTCAAGTACAGTGTAACATGATATCTCCAATAATTTTACAAAGCAACTGAAAATTTTTAATGCAAATTGGTGCAGGGAAGTAACTTTACGGAAAATAACTTCACATATGAATTAATTTCACCTCAAGTGAGAAATAAATACACTTTTTTTAAGTTATTTTGGATGAGAACTAAAAGCGTCAACTGTTACAACTGAACTGAACTTTTTATTAGACTTTGTATAGATTTGTACATAGTAAATGTATGATCGTCTTTGTCTGTAAATTTAACTTTAATGTATATAATGTAAAGTGTATTATAGTATAAGTAATTCATGTTATGTAATTTCGACAATACAATTCAATACTCGACTTATTGAAAAAATTACAAATACGTTAATTCATTAAGTTCTTGAAAACAATTGACTAGAATTATATTAATTCATTTATACACATTCAACACTACTATAAGTTAAGTTATTTGTGATTAATTCATTTATTAATTAATTCATTTCAGGATTACCAACAAGAAGGATTACATAACCGTTTGTTGCTCTCCGTGTTTCGAATTCGCCAGCATAGTCGGCATCGCTGTAGCAAGATAAAGAAAAAACATTATTGCGTTTGAAAATTATACCTTAATATAGTAGTGCCCTTCAAGTATCTAAAGATGCGTTTAACTGCTTTCACATGTTGATCAGCCGGATTTTCCAAGTATCTGCATATAAACCCAACAGCGTATGCTATGTCTGGCCTAGTTGCCATCATCAAGTATATGACACTTCCAACTGCCTCACGATAAGGAAAATGAGTGCTTGTTGACGGATTCTTGTCTGCACTGGTGAATTTGGAGTTTACGTCACAGGGTGTTGTTATAGGACAGCAAATTGATCCATCTAATTTTCGATAAATCTGGAGTCCCAGGTACATATCGGCATCGCTAATTTTAACTTCGAAGTGTTTTTGTAATCGTCTTATCTTTTTAATTGCTTCGTCCATTTCACTAGCGGCGATTAGTCCATCGTCAATGTAAAGCCCAAGAAGAATTTTCTGTGGGTTCTGATGGAAACTGTAAACGCTCGGATCCACTTTGCACACCTCAAACTTGAAGTTGTGAAAAATTTCCTTAAATTTGGAGTTCCAGCATCTTGAAGCTTGCTTTAAGCCGTATAAGCTCTTATGTAACCTGCAAACTAGACCCGAGTTATCTTCGTAGTCAGGCGGTTGAGCCATGTAAATCTCCTCACTTCCGAATACTTTTAGATTATCTACTAACGGTGTCTCTAGATGCCACAACTCATATGGACTTTTTCCGTTGACAGAACTTGGGCCAAAGCGATTTGTAACAACACTGCAGTATTTACTGCTTCTGCCCAAAGTTTGATCGGTAGATTTTTCGAGTGAATCAAGGTTCTTGGGATTACCGTGATCTATCCCATATCTCTTTCTGCCCTCCCATTTTGTTCTCTGCTATAAGGAACTGTTGTTTGGTGACGGACCCCGTTGGCCTCGAGAAGCGATTCCACCTGTCTATTTACGAATATGTATTCGCGACCGTTATCTGATCTGAGAGTCCGAATGGCACAATTGGTTTCAGTTTTGCCTTTTCTAAAGAACTTCTCAATCAAATCGGGGACTTCTGATTTGTTTTTGATGAAATATACAGTTCTGAAATGAGAGAAATCGTCTTTAAATAACAAGAAGTACCTCGAACCGCCAATTGATCTCTCCTGCATGGGGCCGCAGACATCGATGTGAATTAATTCCGCCACTCTTTCTGCTTTTGTGCTGCTGTTGACGAACGATAGACAATGCATTTTTCCTAATGCACAAGCATCACAAAAGAAATCCTTATTATCAGCAAATTTTATTTTTTGTTTATGTAGAATGGTTCTCGTTTGCTTGATGCACAAATGGCCAAGACCCTGATGCCAAGTTTCGAAACCTTCAGGAGTTGTTGACACATTTGCGAATTCACTACTTGGTAAAATAACCTTAAAATGCATTTTGTAAAGTCGATTAAAACGTATAACCATTGCAACCACAGTTCCATTTCTTGAAATTTCAACAACCGGTATTTCTTGTCCAATGCACTTCCAAGCGAAAACAAATTCATCTTAATATCTGGAACAAAATATATGTTTATTAAGCGTTTTTTGTTCCAATTTACTTTATCAAATGCCAGAATAAATATTGTTACCTTGCCATACGCCATGATTTGCTGGCCATTTCCAATAGTGATAGGCATCGGAACCTCCAAATCTGAGTACTCACTAAACCAATCGCGACGAGACGTCACGTGCTCACTCGCACCTGAGTCCAAGAACCAGTCATCACAACAAAAAATTCCTTTTTCTGCAAAAATACTCTCACACACTAGAGCTTCACAATTTTGATCACTTTCATTCGCAAAATTAATTCGGTTTTTTTGTTTTTGGTTTGTTGGGACAGTTCTTCTTCCAATGTCCATACTGGTTGCATTGGAAATATTTTCCAGGCTTCTTTTGTCTTTGGTGTTGTTTATGTTGGTTTTCTTTTTTAAAATATTTTTTGTTTGTTTTTGACTGATTAGAGCACTGCTTTGTAATGAGTTAGATGATGACGGTTGTTGGGTGTGTGTGTTCAAACGTATTTTTATTTATTTATTTATAACTTTATTAACACGTAAATAAATTACGATGCTAATATAATTTACTGAGCTTTAGCTACCATGACTACTAGCTCGAATTAAGAATAAACATAAAAATAATATTATAACATTCGTATACATATATTAATAATACAAAGTTAACTAAATTAATTTCAAATATAGTTTTCCATTTTGACTTCAAAGATTAGTTTGTAGGTTTGGTTGACGTTTTCTTCTGATGGGTTTTTGAGTAAGTTCAGTAAGGATGATTTGGGAAGTAGTGTTTTTGAGACATCTTTGATTTTAGTGCAATCATAGACAAGGTGTTTGATGGTGATTATTTCATTTTCGTTACAGAGATGACAGTTCGAAGGGTCAGATTTCGATACAAGATGGCCGTGGGTGATGTTAGTGTTTTTTTTTTTTTTTTTTTTTGGATTGCGCCAGGGATGTGTAATCTTCATAGATACTAGTAGCCCGAGTGCTACTAGCATGCACGATTCGCAAACCTGAGTACTCGATGCCAGGAATACGCCTACGTACTAAACACACACCCTACACACTTCAACCACTCTCCCCGCGGGACTGCCGTTAGGTATTACTTCGCGGGGCTGGTTAGAAATTCATGCTATGCTTCTTGTATTGCTGCTTCTGATGCTTCTGTTGCTTCTGCTGCTCTTCTTAGCTTTTCTATTCTCCGCAACTCTTTTTGTAGAGTTGTTACGAAAGAACATATTGCCATCCAATTTTCTTCCAACCGTAACATATGGTCGAGGAGTAATGACGGACTTGGCAGAGTAATTCTCCATGCCGTGAAACGTGTGCAGTAAAAAACTGCTCCGTATCCTCATCTTCACCTGGGCATTCCGGGCAGGATGGTGAGTTGTCGTGTCCGAATCGGTGTAGATATTTGCGGTAGCCACCGTGGACAGACAGGAACTGCGTTAGATGGTAGTTGCAGTCTCCATTCTTTTGACTTATCCAATCTTGGATTGTCGTTATAAGTTTGTATGTCCATCTGCCTTTTGTTGTATTAGTCCAACGAGCTTGCCACATAGCTGCTGACGCTGCCCTTTCTTCAATTTTTATCACCTTGATACTAGTGGCGTCGTGATGACTCAATGCTCTTCTGTTATATATCCTCAGCATTTCATCTGCGAGAATATCGATGGGGACCATTCCAGCTATGACAAATGCAGCTTCGTCAGAGATGGTTCGAAAGCCGCTGATTGTCCGTAGCGCACAGAGTCTGTATGATGACGATAGTTTCCTTCTGGTCTCCTTCGTCCTCAGTGCCTCCGCCCAGACTGGGGCGGCATATAACAGAACTGAGATGTTAACTCTAGAGAGTAGAATCCTTCTAGCGTATCCAGGTCCACCGATGTTAGGCATGATACGCGAGAGAGCTCCCTGCATTTGCGATGCTTTTTTGGTAACAAAATCAACATGCGTTTTAAACCGTAGCCTGTTGTCCAGCATTACTCCAAGGTATTTAACTGCCTCTTTCGACCTGATGGTTTGGTTACTAACCTGAAAGTTGGCAAATTCGACAGTTTTCCGGCTGGTTATAAGAACAGCTTCTGTTTTATGGTCAGCTAGTTCTAGTCCGGCGGATACTAGCCAATCTTTTATCCGGGCAATTGCTTCATTTGTAGCTGATTCTACTGCACGGATCTGTTTAGCTACTGTCACGACTGCAATGTCATCGGCGAATCCAATTATCGTTACTCCCACAGGTAACGCTAATCGTAGTACTCCGTCGTACATGATGTTCCACAATAGTGGCCCTAAAACCGATCCCTGTGGAACTCCCGCAGTTACGTTGTAGAATTTTACGCCTTCATCGGTATTGTACCTCAGCTTTCTGTTGTTGAAGTAGTTCGTCACTATCCGTAGCAGGTAATATGGCGTATCCATCCTGGCAAGTGACGACCAGTTCGCAGAGTTAAATGCGTTTTTAATGTCCAGCGTTACTACTGCACAATACTCCTTTGTGCCGTAGAGCCATCTTTCTCCTTCGTTGGTACCTTTGGCGATATCGACTACCGCTCTTATGGCATCAACAGTAGATCGTGCTCTTCTGAAGCCAAATTTGTGATCTGAGAGGGCTCCTTTCTCTTCTACTACTGCGAGTAATCTATTATAGATTATCTTCTCGAAGATCTTTCCCATGGTGTCTAATAGGCATATTGGGGGCTTCTTTCCTTTTGGCAGTAGGACCAAATGCTGCGTTTTCCATTTTTCGGGAAAGGTTCCTTCTTCAAGGCACTGCTTCATTGTTGTTATGAAGAGGTCTGGTCTTTTTGTTACAGCTGCCTTTACAGCCTTGTTCGGGATGCCGTCGGGTCCCGGAGCCTTGTTGTCACCTATCTTGCTGCATGCCCTTAGCAGTTCCTCCTGAGTAATTAAAGGAATATCTTCTGGATTGACTTCTCGTATAATATTGCACATAGCAGCAGGCCTTTGAGGGAAGAGGTGCTCTACTATGGATCTCAGCATTATCGGACATGTTATTTGAGGAGTCCTATAGCCCTTTAATTTTGTCATCACCATTCTGTATGCCGAGCCCCATGGGTGGGTGATGTTAGTGTGCCTCGTGAGCATTGTGTGGGGTAGATGGTCCTTCCAGCGTTTGGATTAATACCAGAGTAATGATGTCTGTATTGCACCCAATCGTTATATAGTTTCACGCCAAAATAATAATTTATTTCTTTTCTCGTGTCTTTGTTGTTTGGAATGTAAAACGTAGCTAATGGTTCACTTGTTGCGGATTTTGCGGCTTTATCTGCTGTTTCGTTGCCTTTTATGCCAACGTGTCCTGGAATCCACATGAGTTTTATATTATTCCGACTTTCAATTAGTTTGTTGCGGATAATCTCCGGATAGAGCGTTCTGTTGTCAATATTATGCACTGCTTCTAGTATGGAAAGGCTGTCAGAACAGATAATATTTTTTTTTGAGCCTGAGATTTCAATTGCCTTTAAAACAGCCATAGCTTCGGCTGAAAAAAATGAAGCGGCATTTCTAAGAAGACCATTTGATAGTACAGTACCGTCCTGGGTGAAGATAGCAAGGCTGTGCCAAGGTCGTTTTTAGATTCGTCAGTGAAGACAAAATTAAACTTATGTTGTTGTTCAGACTGCATTATTTCAAGGAAACTCTGCTTGTGCTGCTCGTTCGAGGTTGTCATTTTTGGTAAGCACTTGAGTTGGGTATTTACACTGCCTCTTGGTAGAGTCCAAGGTGGTTTGGCGGGAGATCGTATAACATTTTTCAAAATCGGAATATCCATTTGTTTTGAAAAAAGTATGGTGTTGTAGAGCGTAGAGGGGGTTTTAGGAACTTTTTTGCGGCTTAGAAATTGCTCAGCGCCGATTAAGACAAGAAAACTTCTGGATGTACTTAACCTTTGGAGGAGGAGTGATGTGAGGTGATGTATTCTTTGCTCTATGGAATATGGAATATGGTTGATCTGATGATACTTATAAGGGAGTTAATGTGAACTAAACTATTTTTAGATGATAAATATTTAATAATGTTAAGTCTGGTAGCTAAGCTTTTTTTTAAGTACTTACACTCAAATATTATACCAAGCAAACAGAGATGATTTACATTTACTATTGCATTGTAATTCGAACATAAAACAATATTTTTTAAACAACTAGTTTTCTTACAGATGTGTAATATTTTACTTTTTTGTAATGAAATTTTTGAACCGGAGTAAGAACACCAGGCTGAAATATCTGCAAGAATGTTTGAAAAAGTTGACGCAGTAGTTGTGAGGTCTTTGCATCTTGTAAACAACGTTAAGTCATCTGCATATAGAGAGTGTTCCAAATTTTTATATTTTCTAATAATCTCGCTAAGATCGTCAAAAGCTGTTATGAAAAGGACGACTGAAAGAGGAGATCCTTGGGGAATTCTGTTTTCAAGATATTTGACTGAAGAATATACATGACCTAATTTTATTCGGAATTGTCTGCTACTTAGGAAAGATTTAATAAGATTATAAATTTTTGGCCCAATTTTCCATTCCACAAGCTTTTTAAGGATGATATGGATTCCAATTCTATCGAAGGCTTTTTTTAAAATCTATAGATGAAATTGAAACATGGTTTTTAGAGGATAAAGCGGATGCAACGAAGTAATCAATGTGGAGGAAGGCATCAGTTGTAGAATGCTTTTGTTTAAATGCCACTTGGTTTGGACTAAGAAGCTTTTTTTTATCTAGGAACCAAAATAGTCTCTTTGGGATGATTTTTTCAAGTATTTTCCCAGCGCAGTGATATGGGACGATAACCACTTATTTCGGAAGTGCTCCTATTTCTTTTTGGGATAGGTATGACGCTAGCTGTTTTCCATACTTGAGGGATGACCCCAATATTAAGGATTTCATTGTACAAACATAGAAACTTTTTTTTAAGTCCATTGGTGAATTTTTTAGCATTCTGTAAGAAATCCTGTCGAAGCCAGGGGTTTTTCCTTTTGCAGATCGAAGACAGCTTTCCAGTTCTATTAAATTAATAGGAAGCTCGATGGATTTTGCTGTTAAATCAGTTTCATTAATGAGTGTCGCGTTGCTAGTTGATTCTTGTTTCTGGATAATAAATTCGAAGGCAAAGTTTTTGTCCTCTGAATATAGTGACCAAATTTGGGCAAACATCTCTGCAATTTCAAGTGGGCATGTTAAATTTCCAGATGAGGTTTTTATAGTTTTCACCTGTTAATGACTTTACATTCGCAAAAAGCTTTTTAGAGCTGGAATTGGGGTTTATATTTTCTGTAAATTTTTGGAAATTTTTGCAGCTTTCCTAAAAACTGCATTGGCTTTGCGGAAGACTATGAGATTGTCATCTGATGGGTATTTTTTTTAGCTTTTCCAAGCATTTTGTTTGATTTCTCAGAGGTCTGCAATCTCCTTATTCCACCAATGGAACTTTTTTTGTTTGTTTGGTTTATAATGCGTTTGCGGGATGGCTATATTTGCTGCAAAGCGGATGGATTTTTGGATAATGGCTGTTTCTTTGTTAATATTTAGCGATTGGTTCTTGTCAGATAAGAAGTTAGAAACCTCAGACTGAAATGAAACCCAGTTGACTCTATCTGTTTGGAATTTTGGTGGAATTTTTATATTTTATATGTAGTTGCGGAGTTTCGAATGACAAAGTGGTCACTATTGGGAAGTGATCACTACCATGCAGTTCAGGGAGCCTTGACCAGGAGGAGTTAGCGCAGAGTTGAGGCGATATAAAAGTTAAATCTATATGGGTGAGTGTACTATGTGTAGAGAAGTGGGTAGGTTGCCCGTCGTTTAAGAGGACAAGGTTTGAGTTATTTAGGAAATATTCTGCTATTCTGCCACGGCTATTGTGAGAAGGTGAACCCCATAATGGATTCCATGAGTTGAAGTCTCCAGTGATAATAATTGTAGTTTGGAAGTCTTCCAAGTCTGTGGCACTGAATGTTTGTTCTGGATGAATATATACTGAGATTATTGTTATTTTGAGTTTCAGCTCTATTTCAACAGCTATTGCTGGATATCTGGAATTTATACTTATGAATGTATGAGGTATGGACTTGTGTATAAGAAGTTGAGTTGGACTCGAGAGATGGGTTCGTACTTTCTATTGCTGTAGATCTTGGTAGTGTGTTCTGAGTAGGTTTTGGGTGAGATGAACTGTTTAATACAGAGGCGTAAGAAGAGGAGTGAGTTGAGGAGGGATTTTGTTCATTGTAAATTTGTCTTGCATCAACCATGGTGCATTTTTTGACTGTTTTAATTTTGAGTATTTCTTTAGCCTGCAAGTAACGTGGGCATTGTTTCGAAGATGGTGGGTGCGGTTCAGCGCAGTTAGCACAAAAAACACGTGTACAATTATCAGGGGGGTGAGGTGGTAAATTGCAAGTGACACAAGAAGTTTTAACTTTACACCATTTAGATGTGTGCCCCAGCAACTGACAATTACGGCAGCATATCGGGTTGGGAAAGTATTCTTCGACTCTTACATTGTACCAACCAATATTAAGAGAGGTGGGGGGACGGAAGAAGTCAAATGCAAACAAGACCAGGCCTGTACAAACCATTATAGGTTTGCCTTCTTTATCTACTGATGGCTTCGTGAATTTATACACGCTTGTCACACCTTGTACTTTCATTTCCTGAGCAATTTCGTTTTCTGGTACATTTATGAGACAGGGAGCGTAGACTGTACCTTTGGATTGATTGAGGTTTGAATGAAGTGTCACTGTTATCGAGAAGAGGTTAGAAAGCATTTTTTTTGATAGGAACAGATCGGCTATTTTTTTTGATTTTGCTAAGATCAATAAATTGCCAACGCGTAGTTGAGTTATGGACTCATAACGAGTGCTTATGCTATCAATTGCTTTTTTTAGCAAAAATACGCAGAAAGATGTTAGTTTTGTGTCTTTGTCTGAGGGAGAGATAATAATGAATTTGGGGTTCGGAGAGTTCGAACTAATTGGGATGTATTTAAATCCAGAGGTGGTAAATTTGTGGATTTTCTTTTTTTTATATTTTTCGGTTCGGAAAGAGACTCTAAATCGAGAATATTGAACCGACCACTCGATTGAGCACGTGGCCCAGGGGCCATAGTTTTATAGAAATTTACCTCACTTTGTAATTAGATTTTCCACTCACTAACATAGAAGAAAAAAAGAAATTAAAAAATAAAAGAAGTAAATTATAAGCGAAAAGAATTCACTACAAGTTTGGCGGGTAACCGTATACCGCTGAAAAATATAACAATCACACGAGAGATAACTGACCGGCTTGAAGGTTAGTCGGTGACTGTGTTCAAACGTATTATCAGTCTAGATGTGAGGTTTCTGATTGTCTGCTGTTTCTCTGCGGTTGACTCCCATGCGCTAAAAAAGTGCGCGAACTGTTTCGGTAATGTCATCAATATTTTAGTTGTCAGCATACAATTGGAGATTGTTTTTTCCGCCTCTCTCAATCTCTGCGCCAGACATTCGAGCTTACTTATATGTGTTGCTATGTCATCATGCGAATCTTTTACATAGCTGTATAATCGTCAATATGTATTGATGCTGGTAGCGGTTGT
This sequence comes from Pocota personata, assembly GCA_963082735.1. NCBI lineage: Eukaryota > Metazoa > Arthropoda > Insecta > Diptera > Syrphidae > Pocota > Pocota personata. The sequence continues at coordinate 83,279,238 of OY720429.1, forward strand.
ATGCTCATACACTGACAAAAGTTTGGTCCACATTTTTTGGGCAGTTTCACAGTTCATAATGTGAATAAGCGCTTGCCCCCCTAATATTGTTGCAATTATTTTTTGGGCCTTTATATCTCTTTGCCACCATTCCTTAAGTTTAGCAGCATCGGTCACCGGCTTGGAATCATCTCCTGAAACTACTCCAAATAATTCAACTGCATTTAACAGGATTTTCACCTGAAATTTCCATGTTGCCCACCGATCGACACACATCAACTTTTCGACCTTAACTAGCTCACTATCCATATCTCTACTATCAAATTACACATCAGATCTGAATCATGAGTTTTAATACTCACGAACTGTTACAACTGAACGGAACTTTTTATTAGGCTTTGTATAGATTTGTACATAGTAAATGTATGATCGTCTTTGTCTGTAAAGTTAACTTTAATGTATATAATGTAAAGTGTATTATATATAAGTAATGCATGTAATTTCGACAATACAATTCAACAACTTTTATAAAGTGAAGTTATTTCACACTGAAAGTGCGAAATAATTTAACCAGGCTTCAAAAATCAGAGAAAGAAAGAAAAATAAGAAATAAAAGTTCAATGTCTGCACATTTATATGCTTATATAAAAAAAAAGTGATAAAAAAAATATTAAATAAAGTACTAGAAAAGTATTGTAAGAAGCATTAAAAAAAAAAAAAAGTTTTTTAAGTGATAGGCAACACTGGCTGATGATCATTGGTCCCTTCATCATGTTGATGTCGCTTTACGAAAGCGACATAAGGCCATACCTCGAAATATATAGCAATTCTTTGAAATATGGCCTTATATCACGGCACCGTAATATAGTAAATCACAAGAAAATAGTTCTGAATTCTCAAATAAAGTGAAATTATTACCCTTATGTGGGAAAATAACGCCAGATTAAAAGTGAAACTAATTTCCACAAAGAAGTGGTATTATTTCTCACTTTCAGCGGAAAATAACTTCACTTTACAAAAGTGTATTTATTTCCAACTTGAGGTGAAGTTAATTCCCATGTGAAGTTATTTCCCGTGAAGTTATTTCCCTGCACTATGCAAATGAGGGTAGATTTTCTTACTTAAGTATTTCCCTCTCGAATACTCAAAAAACTGATGATTTGGTGAGAAAATGGGTGAAAAGTATTCCACTGCTTTTTCATCACATCTGGGTTCAGAATTCAGATTAAGGCTTTTGTATTCTCAGGTCCTTTTAAAAAACCAGTTAATTTGTTATGGCATTTAGTTTAATGTTTAAACGGCTCTGAAATAGGATACATCGAAATGGACCAGCACAGTTCATAGAATTTGTCACGCTATTGGATTTAAATGCTTTTTGATACAGAAGCATATTCTATTAAGACTGATGAGTCGGATGAAGAAAAACCAGATTACTCTATTAAATTTTGGAGGCACCGCTTCAACCTAAACATTGCACATGGGAAGGAAAATTTAGGAACAGGTCATGATGTCATACTTCTTTGCGCAAAGCCGAACAAGAACTATTCCTATAATATAAAGAACTCGGTTGCATCATTGAAATCAAATCCGCTCCAAATTTAGGAATACATGAATCCAGTTTTTCCACTGTGTGTATATTCTAACATAAATAGTCTCATCGGTAAGAGACTGTGTAAAATGCTCTTCCTTGGTGCGTACGATGAAGATGAATAGAGCATGAATAGAGCGTTGCCAAGAGTTTAATCATACGCAGGCATACTGTCGGAAAGAGCCGCGCTGCGTTAAGTGCGCTGGAAAACACTCTTCTGAAAATTGCAGTCTAAGCAAAAATGAAAAAGCAACTTGCGTTAACTGCAAAGGAAGGCACCCAGCAAATTATTGCGGTTGCGAGGTCGCAAAGGAACTACAGATGCGACGGAGAAAATCTACAACGGCGACTGTGCGGGGAATGAAATCAGTCGATCGGGCTCCTAAGCCGGTAGAGCGCGTTGCTAAGCAAACTAAGTGGGCTCGTAAGCCAGTTGTACAGACTCCTAAGCCGACTGAAAGGACGCTCGAATCAGCAGTGCAGACACTTAAACCAATCAATCAGACCTCTAAGCTGATTAAAAGTACGTCGAAGTCGTCCACTAAAAAGACTGAACGAAAAATAACCTCGGATAAGCCAACGAATCCCAGTTTTCTGACATATTCTCAGGCTGCAGTCAAAGCAACCAGACAAAACGACGGGCCACCCTCTGATCCGTTAAAAGAAATTCTGAACTGCATTTACGCTAAGTTCGAGGAACAATGTGAAACGAACAAAAGAATTCTCGAACGACTCAGTAACGTCGAAAGCTTCTTCTTATATCTAAATCTAAGTAGATATGAACACTTTGCTTAAAATTATAACATGGAATGCAAACGGACTCCGACAAAAATTTAACGAATTAAAAATTTTTCTAATGAGAGAAAATATCGACATATGTTTGATTTCTGAAACACATTTAACAAGGGAATCGCAAATAAAGATAAGAGGCTACGCTGGTTATCACGCCTATCATCCTTCTGATAGAGCGCGGGGCGGTTCGTCCTTATTCATTAAAACTAACATCAAACACTCGGTCGATATTAACATAGAGCTCGAAAAACTTCAGTTGTGCGCGGTGAGGGTTAAAAATAAACACTTGAGCTACAACATAGCATCTGTTTACTGTCCGCCGCGATGCTCGCTTGAAAAGGACCGACTACTTTCATGTCTTTAATGCCCTTGATTCAAATTTCCTTATTGGTGGAGATTTCAACGCGAAGCACACCTTCTGGGGTTCAATATGTACATCATCTAAAGGAAAAAATCTCTACGAAGTGGCAAATGAATTCGGTTGTTGTTTTTATTCGACAGGAAAACCCACCTATTGGCCAACCGACTCAGAAAAAATTCCCGATCTTATCGATTTTTTCGTTTCAAAAGGTGTTTACGATAAATTTATTACAGTCGAAGAAAGTTTTGATCTCTCTTCTGATCACTCTCCGGTAATTTTATTACTTAGTGAAGCGTTGATCAAGAAAGAAGGACCTCCAAGACTTACTAGCGATAGAACAAATTGGGAGGGTTTTAGAAATGATTGCGAAACAAATATCGCCTTAAATGTATCACTTAAAACACCTTGTGAACTAAATGACGAAGTTGATCGTTTCGTGGAAGCAATCCAAAGAGTGGCATGGAGAAACACTCCTTCTAGAAGCTATAAGATTAACCGCAAAAGTATCCAAGTGAAATCATTGAACTGGTGAGGGAGAAAAGAAAAGCACGAACGAAATGGCAAATCAATCGTGCATCGCAGCATTAAAAGATCCTTAACCGACTATGCAATCGCCTTAGAGATAGTATTCGGGAATTTAAAAGCAATAAGATAGCGACCTACCTTGAAAATCTCTCCACTGGAAGAAAATCAAATTATTCACTTTGGAAAGCGCTAAAAGGCATCCGGAAACCTCAAATGCAAGCGCCACCAATCCGGAAAAACGATAGAACTTGGGCCAAGAGTGACAAAGAAAAGGCGGAGCTTTTTGCTTTGTACTTAGAAGATACGTTTAAGCCATTCGACGGCCCTTTGATAACGCCCGACTCCCCAGTCACAACATCTGACAACTTTAAAGTAAAAAAAGTTGCATTAATTAAACTGAGGGAAGTGATTAAAAATCTAAAGACTAGAAAAGGCACCGGGTTACGACTTGATAACGGCGCAGGTTGTCAAGGAATTACCGAATAAAGCTCTTACCAAACTGCTATATTTGATTAACGCTTCGTTCACATTGCTCTACGTTCTGAGACAATGGAAAGTCGCAGAGATTATAATGGTCCCGAAACCAGGCAAACCTTTAAATGAGAAGAAATCATATCGGCCTATTTCCCTATTGCCGGTTATCTCTAAAATATTCGAAAAACTACTTTCAAAACGACTACAACCCGTAATCAACGAAAGACGTCTCATTCCTGACCATCAATTTGGATTTAGAGTCAAACATTCAACAATCGACCAAGTCCCCAAAATAACTGACGTGACTGAGAAAACTCTCGAAGAAAAAAAGATTTGTTGTGGTGTATTTCTTGACGTCTCACAAGCTTTCGATAAGGTTTGGCACGAAGGTTTGGAGTATAAATTGCAACGACTACTGCCATGGCAACTCTTTCTAATTTTACGATCGTACCTCATCGAAAGACTTTTTCGTGTTAAGCACGGAAATGACTACTCTGAGTTCAAGGAGAATGCAAATCTACTCACGTCAACTTTACCTACAAAAAAGTGGATAGATTACCCATATAATTAAACTCGGCTCAAATACCGAACGCGAACGAAGCAAGATATCTAGGAATGATTCTAGATGTTAAGCTTGAATGGAAATCGCACGTAAAAAAGAAACGCGACGAGTTCGAAAACAAATACCGACAAATGTACTGGTTACTCTTAAAACATTCGAAGTTAAGGTTACATAACAAACTACTTATCTATATGGTCTACAACTATGGGGTTGTACCAGGAAAAGAAATAGAAACATCCTACAAACTTTTGAAAATAAAGTTCTTTGAACGCTCGTTAGCGCATCGTGATACGTACGTAACGAAGATATTCATCGAGATCTGGGAATTCCCAGTGTCGTCGAAGAGATAACAAAATTTGCTCGTAAATACAAAGATCGTATTCACGGCCATTGCAACCGTACCGTCATTCAACTACTTGACGCGAACAATTCAATTCGTCGTCTGCAAAGAACAAAACCTTTTGACCACGCGTCATAGTATATGCCGGTTGTGAAACCGCAGGAACTTTCATTGGAATTTAACCTGCCTAAAGTGCTACATTCTTTTGGTTACATACGAATACCTTTTCCAAAAACCACGAGTCTCGTAAGCGAAAATAAAATTGCTGGATAAGCGTCCGCTTAGTTGTAGTATTAATCTTGAAGAGAGGTGTTTTTTTTTATGTGTGTAAAAATCTCACACTACCATGAGCACGCGCGGTTGGTGTCTTAGAAGATTTTTACCTGCTCTCGGCAAAAAAAAAAAAAATTTTTTTAAAAAACAAAATATTTTTCTCTTAATTTTTGCAGACTAGAAAAGAAAACACAGATAATTCGTTGACACTCATTACGCGCAAAATCTCACTTTTCTACTAAATAATATATCAAATATGTTATGTTTTGAGGGGTTATCCAACTTGATTGTTTTGTATTAAATATGTTACGAGCTAAAGAGTTTGTGTACCAAAAATAATTTCGCTACATATTTTTATTTGTATACTCTATAGGGTGTATCTTTGTTATTTATCGTATATTCGTACACTAGACTGTTCCAAATATGAATCGAATTTCTAAAGTATCCATTTAACTTGAGAACAAAACTTAAACAACTCCTTAAAACTGTAAAAAAAACCAGCTTTTTGGAGGTTTCAACCACTTAAAATACTGAAGTTGATAATACTTTAGCATTTGCAAAATTTAAAAAAATCTTTAAATTGTTTTTATTAGCTGTCTCAAGACCTCCTAAATGAAGTTTCCCTAAATCTTGAAATTTTTTTTACAAATTATGAATTGCTTATCACAAAAATTTTTAAGTCTAATCTTGAAATCGAAATTGCAGGAAAATAGCCCACGTACCAAGCGAAGGAAAACTATTAGAAGGTTCTACAACCGCATTTCCTTCTTATATAGGTCAGTATCACTAGCTGAATGTAAAAAGAAAAACATTAAACTGATTTTTTCAGTTTTATTCTCTTTTTTACAAATAAAACTCTATATTATAAAATTTACAGAATTTTGAAATAATTTTTGAAACGCAGAATTGGGAATAAACCATTTGATAGTACGTAATTTTTTACGCTATCAGACCGATTTTTCTTTTAATATTTGTACAACTTTGGAGTACACAATTTTAAAGTTCAGAATATTGAAAAAGCAGAATTTGAAAAAACTGAATTCTGGATAAACAGAATTAAAAAAAAAAATGTAAATGCAGGATTTTGCATACAAAATTCTTGAACATATGAAATTATCACCTCAATCCAATCAGATTTTAAAGAGGTTTTTCAAAATATTTTAATTGTTGGTCTACTTATGGTTTCAATTATTTTGTTTTATTGATCTTTCAAAATATTGTTTTTGATATTTTTACTACCCAGATGTTGAAATTACTTTTCTTATTATTTGCGCTTATTAAAAGTGCACTCTCTAATCATTAATAGACATTACAAAATTTGATAAATTGACGGATCACCCATCGGTTTTATAACCAAATTATAGACAAAGAAAATTATTACGAAATACACTTACTTACTTCCATTCACCACAGCAATTTTCTGCGAAAATCAAATAACCTCAACGTGAAAATATTCCCACTTTATCCGTTAGAAAAATAGATCAAATGATCAACATGTGTACAAAATGCATTTGACAATTCAGATCCTCTAGATTAAAAATTCACTGCACAGGGATCTTCACTAATTTCACAAGCATTTGTCACGCATAATTTCAATTACTTCATAACACATTTTTAGCGGTTATTTTATATATATATATATATATATATATATATATATATACAATTTAATATTGTAATACCAGTCATCATATCGTGATTATATAACAACCAATAATTATAACCGAGGATGAACCTTATCTTATTCCCGCCAATAAAATACTGTGGTACACAAATTTTAAAATACAAATCTAAATTAACCAAGCATAGTGCACTTAAGAAATGTTAATGACAACTTCCTTATACAAAAAAAAAAAAAATATTAATTAATCGAAGTAAAATCTTATTATCAAGATGCAAAGAGAATATCAATTAACTACCTTATATAATAAACGAATGAATGGGCAATCTTCTATTATTTTTCAGGTCTCTAAAATTGTGTCAAAAGTACTACCAAAACCGCAGCAGTGATCGAAACAACCTAAGTAGCCTATTTAAAATATTATGGCGACGTCGTAATGGGCAAGAATGCAGCGGTCGAAGCAATTTGAATAAATTTGACAATAAACTTTAAGTTATTGAAATTATAATTGCTAAAGCTTGCTACGACAACACCAAACTTGGGTTTTGAAAATGATTGTATACCATCTGGTATTGATGAAGCCATATATGGATATTCTCAAGCCATAAAGTAATTAATCACTATAGGAAACACGGCACTTCCGCTTTAGGAGACTTCAACTTTTCACCTACACATACAAAGTGGTTATTGCAAACAAAAATGTTCTGAAAATTTAGTTTGGTATGGTTTAGAATTGCATACAATGAAAATGATACACAATTAATAGAGACTCTCAAGTCTCAAGCATTGGTTATGTTTTGAGCGTACTAGTGTATATTACCATTGTACACGAATCTTATACTCGTAATACCTACCTACTACCATTACGCAATATTGTTTGGTTTGGATCCGTAGCGCATAGTGGCATTGTTGATACCCGTATATCGTGGAATATTTTCTTTTTCGTGCGAATTCCCATGTTCATAAACAGGAAATATTAAACCTCTAGTAAAAAATTCTTGGAATTTCGCTTATTCCAATAAAAATGTGATAGTTGATTATTACATATGTATTTTTGTAATAGGCCTGTTTCGTTACTTTTCGTGCTCAAAAAGTTCGAGTAATTATTGTATTTAACTGAATGGTGGGGAACATTTCGTTCAAATAATGATAAAGTAAAAAAATTGTTTTGGAACACTTCGTACAAACAAAATATAAAAAAGATATTAAAACTGAATGACAACTGATATTTCACACAGTTTTTCTCGAGCTATGAACAGGCAGTAATAAATGCTTCTAGTCACTTCTCGCAAGAGGGAAATTAGACAATTTGAAATGTTTGGGATCCCATTTTATAAAACAGGATCACCTATGTATATTTCCTAAATAAAATAACGGATCGTATAATAACCTATTGCTCATCTTCTAATCCATTGCTAATAAAGTGAACGTGGCGTTGCGAACTTTTTGATTCAAATGCAAGTATCTACTCAGTGAGTATTCTCCCGATTCTTAAGACATTTTTGTTGCTGAGACATTTCTTCAGAAGAAAGTGGGTGTGGCTGTTACCATTTGTATCCGAAGGTTACGGATTCTAGTGAAATACTCACAATAAGACAATCATCGTAAATACGAGTAGCTATGTAATTTTAATGCAATCTGAGCTAAGCCTGTGCTAATATCTGTGTTTAGAAGTTACGAGTACATATATAATTAATACATTTTTGAATATTTCCAATCTATTTAGTCTTGGTTGATTCCAGGTTTTGAGTGACAATTTCCTATTTTACTGCTTACTGTTTAGTACCAAGGCGTTACAAGGATTCTGGACTGTACTCGTAATCGTTGCTTGAACTATTCGCTGATCCTCTAAGCTGGATAAAATTTCTATTATCCTGACGACAAGGGAGTATTTGTTAAGTAGCCGATAGAAGCTATCAAGTTTGAGCTTGAGTTGCTTTCTTTTAATCTTGATATTTTCTCTTCATACTAAACGTTTGTTTTATTTCACTTCGTTGCTTTGAGGAATTTTTACCTTGTTAAGTGTGACTGATGAGCTCATGTCTTGTGTAATAGTAAATGTGATTTGTGTACGTTTTCCCTCATTAGCTTTTATTCTCCAGGTCTTTAGACAGCATTTTACTCACACCAGATAGTCGTTGAGGTTATGAGAAACGGATTTTCGATTACTGTGTGTGCTTAGTATAGCCGTGCCATCTACAAAGTAGAGTTCGCGAGATTAGGGTCCGTTAGCAGATACGTCATGGAGAACAGATGGGCCATGAACACTACCTTGGCGAACACAAGCCTCAATACAATAGCCTTTAAGGGTCTTGTATATTACCTAAATTTCCGGTTTGTTAGGTTTAAAATCATACGTATCATGTGAAAATTTGGTGATAATAGCTTATTGATCTTGCATATAAGTCCATCATGCAAGACCTTATCAAAAGTCTGTGCGACGTCTAAAAAACGTGTTCCCGCCATTTTCCACTACTTTTGAGCCCGCCTTCTGCGTAGCCACGTTTTTGTATTAACTCTATTTAATCTTTACTGAATTGAAATAAATACTACTCGTGTGTATTATTTACAATTAGTCTTCACTGTTGCACTTGGTTTAGGACTTTTGCTTTGATTACTTTTTATTGAAGGAGATCTAGGTAACCCAGAATTTATTTTAAAGGGGTTATCATTCAGATTTTAGCTACTCTAGTCATACTTTTCCACCTTTCCAGATTAATCGGGGTTGTGTATTAGATATGCTTTTCAATGTTCCAGGTCAATCGAGGTTCAGAGTAAGATAGGCTAGAAAAGAATCAGAATCCGTGAACTTGATTACAAATTTTTGTGATAATAATTTTGTTATAAAATTTCTCAAAAATAGAGGAAATATCCTCAGTATAGAAATATATCATTGCAGTTATTTTACAAATTCCGCAACCCCACACATTATTAGGAGTGGGTCAAAAGATAGGGGACAGGGTATCATACGATCTGTTCTAAAAGGGCTGTAACTTTGCTGTATATTTTTAACTATGCTCTATTTATAAAAATAATGCTTAAAATAATCTAAAAAGACTTTAGATTGTTTAAAATATTGTTACTGGCTTACTTTTTAACGCCGCCTTTTAAGGAGTTAACCGGGAAAATTCTAGCTTCTCAGGCGACCTGGCGCGTCCCCAGGTGGCAGATAGGAAAAGGCCACGTAGTGTGGTAGAGGCCCGATACCTCCGCAGATCAAGAGTAAACTTCCCAAGCTAAGAAGTATTGGACTATGTGCCGAGGAACCCGAAGAAGCACAAAACGCCAGACCTATAATCAACAAAAAAAAAAATAGGTCAACCGACAACTTGCCAAAAGATCAGGTACCCAAAAATCACAAAACGTACTCAGAGCCACTTAAAGGCAGAAGCACGGTTGTGCAAAGAAAAGATGCTAGCAGTTCGGGTAAGGCTCAGGAAAAAAGTGAGAAAAAATCACAAAACCCAAACCTTAAAAAAGAAGGAAAAGATAAGGACTCCCAAATCCCACTTAGAAGCAATTAAAGCCTCGAGTGAAGGAAAAAGTATGGGAAGAAATCCTGAAAAAATTGTGAGGACGGGTGCCTCACAGGATCAACCACACACATCAGGATTATCCTATAGGGATGCTATGGACCAATGTAAAGTAGCCATAATGCACTCAATGCACCCTACAGAAAGCCTTACAGTGACACAAATGCAGTTAGTAAGAAACAGTTTACAGTACTGACATCACCGATCACGCCCAGATATACAGATGTATCCAAAACATAGAAGTATACAATACTACATGTAAATGGATAAAAGGTATGCTAGAAGACAGGGAAATAAAAAGCACACTAGGCAGCCACAAATTCAGCATCACTGCTGCGAAAGGATGCCCTCAAGATGGACTTCTCTACCTTTTACTATGGTCCATCGTAGTCAATGAACTGCTGACAATTTTCGACAACGATGGTTTTTAATGTTCAAGGGTACGCAGATGACATTGCTATTCTAAACAGAGGTGAATTCGAAGAAACAATCTCGCAACACTTCCAGAGGGCATTAAACCTAGTTGCCGGCTGGTGCAGGAAAGCGAGACCTATTGTCACATACGCAGCAGCCGTATAGTGACAAAAATCCAAACAAAGTTCCACACAAATCAGGTCCAATAAATTACAAAGACTAGCTTGTGTGTGTGCTACAGGGTCCATGGGAACTACTCCCACAGCAGCGCTAAAAGTCTAAACTAAATCTGCCACTACTTCATCTTTATATCATGAAAGAAGCTATGGTTAATGCATATATGCTCACCATAGAGGATGAAAACAATACAAGTGCTACTCGTATTCATTCTGACCTTGTACTAGAAATCAAAAATAATGAACTAACTACTTGAAATAAGTATAACAGACAAATGTCTGAAGACATTCAACTTCAGCCACAACTTCAAGGTAACATTTCCAGATAGAAGTAACTGGAAACAGAATGAACTAGTTCAGGCCGGAGTATATGGACTAAGCACGAATACTCACCTATACGCAAGTATGCATAAAAGTACCTCAGTATTTCAAGCCGAAATATATGCAATAGAGCTGTGTATACGGGAGAACATAACCAGATCTATAATTGTTATGAAGGCTTGTAACTCGTCCGTACCGACCAGCAACGAAAAAAAAAATTCGCATACCTGTTTCCCCGTGATATCAACTTGCAGACAAAATTTCCAGGGATCCCTTTTTGTAGTCCCTTTTGTTCCTGTCCTTATGGTCTTGAGCCGTACGTCCTCGTACACACACACACACCCTATTCCAGGGGTTAGTTCGAAATTAAATCCAAGATTAATAGCAAACAAACAACAAAAAAAAAAAAAAACCTACCTGCTTCGCTGCGGTGTCCACCGGTAGACAGTATTCCCTCGCCAGCTTGCCTTCTTTTGTGGTGTTTTTTTTTTGTACACTTTCGTGTGTACAAAGAACGAACAGTCCTTGCACACTCACGCACAGCTCATTCCAGGGGTGGGTTTCTTTTATTTTTAATTGGAAAAATACAAAAAAAAATAAAATCAAAAAAAAAAACAGGGATTTGCCTCGCAATGAAAAATAAAAATGTATATGAGGGAGGGAGATACACGCGTCTCTCTCATTCGCAAAAGCCCCATCCCTTTTCCGCAAAATCAATGATGTCGATCGGGAAATTATTTGTGGTTAAGGGTTTGGGTAGAGAGCATAAAATTCGTTTGTTTTACATGAAATATTTTTTTGTTTAGATTTTTTTTGTCTTAGGTTTAATGAATAGGTGGCTCGTAGGTCATGTTATTTATATTATGTAAGTACGTACTTAGGTGGCGCTACAGTCCGGGTGGACCTGGGCCTCAACCAACAAACCTCTCCAGCCAGCCGGGTTATGAGCCAGCTGCCTCCAGTTGCGCACGCCAAATTGGTTGAGGCCCTCTCCACTTGTTTGCGCCATTGTTATGTAAGTAAGTTAGCAGTATTATACATATGACATAATTTGAGTATTTATGTATTTTATAATTAGGTCAGCAATCAGGGTAATTTAAAAAAAAAAATTTTTGAAAACAAGACCGACCATTGTGACTGGACCATAACTAGACGAGGGACATTGATAAAGGAAATTTTTCCATATCAATGTTCCGAAAAATGCAATACGATATAGATAGCTGACAAAGACAAAAAATGAAAAAAAAAAAAGGGGAAGAGTACTAACAAGGAGAAAATGAGGTTGAACAAAGAAAAAGAAGGAGACGAAAAATAGGACAATGGGACACAAATAACTCAGATAGAAACGCGTTAGAGCATCAACTCCAAAACTATCATTATCAGAGTTACGGTCGAAACACCTGGTCGCTGCTGGAATTTTTCTTTGTCAAAGTAAGAATATACAGTGGGGCCTTTTTTTTTTGTTTTATTTCAACGAGGTGAGTTTGGCACAAATGCAGGATTTTAAAAATTTTGTAAATATCATAAATTTCAATAATAGCTTAACCTGAAAGCATCGCGCAGGAAGTCAGGGGATCATTTTGGTGAAGGATAATTTCGCAAAGGTATGTATGGGCGAAACTTAAGAGCGCCTGTGAACCAAAATTTGAAATTTTTACTCAGAGATTTCGAGGCAGCAGAAACTAAAAGGCAGCTCAGGCTTCTGCAGAAATTTTGGTCGTTTGCCGTTACCCTGACAGGACCGCTGCGAAGAACATACCGGTTCAACTGGTAATACGAGTAGCGGTGCAGGCGGTAATAGCGGTGGAGGTGGTCCGCAATAAAAGAACCGTGAGGAGCTGCTTCCCCAGATAAATTCTACGTACGAGGAGGTGCTCCGCGGGACGCAACTTTTTTTTTGCTGTGAGTTTTTCTGAGTAAAAGATTTTTAAGTGCGATAAATTTCCTTGCCCCTATTGTGAGCGCAACGACATCTACCTGTCGATTATTTTCCTCCTTTTTTTCTTGCCATTAGGCACCATTGGTTTCTGTGTATTTTACTATGTCATATTACTACGTAATAAAGAATTCAATTTTAGTTTTTGGTAAAGACGCACGCCTTTGATTTTCTTTTAACACGCAATCCTCATATTGCACCACGAATTTCATAACAGAGCCACACTGTTACATGGCGCAGCCGGTATCTCAACCTACATACAATAAAGAAACAACAAACACCCGACAACAAAATGTCTCTCGTCCAGCAACTCTTAGAAACGACCATCGACGCAGAAATTCTGAACCAGTTCACGAAGGATGCACTCCAAACAGAAGTCAAATCAAGAGGACTGGAAACAACAGCAACAACAAAAGATGAGTTAATTCAAATCATAATCAAACACAATAAAATCCTATCTACCCTTAAAGCAAGGAAAATCGAACCATCAGCAGGTACTTCTAGTTCGGTAGGGACTTGTCCAGCAGTTATTCAGACTGTCGTCATCAACCCAGACATGACGCAAACGATTTTGGAATGCAACGGGGAAGATAGCAACTCCACCGAGCAATTCATAAAATCCATCGAAAAAGCCGCAAAAATAAACGGATGGAGTGACGAGGTTAAATTAGTATTCTGCACCAGCAAATTAACGGGCATTGCAAGAAACTGGCAGAACTTCGAAGGCGATTCAAGGGACGACTGGAATATATGGCTCAATTCATTCAGGAAACGATTCATAAAGACACCAACATTACGCGAATGGAATGACAGAGTAAATGCACGTATCCAACGGCCGAACGAATCTATAATCCAGTACTTCAGCAGTAAGTTAGATATTATTTCTAAGCCCCCAAAGAATGTAAATATTCCTACGGAAGATCAAATTGCGTATTTACTCGAGGGTGTTGCTGACAATACAGACCGCCGTATTCTACGCATTGGCACACCTTCGACCATAACCGAACTATTCGAACTGGGGCAAAAACTTGACGATGACACAAAACACACCAGCAAACAGTTCCACAACACAACAACAATGTATCGCAACACTAGAACGCCACAGTCCTTTACAGACAATAATTTCAAGAAACCAGCATACACAGAAAATACAAAAATAAATACTTATGTATGCCCACGCTGTAAAAAAGGTCAACACCCCGTTTCGCAATGTCCAATACCATGTTACACATGCAATAGAACTGGTCATTCACTGAGCAACTGCCCAAATAAACCATCTCCAAAACAAGCAAACTGCGCATTGAAGTCAAAAGGTGGTGATCGAGGCTTACCCATCGTAGATGCCTATGCATTCGATGGAAAACCTATTTCCACTCTTATCGATAGCGGTGCTGAACAGTCAGTAATCGATCGTCGTTCTATACCACCTGATTATGCAGTTCAAAAATACGAAGGCTCAGCAATAACTTCCATTGACAATGAGTGTAGACCTGTAGGACAAATTGACCTATTCGTTGCAGTAGGCGACATATGTTGCACATTTGGTCCTGTAGCGGTGGTAAAGAATGCACCAATACCACTGATACTCGGCAGCGATTGGAGAAAGGCCAATAACATCACCATAACTGTCGAAACGAACGGAGATGTCCAATTAAAACAAAATACGAACTCAGGCTACACCACACACACAAATATAAATTCCTGCATATTAAAACAAAGCCAGTCTATACCACCATGTATTCTAAAAGAAGTCGAACATCAAATCTCAACATTTCCGAAATCTATATCTCCAACACAAATTCAAAAATTTCGAGAAATAGTCAGCAACAATTTACAAGCCTTCTCGACAGACAACGAGATTTTAGGATACTGCACCATAGATCAACATTCCTTACGTACAATAGATGATATACCAGTTCGCAGAAAGCCCTACCGCTATTCATGGAGCGACCGCCAGTTCATAAACGAAACATCATTGAGACAAATACCGGCGATGAGGAAGAGTTGCCAACTGAACAATATTCTACGAGTGATGGGTCATCAGTATATCAAATGGAAGATAGTGACAAAGAAGAAGACATTGAGGAAATCGTCGACCGGAAGGATACAGCACCGGTTCGCTCCCGAAAACCACCAAGATGGCTCCAAGACTATGAGAGGTAAATTGCCAGGAGTCAATTTTACAAGAAGGGGTCGTGTGAGCGCAACGACATCTACCTGTCGATTATTTTCCTCCTTTTTTTCTTGCCATTAGGCACCATTGGTTTCTGTGTATTTTACTATGTCATATTACTACGTAATAAAGAATTCAATTTTAGTTTTTGGTAAAGACGCACGCCTTTGATTTTCTTTTAACACGCAATCCTCATATTGCACCACGAATTTCATAACAGAGCCACACTGTTACACCTATAGAAAAAAAAAAATTAATCAGTTTAGTGAATTTTCCAGTGAAACAAAAAAAAAAAAAAGTAGGAGTAATTTCCTGTAGTGACACTGATTTTAGTGCAATTAAATTATTAGTTTAATTTTAATTGTCTGAAGTTCCATCATAAATTTTCTGAAGTCCCTTATAGTTTTAAATTTATTGAATTTTCTTTTTATTTTGAATATACATATAGTGATAATTATTTTGTGAAATAGTGTTTAAACTTGTGAAATTCTGATACGAATTGTGTTACGCTTTACTGCTAACTCCGCTAGTAGGAAAGAACAAAATCCCTTCTCGTGCTGCCGGCAGGACAACGGGAGACCTAGTAAAGAAAAACCGTGAGTTCCTTCCCGATTTTGTAAAGGAACATTTTTTTTAAAACATTCTTAGCAGTTTATATATTGTAGGGTTTAATTATAGTAGTAGTTTTAAGTTTAATTCGTTTATAATAAATAGAGTAGGGCAATTTGTGAAGATGTGTAGATAGGTTTTTTTATTTTAATGTGTGGATCGCCGATCGGGCCGTCACAGGACAGGACGATTACAAACAATGGCGACGTGCGACCACTAACGGACTTCCGCTACGATCGACGTACATAGGTCGGAAGTACTTCTAGGAGCTATCTCTCGCAATCATTGGCAAGAGAGATAGCAATTGGTTTTGTCATAAGACACGCAGGGTGGGCAGGCCAACTTTTGCCACCAGGCATACCTCGGGTACTTAATTAACCCGTTTGGCGAGGAGAGACTTAGAGGAAGGATAATGTGCTTGATAGGGAGTAGAAATAGGCTAGGTTAAGATAATTAGGTCTAGTTTAGGGTTTAGCTTTAACCGGAAAGACGTCGCCTTGGACTTATATCAATCAGCCTCATTCGCTATTAGTTTCTTTCATTTTTAAATATTTTTTTTAATTCTCTATTTTTAGAATCAAGGGCTGTAAATGCTCCTTGCTTAGTCACAGACTGAAGACAGCTATCCAATCCTCAGGATTTTAGCTAGTGGATCCTGTGAGATAATTCGAAGTCTGTGAATAAGTAAAGAGCGGGACAAGGTAGAGAGGCTGAATGCTAAATACTGCCCCTAGAATGAAAACCCTTAGTCATATTAATTGTGTCAGCATAAGCCCCCAAGCTTTATCCGTGTTGGAGTTGATCTGGGAAATCTTGGCCAGCCTTCTATTGGGTATTACCTAAAAGCAAGTAGTGGTAAGGAAGAAAAGGATCGACTTTAACACCTCGTCAAGTATCCGACGCACCAGTCACTACCCGACGATACTGACATTACCTTAACGAGTTCTGTTGATTTAATATTGTTAAATAATTATGGAATTGTGCTTCCCACTTTACCATATTCGAAATATAATACACATTCCCTTATTACTCTTGTTATTACTAAATGCACTCTGCACACTGAACTGTAATTTCAATGTAACTTGACTTTCTTATATAATAATATACTTCCTCTTCTATTGTGTGCACTGGAAGTGAGAAGAAGTCTTTTTTATTCAAGAGGTTATGGGCCCAGTGTGTTCAAAGGTAAATGAATAAAAAGTAGCATTTATAAAATCTTGCATAATCTTTCGATAAATCGACTTGCGGGTAAATCGTAGTATCGCGACAGTCCAGGGCCAAGGATGTTGGAGTTCTCGTGCACACTGATCTCTGTGGACCGATGCAGATGCAGTCAATTGGAGGATCCAGGTATTTACTTTTATTTAAAGATGATTTTTCGCACTTTAGAATGGTTTACTACGTGAAAGTAAAATCAGAGTTTCTTAATTTAATTGAACGCTTTTTAAATGAAATAAAATCACTCTTCGGTCGTGATATACAAATTTTAAGATCAGATAATGGCACCGAACATAAAAATAAAATAGTGCAGGATCATTTAATTAAACGTGGTATTCGCCATCAATTCTCGGTTCCCTATATTCCTCAGCAAAATGGTAGAGCTGAGCGAGACATGCATTTTATAGTAGAGACTGCAAGAACCATTCTTTACGCATGCAATATGCCTTTTAGATTATGGTCCGAAGCTATGAACATGGCGATATATATCATCAATCGTTTTTGACCAAGCCCAGTCAAAACCAAAAGTCCTCATGAACTATGGCATAAGGAGTCACCTCCAATTAACAATTTAAGGACGTTTGGCAGCGATATTTTTATACATATTCCGGACGAGAAGCGAAAAAAATGGGACAAAAAGGCCAAGTGTAGAATATTTGTTAGTTATTCTGATAACTGCAAGGGTTACCGTGTGTGTACCAGACTCAAATAAAATACAGCTGTCACGAGACATTTTGTTTAAAGAAAAGTCCACTTTAAAATTAGATTCAAGTAATTTTAATGGGGGTAAAGGTGCTAAACTATCTGTTTCTATGGAGAAGGAAGATTTACTAAGCGGTGGCGAATATTATAACTCAGCGGAAGAAGGAGGATCCATGGACTCTGAAACAGTGGGAGAAGTACAGGAGGCGAAAGAAGGTGAAAAAATGCCTGTGGAGCAGAGGTACAAACTTCGAATCAGATCTAAGAAAGATATTGACAAAACAAATTTATATGCTATCATTCAGAAGGGGTAAGCTTTTCTTGCTGTGGCTTATGAACCTTCAACATACGATGAGGCGGTTAAATCGGAGAATTCGGAGCAATGGAGGGCTGCGATGGATGAAGAGATGGAGGCTCATCGGCTGAATAGAACCTGGGTTTTGGTAGATCGCCCAAATAATAAAAATGTTATAGCGTTCAAATGGGTTTTCAAGGCGAAGTTATCTCCGCAAAATGAGATCGTGCGTTACGAAGCCCGACTGGTTATAAAAGGGCTATAAGCAACTGGAAGGCGTAGACTTTAATAAAACATTCAGCCCGGTAGCCAAATTTACATCTATACGTACAATCCTGGCTATAGCTGCATCCAAAAATGTAATTTTAACTCAGTTCGACATGAAGACTGCCTTTTTGAATGGAAGATTAGACGAAGACATCATTATGTCGCAACCAGTTGGATACGATGACAAAACAGGACGGGTCTGTAAGCTGAATAAAACTTTATACGGCTTAAAGCAAGCCTCAAGGATTTGGAATTTTACGATCTCCAAACTTCTTAAGTATTTCAAATTTGAATCGTACGAATCGTGTTTGTTGCACTTTATATTGATGATGGCCTGGTCGCCGCAACAAATCAAAATGGTATGCTAGATGTTATAAATTATTTGAGGCAACATCTAGAGGTTACAACCAGCGCTACAGATTTCTACCTTGGGATTGAAATAGAACGAAGTTTGAATGGAACAATAAAAATTCATGAGTCTAGATACATTCAACGTCTCTTGGATCGAGTCAATATGGCAGATTCAAACGAAGTTTCTACGCCATGTGAAGTGTTGAGCCAAAAGATGGTACTTGGTTCAACACCAACTTCGATGGATTTTTCCAAATATCCTTACCGTGAAGGTGTTCGCATACTCTTGTTACTCTTGTTATTACTGAATGCACTCTGCTCACTGAACTGTAATTTCAATGTAACTTGACTTTCTTTTATAATAATATACTTCTTCTTCTATTTTGTGCACTCGAAGCCACAAGAAGTCTTTTTTATTCAATAAGTACGGACAGACTTACATCTACAGAATGGTTGCTGGAAAACCTGAGCACAAATCCACACACCAAAGCACATAATACACCACTTTACATTCATACAAATTTTAGGATTTTGATTTTTCTTTTTAGCATTTCGGTTTCCACCCTTTTAATGATTTTTTTATTATATATTTTTGTACACAACCTTACACACATACAATTTTTTTTTAAAATTTAGATTTTTTTTGTTTTCACTTTTTCTATTAATTTTTTTTTACTATTACCTTCTTACTATTGCTTTCTTTTCCTATTATCAGGTCGTTTGTTTTTACTATTTTTTTATAAATTACTTTTACTACATTTTTTCTTTGAAGTTTTTTTTTACGATTGAATTTACTTATTAAGATTTTGTTTTTTTTACTATTATTTCTTTTTGCATATTTTACTTCTATGTTTCTTTTTTTACCTAGTTAAAATTCGAATTAGGGAAGAAGGAACATAGAAATTTAGGGGTACTACCTAAGAACATTGGGTCCCAAGGAGCTGCTCCGCCAGGAAAGCGGGTAACGCGTCTAAGGGCAAGGTTGGAATGCGAACCTGCTACAGGGACTAATGGAAATTATGCACGACAAGGGACAGACGACGACTACCTGTTCTTTGGCAGAGACCCTACGAACTTTAACATGACAGACCATACTGCGACGACAAGACAGAAGGTAACTCGGTCCACGGTAGAGCTGCGTGAGGCCCTAGAGCGAAGATCGCTTACAATGAAACAAGACTTAGTTGACTTGTACGAAATACAAAATGGACGATCTACAACAGACGCAACACTACAAGCCAGAGAACTTGAAAGACAACATAACCGGCTAAGTCTATCGCTAGGCAACCAAGTGGCAGCAACTGTTGCAGTATCGAGGGTCGGATAACAAACTTCTGATGACGAAGACTACCTAACTGATCTGCAGAGTAAAACTGTGGTGGACACAAACCGAATAACACAGGAGATACAAAAGGTCGTCTCTCAAGTGGTAAGGAAGAACCAGGTTGCGATCATGTCGGTGTTTGCCGATGTCGGATTCCAGGAAAACATCAAGGCGATCAAAGACAAGATCTGCAACCTGGAGCTCTCCACGGCTGCGCAGAGAGAACCTCCTACGATGAACGACCGACGACAAAACATCACCCGACAAGGACAGTCGGGTCCACTCCTACGAACCCACTCAACTGTACAGAACTGTTACATAAACCTACACCGACACTGAGCAGACCGACTCTTAACCTGCTACCACACGAACGACTAGTACCCTTACACGAACCGAGACATGATCAGGCTCCACACTTCACTGAACCATTCGCACGTTTTTCGGAAAGGAAGGTTAACATTCATAAGTGGGTCCTTAAGTTCGACGGGATACCGAAAAGTTTCCTGTTTCGCGTTAAAACCTTGCAACGCCAGAACGGTATCAACCACCAGCTATTTACCCAATTCCATCACCTCGTAAGCGGTCTGGTAGATACATAAGTGGTTTTGGCAGTTTCTGCAGGAAAATGAAAGTGATAGGAACCTGAGCTATCAGCAACTTAAAAGGGAATTGGTTATTCTTATTCTGATGTCTTTCGTAGTGTACAGACGTGCTTTTCTGCTCTTCAAAGATTATTTTCTTTTATATTAAACGAAAATGTCAGAAAAGCTTGCTAAGTGTGATAAAATCATTATCAAGGATTTTATTATATGCGGTGGTACTCGTATATGCCGTTTAAAATTTCATGACAAATGTGCAATTTTATCTGAAAGTGCCTTGAACTTCTTAAAATCAAGTATCAATTTTTCATGGAAATGTAATGCTTGTGCCAGTGTTCCAGTGCTTGGTTTGGTGTGCAAAGTTAGTGAACTAAGCAAAATTCTTTAACAATTGCATGAAGAAATAAAAAGCATTACAAGCAGTGAGAAAATTAAAGTTGTGGAAGAAAGTGGTCCAGCGCCAACTTCCAATAAAGTAAAGCAAAATATAGTGCATAAAAATAACAATAAAATTCAAGAGCATCATTCTAATTCAGCGGCAACTAATAAAAAACACCGGTCGCGAAGAGACTCCGGTTAGATTTGTAAATGTCACTGACCTCTCGCCCAACATCAATTCAAACGAGTCTGCTGAACCAGTAGATGTGCATTACAATATTGTCAACCATAGGAAACGCAACACAACAAAACGCCCGAAAGTCATTGGTAAAGACTCTGCTTATACAGAGGTCGAGGTAATATCTGCAAAAAAATGACTTCACCTCTCTCGTTTTTCCACCAATACAACAGCGGAATCTATATCGGCCTATACGTCGAAAATGTTTAATATTCCAGTAAATCTTCTCTCCTGTTTTCCCCTCTACAAAAGAGATTCTGATCTGTCATCGTTGAAATTTATTAATTTCCGCCTTGGCGTCGCTTCATGTCTAATAAATAATGCACTGAATGCAGAGAACTGGCCATTGAATGGGCGTGTGAGAAATTTTCGTTTCATTCCAAAAAACGTGAACGCAGACGGCGCTCAAACATAAACAATGTATCGAATTCTTCACATTCGCCTTTACTGTTTTCGTCGCCGTCTAACGTAATCACTGTTTACTATCAGAATGTAGGTGGAATGAGAACAAAAGTTAATGATGTTTTTCTCGCTATTTCTCTACATGTATGACATAATCGTAATCACGGAACCTGGTAGAACAATAACTTTTCAACAGCCGAAATCTTTGATGATTACTAGATTGTTTCTCGTTTGGATCGATCACCGAGGAGTGGTCATTTGCGCGGCGGAGGAGTATTCATCGCCATACGTTCATCTCTTACAACTTATCCCGTTACTCTTTTTAATAATCATGATGTCAGCGAACAACTGTGTGTCTATGTTGATCTTAGCGGTGGGACAGCTAGACATAATGAAGTCTTTTTTATTGTAAGTTATGTACATACCTCCAAAAAGTCCGCTATGTGTTTACGAAGGTCACATAGCGAACGTTGAGCTTATTGATGATCAGCGGTATGAATACCAGCACCTGAAGGTCTTGGGAGATTTTAACATACATAGGTGATGTAAATTGGGAATATTCTCATGATGACAAATGTTTATTTCCCTTTAATATGAAAACTGATTGTGAGTTTACGTTCATTGATTCAATGTTTTCGTTCAATTTACTTCAAAAAAATAATTGTCATAATTCGTTAAACAGAATACTAGATCTTGTGTTTGCAAATAATAGTCTAAATTGTATTGTTCGAGAAATTGCATGTCCTTTAATGAAAAATTCTATTCATCATATTGCTCTATGTTTAGATTTAAAATGTACTACTTTTTCTAAATTTGAATCAAGTGTAAGTGGTTACGTGTCATGATGACACCATCAGACAGGTTCCGTATTATAAGTATATCTTTATTTTCAAATATGTTCGCAGCTAGTCAGCATTTTTATTTTCTAAATGATGTACCCATGAAAACAAAGGTGTCATATCACTGACTGGGAATGTACACCTGCTGTATATATTTGTAAAGTTAGCATTAATTTAGTATTTAAGACATTAAAATAAAATAAATGGGTCAGTTCACTTGAACCAGGCAACAAAGAAACTACTTTTTATTTCTAATAGACTTCCCCCCACCAGCGGTAAGGGGTCTTTAATAATAATATTTTAAGCTGCCAAAACATTGGTCCTTCGATCCTTAAGAAGAACTATCGACGTACATTAACGCGTTACCAAGGCTACTAACATTGGTACATCATTTCATAGCGTTGCCAAGGTTACTGACATTGGTAATTTTTAAACAAAACGAAAATAAGAAAACATTCAAGCGTTGCCAGGGCTAAGACACTGGTAGTGAAAATAGTGCAATTGTGTTTTGACAAGACAAAATAAATTTAATTGAAAGGAGATCATGGCTGATGAAACAGAAGTTTTCATTATTGTTGCGAGACAAAAGCCTCTAGCGGAAGAACTAGAGAAGGCAACAACCAATTTTAAAAAAGACAGTGCTACCCGGAAGACGCAGCAATATAAAGAAGAGCGGCTGCAGAAAATCGAGGAGATTTGGGTGGAGTTTAAAGAAAACCATAAGAAGATTAAGCCAATAATAAAGCAAGACACGCCATACATGCAGAGAAATACATTATAATAGACGCTTCTCGAGCAAATAGATCCTCCAGAGGAAAGCCCAAAGGCTGCACAAAATTCAAACCCGGCTTCAAATACTATCCAAACTCAGCGATTGAGAAAACTCGGTATTAAGATTGAAGGGATAATCGGAAATATGGATGAATTTGAGGAAACATTCAGAAATTATTCTAAAGAAATTTATGAATACCAGCAAAAGATACTGTTGGAACAGTTAAGAAACATGATTGAACTACATGAGGAGTATAACGATATGAAAAGAGATATAAATCAATGTCTCCAAAGAATGGCTTCCACATTAGGAGAATCTAATAAGGCAAATGATACGAAACAGTCAGGTGCAAACTTACCACCTTTAAAAATACCCACATTCAAAGGGAATTATCTAGAATGGCGGTCATTCCGTGATATTTTCTGCACCATCATTCACAACAAGCTCTCCTTAAGCACAACAGAAAAAATGGAATATTTGAAAACCCATCTAGAAGGAGAACCGATGCAATTAATTCAGCATCTGGCAATTTCAAGTGACAATTATATTTGTGCTTGGGAAACATTAAAGGAAAGATATGACAATGAGAGACAAATTGTATCGATGCATATCGACAAGTTACTTAAAGCTGGTCATCAAGGAAACCAGTCAATATCTAATTCGATTAAGGCAATCCTAGACGCAACAAAAGAAGGGTTGTCAGCTATTAAGAACATGGGTTTTAACACCTCGTCTTGGGATCCAATCATCGTCCATCTCGTTACAAAGGCATTGGATCAAGAAAGCAGAAGCCTTTTTGAACAAGGGTTAGAAAGGCCAACAAAGATGCCATCGCTCCACACGCTGTACGATTTCTTGGCAAGAAGGTATCAGGCACTGGATGTTGTAACATCTTCCAGGCATAAACATTTTAAAGCTGGAGACGACGTAAAAAATGTAACGCGAAACTTCCATATCTCAACCAAATCCAATTGTGTTTTTTGTCAAGGGGAACACAACATTTATTCATGCCGCAGGTTTATGAGCTGGACACCAAAGGAACGCTATGAGCAAGTAAGGATAGCAAAACTCTGCGTAAACTGCTTGCGACATGATAAGCAGACTTCTTGCATGAGCAAAAATACATGCAAGCATTGTAACAAGAAACATCATTCTCTACTACATTTGGAGAAAGCTGAAAGATGACAAGCAGAACATTCACGAGCTGATCCACAAATTCAGACAAGCTATGGCCACCAGAATCAAAATGTGTTACTTGCCACAGCAATTATAAAGGCGAATAGTAACGGACACAGTAGGTTATTAAGAGCACTCATTGATCCCGGTTCTCAAGCAACACTGGTCACTGAAGAAGTAGCACAATCGCTACAATTAAAAAAGGAAAGAGTGTTTGTAGAAGTAAGCAGACTAGGAGCAACAGATGCCGGAGTGGCACAGAGCAGAGTGGAGTTCATCGCAGTCCCGCGGTTTGAATCCAATTACAATATTCAAGTGCAGGCGCTAGTGCTACCAAAACTCACAAGGCTATTACCAGCTGAGGAAGCTGGAGAAACAGTAACACATCAATTCAGAAAGTTGGTGCTAGCAGATCCAACCTTCAACGCCCCCGGTCGAATCGACATGATCATTGGAGCCGACATTTATGGTGACATTATGCTGAATGGAGTCCGAAAGGGTTCTAAAAACTCTCCAATAGCGCAGAAATCGAGATTGGGTTGGCTCATAATAGGTCGTACCTCTACAATCAACAGCTTTGCTGAAAGCAAAATCACAGGGATGATTGTTCAAACGACGATAGGAAAACAACTTGAACGATTTTGGGAGCTGGAAGAAGTTGGTAATCAAGATCTACAAACACCAGATAACCAAAAGTGTGAGGCGATCTATGAAGAAACATATTACCGAGACCCAGATGGGCGATATGTTGTGCACCTACCGTTTAGAGAAGAATTGATTAAGGGCCAATTACGAGAATCAAGACAGAGGGCAGTAGCTAGACTGCTTCAACTTGAAAAAAGATTTAATGCCGATGAAACACTGAGAAGAGAGTACATCAGCTTCATGAAGGAGTTTATTGATCTTGGACATATGGTTGAAGTAGGTCAATGTGACAAGCGGCAAAACTAAGTTTATTACATGCCACAACACGCTGTGCACAAGCCAGATAGTACAACCACTAAATTACGCGTTGTATTTGACGGATCTGCAAAGACCTCAACCGGCGTTACTCTGAATAAATTGATGCTGGTGGGGCCCAGGCTCCAAGAAGATCTTACAACTATTATACTACGATGGCGACAACATAGATACGTCTTTATGGCCGACATCGAAAAGATGTACCGTCAGATAAGAATCTGCAGCAACCATCAAGGTTACCAACGGATAGTATGGCGAAATTCTGCAACGGATGAAATAAGGGATTACAAACTTACTACAGTCACGTATGGCACAGCAGCAGCACCATACTTAGCTGTCAAAACGCTGCAAAAACTAGCCGTCGATGAGCATGAACGATATCCCATCGCATCCGAAATTGTGAAAAATTATTTTTATGTCGACGATGTGATGTCTGGGCGAGGGACGTTAACCGATTGTAGAAAAGCACAATCTCAACTAATTTCCAGGGAAGCTGGATTTAACCTCAGAAAATGGTCCAGCAACAACACCAAGATGCTGTCCGATATATTACCAGATGCACAGCATCAGCATGACATTAAGATAGATAAGGAAGAAACAATCAAGACATTGGGCATCCACTGGAGTCCATCAGCTGATACCTTCCAATTCAAGGTAACTATCAGTGACGATGAGCAGATACTACCGACCAAACGCAACACGCTGTCAGAAATTCCGAAATTGTATGACCCTTTGGGTTGGTTAGCACCTGTTACTATCTGCGCAAAACTACTAATGCAACAATTATGGAAGTCTAACCTCAGCTGGGATGATCCTCTTACAAACGAAATGAAAAATAATTTGTACACCTTTAAAAACAACCTTGTAGCAGTTGAAGACATAAGAATTCCTAGATGGATAGGAACCAATAAATTGCAGAAAATGGAATTGCATGGGTTCTGTGACGCATCAGAGACTGCGAAATGGGACCTACAGATGCACTCTGTTAACAGCCAAAACTAAGGTGGCACCCATTAAAAAAAAAATCACCCTTCCGAAATTGGAGCTGTGCGGAGCTCATTTACTGTCAAAGGTACTCAAAGAACTTTATCGAATATTTGAGTCACAAGTGGATGGCGTATTTGCATGGACAGATTCCACAATTGCCTTGGCATGGATAAGAGGGTGCCCATCTAAATGGAAAACATTTGTGGCAAATAGAGTATCCCAAATACAGGAAGTTACTGAGCCGAGCACTTGGGTACATGTAAGCCCCACCGACAATCCTGCTGATTGTGCATCTAGAGGTATCTCACCAGATCAATTGAAAAACCATCGGTTGTAGTGGAGTGGTCCAGAATGGCTTAAAGACCCTATCATTTCTCCGTCATCAGAGAACATTGAAGGCGTTATCATACCTGAGTCAAAGGTAGCACTAATGTCACTTGAAGTGAAGGAAAACATGTTGGAACGATTTTCTTCATACAACAGACTAATTCGAGTTGTAGCCTATTGCAGACGTTTTATGTTAAACTGCAAGGCAGAAAACAGGGCTGAATTTCTAACCAACATCGAACTGGAAAATGCGAGAAAGACAGTAATCCGCATGGTGCAACAACAAGTCTTTCCTGAGGAACTATCATGCTTGAAGCGAGGAACAGTTCTCTCTACTAAGAGCAAGCTTCTATCGTTTTCCCCGCGCCTTGACAAGGCGGAGAAGCACCCGTACATACTACCAAGGAATGATCATTTTACGAAATTACAGGAGGACACTGCATGGAGGAATTCAAGTAACTATTGCAATATTGCGTCAATCATACTGGGTTTTACAAGCTAAAAACATTGTACGCCAAGTAATTTACAAGTGTGTACGATGTCACCGATTCAGTGTATCAACTAAGGGCCAGATAATGGGCATCCTGCCAATGCCCAGAGTTACACCGTCAAGACCATTTACTCATACGGGAATCGATTATGCCGGTCCCATCCAGATTCTTGTATCGAAGGGGCAAGAAAACCGAAAAACAAAGGGATTATAGCAGTATTTGTATGTCTAGCAACTAAGGCTCTACATATAGAGTTAGTTAGCGACTTTACTTCAGAAGCATTCTTAGCTGCTCTTAGGCGATTTATCTCAAGGCGAGGAATATGTTCACACATTTACAGTGATTGTGGAACAACATTTGTGGGTGCCAGTAAAGAAATAACATCACTAATGAAGCTCACCTTCAAGCAGTCAGAAAAGGAAATTGTAGAAAAACTTGCGTTAGATGGCATAGATTCGCACTTTATTCCACCATCTTCACCACATTTCGGAGGACTGTGGGAGGCAGGCGTAAAATAAATAAAATACCATTTAAAGAGGATAATCGGTGACACGACTCTGACATTTGAAGAGTTACAAACACTGCTAACGCAAATAGAAGCATGTTTAAACTCTCGCCCACTCATCTCGCTAACAAACGACATTGATGATAATCCAATACTCACGCCAGGTCACTTCCTCATTGGATCTTCAATCAACGCCTTGCCAGCACCAATAATAGATCAAGGACGAAGTCTCCGTTCCCGATGGCTATTAATTCAAAGGATGACCCAAAACTTTTGGAAGATCTGGTCAACAGAGTATCTATCCCATCTTCAGCAGCGTTCTAAATGGAAACAAAGAGAATCGAATATCCATAAAGGAGATATTGTACTGCTTAAGGATGACCGTTTGCCACCAACTAAGTGGTTGTTGCGAAAGATTTCAGAAATACATCCAGGAAAGGACAAAGAAGTTCGTACTGTAACTGTTTTTAGCAATAATAAATATATGAAGAGGCCAATAACCAAACTTTGCTCTCTACCAATCGAAGATAATTCGGATACCGCTCGAGATTATGAAAAAAGTCAACCCAGCAGAAGCAAAACAAGGAGAAGCGACGGTCTAGGCTCAAAAATTGTCAACTCGTTATTGCTTGCGTCATTAATGACAATACTCATGCCGTCAATTGCTTCACAACAAACATACAAGGAAGTGGAGATAACTCAGTTCAGCAGCCAGCCAGGAATATTCTTTGAGGATGTTGATAGTGCAAACTTGATTACAGGTTCTTGGAAAACTGTTGTATTCTTTAACCTGACTAACTACTGGTCAGAATTCTACACCTATAAGGAATGCATAAGGCAGATGAGTGAAATATGCAATAATAATGAATTTGCCGTAAACAGTGACATGTTATGCGAAACTACTCTAACTCAATTTAAACGCCAGCTGCAGCAAATAGAGCTTAATAATGACATATTATTACATGCAAACAGTGATCCAGTTCAACGAAGCAAACGCTCTCCTTTCGATATTATTGGTACAGTGGCCAATGAACTGTTCGGCGTGTTAGATCAGAGATTTGCTCAGGAATATGAAAAAAAAAGATACAAAATGTACGCAACAACGAAAACCGCGTAATGGAGCTCATGAAAAATCAGACTACAATCATTGATTCCACGCTAAATATATTTAAGGAAGAGCATGAATCAACCCAAAAACAACTGGAGCTACTTACTGAGTTGATAAATAATTTAAAGAACCAAACCGATAAGTACAATACATTCCGAAGTTTCACCTCCACTGCACTTACTACAGTTTTGATAATGATAAATTATCAAAATACGCAAGGTATCTTGCTGGACGTCTTGTTGTCTACACATAATGGAAAAATACATCCGCTGATACTAAGTGTTGAACAACTAAACAACGAACTGTTGCGCATACATGACAACATTCCTCGGACGATGATGATTAAGTTCCTGTGAGATGAGTATATTGCACCATAACATAAACTTATCACCATCATGCGTAACACGCAATATTCCAGCAAAGGCATACTGGATAGAAATGAATCATCCAAATATCTGGATATTCTCCATCCCAAGAGAAACTAAAATCGACATTATTTGCAACTTTAACACGCGGACGAGTACATTAAGCGGCAGTGAAATCTTGCGACTGCAATCCCATTGTATGATCCGTCAAGAAACAATCATAATCATCGGGAAACAAGCCATCACTACCAGGCGCGACGCATCTATTATGCCAACAACTAATCTATCTCAGCAGTTAACTGATTTTAAACACATTCAAGAGGAATCCCCTGTGTTGCAAGCAGATCTATCCAAGAAGATGATGCAATTGGAACATGCAATTAAAATTCAAAAAGATCAGGAACATTTTCTGGAGGTTATAAGGACACATCAAATTCAACACTACACCATCATAGGTTCTGTAGCGATAATTCTAATAATAGTTGCAGTGTTGTGTATCCTCATCAGACAACAATGTATTCGAACCCGACCACCACAAGCAACAACAAGAACGCAGCAACCCAGGAGAGTAGCAGCGCCGGTGGAAATAAGCTTAGACGAAGCTGATTTCTGCGTAACTTCTGCGTAAGGTGGCCCCAGCATGTCATGATGTCACCATCAGACAGGTTCCGTATTATAAGTATATCTTTATTTTCAAATATGTTCGCAGGTAGTCAGCATTTTTATTTTCTAAATGATGTAGCCATGAAAACAAAGGTGTCATATAACTGACTGGGAATGTACACCTGCTGTATATATTTATAAAGTTAACATTAATTTAGTATTTAAGACATTAAAATAAAATAAACGGGTCAGTTCACTTGAACCAGGCAACAAAGAAACTACTTTTTATTTCTAATAGACTTCCCCCCACCAGCGGTAAGGGGTCTTTAATAATAATATTTTCAGCTGCCGAAACATTACGAAATTAGCTACAACTTTTCCAAAGCAAACTATAATGCTCTAAACGATTATTTTAATTCTCTTGATTGGTTGATTATTCTTTCTGGTTCACAGCTTAAGGATACATTTTTTAAAGAATATTAAACCACGGATTCGCCCAATTCGTTCCTCGTATTAAAAAAGCCGTTTTTGAAACTACTATGGCAAAATGAAAGACTAATAAATTTAAGGAAAGCTAAAAATAAATCTTTTTAAATTGTTTAAAAAATATAAGTCTGAATTGTATAGAAGCCGGTTTTGCCAATTGCGTTGCGAGTATGATTTTCTCAATAGGTTTCTCTATAAACAATATGTAATGAACACTGAATCGCAGGTTTCGAGGAATCCAAAGGGGTTTTGGACTTTTTTGAATGGTAAAAGGAAGATACATGGTATTCATCAAAATATGGAATACGAAGGTGTTCTTTCTTGTAGCACTGATTCATCATGCGAGTTATTTGCGAAGTTTTTCGAATCAGTATATGTAAACTACTCTAATTTTAATATACCCCTCGAGGATAATGTTACTAGTTCTAACACCTCCATAGGATCATTACATCTTTCGATGAATGATGTTTTCCAGGGCATACAATCTATGAACTCCTGTCAAAGTGCTGGCCCTGATCGTATTGATTTGCTAAAAAAATGTAGTTCATCTCTGTCTTTGCCATTGAATATTCAATTTGTCATTATCTTCAGGGACATTCTTAGATGAATGGAAATTGTCATTTATAACTCCCGTTTACAAAGCTGGGCCCAGGAAAAAAAATCAAAATTACAGAGGAATATCTAAACTTTCAGCTATTCCTAAACTTTTTGAGTCAATAGTTACTAAACAAATTTATTTCAGTATCAAAGAAAAGATATCTCTGGAACAACACGGATTTATATCTGGTAAATCCACTTTAACAAACTTGACTAACGGTCTGTTGTATGCCGATGACCTTAAGATATTTCTACGTGTCAATAACATTTATAATTGCCTATGTCTTCAAAATGAATTAAATTTAATAGTCGATTGGTGTCGAATAAACTGTTTTTCATTAAATATAAACAAATGTCATTCTTTTTCCGTTCATCGTACATTAATACCTATAATTTACAACTACACAATTTCTGGGTCCGCCCTGATTCGTAAAACTGATTTTAAAGATCTTGGTGTGCTCTTTGACACAAAGCTTACATTCTCGTTTCACATCGTTTATGTAGTTGCTAAAGCAAACTATATGCTCGGCTTTCTTAAACGTTCTTATGCTGAGTTTTCTAACCCGTATGCTCCTAAGTCCGTTTACATGTCTTTAGTACGTCCTTTCCTTGAATATGCTCTTAAGTCCGTTTACATGTCTTTAGTACGTCCTTTCCTTGAATATTGCTTTACAGTCTGGCGTCCAAATTACTGTAATTCTATAATGCCAAAAGTATTTTTACAAGACTTGTAAAACAGTTGAAATGGAATCTTGATGATATGCACTCGTACTCTACTAGATGTGCTTTGATCGGTTTGGATACCTTGGAAAAAATGTGAAATAATATATTTATATATTATGTCTTTTCTTACCGTGTAATATGTCCTGATATACTTAGATACTTTGAATTCTATGCACCGGAAAGAATACTTCAGATTTTTTTTTTAATTAAATCCTAGGCATGTTTATAACTATGGTCTCAATGAGCCAATAACGAAATGTGTAAAATTATTTAACTCAGTGTGTACCGAAATTGATTTATGTTATGATAGGTTCAATTTTAAATTACTATTATTGCATATATTTGCTTCTACTTGAATTTATTTATTAATTTATCTGATATCTGTTAAAGTTAAGCTCGGTAGATGGAATAAAGTAAACTAAACTAAAACTAGAATTGCTGAAACAATTTAGAAATAATATTAGAGATCATGAGATTCTGAGAGCCATAATGGATAGGAGACAGCAACCCCAGGAGTCATTCGACTACATCTACAGTGGCGTACGGACGATGGTACTACAGATGATGAGTCGACCGAATGAACTTGACTTAGTGGACATGTGGCAGCAATATGATCGCGCCATCAGACAACACTTAACGAACAGAACTGACAACTAAGTGGTGGCGGCGTTTATTGTTAAGTTTCCATCGAAAAATAGTTTGGCACATGTTGAAATAGCCAAGAACTTTTCGGCAGCCATTTTTGCGATTCATTCTTTTTTTTTTTTTCTCTTGGCGACTTCACTGCAGTTTTTAGTATAGAGAAATTCAGAACTAGGCGACTTCCCCGCGACCATACTTTTGGGTGCACACAGCTGCACACGTGTAAAGTATTGTACAAGGAAAATAAAACTTAAAACCCAAAGAAGTTTCACTTTGTATCATTCCCACGAGCGTCGTAGCGAAGGACCCCCATAGACATACTGAGAAGCAACATTAAGGACAAAGTAGCGACGCTAATTTTTGGGTGCTCTATTACGAGCATCCAAGAATTAAGAGATGAATGTAGACGGGCCGAAAAGTACTTGACGACTAGGGAAACGAAATTCAGACGACACGATAGAAGATCAGGGAACTTTTAGAAATAGGAAAACATTTACGGAACTAGAGGACGTAGAAGTGACAATTGCTGCTCTTCAATATAACTGGACTGACAGACATGAAGACTTACATGAAGCCTGAAAAAACAAACAATACGAACAACGAATCGACTAACAGAACAGACTCGATTAGGAATCCTACATCGACTCCGTCGGCGTGTCAGTCCACTTTCCATAGTCTGACGTGCTTTGGTTGTGGTCAAAGGAAGGAAAACCTGAGAGTCAGCAGTGCGACCGACACGTACCACCCGGCCAATACCACACTCCCGGAAAACGAGGGCAAGATGTCGAAATTTTGAAGAGGATTCCAGAAGGTTATGATACCTCAACGACGAAGGAAATCCCTCAAAGGAAGAGTCTTCACGTACGCCTGCAGGAGAACAAAGCCGCCAGAAAGCGTGTCTTTGTGGAGGAAATGACAGCGCCGGTGGAGAATAGCAGGAATTATATTAAAATTAGAAGGCTAATGGAAATAAGTGTAATAAATAGACGACGAAAGAGGGACATAGTAGCGACTGTTGTAAACATTTCGGAGGACAATAGGCCGTACACTAATGTTAGGATAGACGGCGAGGAGCTAATGGGCCTTTTGGATAGTAGAGATCAATTAGCTATTTAGGGAAGGGAGCGAATGACTTTTAGACAGATATAATATCGTAATAACTAGGATGAGTACGGACATACGAACAGCAAACGGAAACCATCAACGAATACTAGGACGATTTAAGACAGAAGTCACTTAGGGTGGCAGTTCTCATGAGATAGAAATATTCGTTGTGCCAAACTTACAGCAGGTCCTTTATTTAGATGTTAATTTCTGGAAAGCATTTAAGGTCGCTCCGAGCATCATCAACGAACTCGACATCCCATCGTCGATGGAAGAACGGTCTCCGGTCCAGGCACTCTCACCAGCACAAGCCCAAGAACTTGAGAGAATCAAGCTGCTGTTCTCCTCTTGCGCGATGTTGGGACTGGGTAGAACCAGCCTCGAAGAACACATAATCGAGGTGGATGACGAGAAGATTCCCATCAAGCAGAGGCACTACCCAGTTTCACCTGCGATCCAGAAGCTGTTATATGACGAGTTGGATAGGATGATCTCCCTTGTAATTATAGAAGAGAGCAACAGCGCACCAGTGGTGCTGGTGAGAAAACCCGGCAAAAACAGACTGTGCCTGGACTGCAGAAAAGTAAATGCAGTAACGAAAAAGGATGCTTACCCGCTTCTTCATATCGAAGGGCTGCTAAGCAAATTACAAGATAATAGGTGTATTTCAGAAATCGATCTGAACGACGCATTCTGGCAGATTCCTTTGGAGCACAAGTCAAGGAAGAAGACAGCGATCACAGTCCCTGGGAGGCCGTTATACCAGGTTATGTTGTTCGGACTGTGCAATGCCGCCCAGAGAATATGGACAGGTCATACCCTCTCGCCTGAAAGAGTATGTCTTTGTCTATCTCGATAACCTCTTGGTTTGCTCTCCAAACTTCGAGTCCCATGCCAGATTGCTGCAGGAAGTGGCCAAGTGTCTGAGGGAAGCGGGGTTGACCAGCAACGTTGAGAAAAACAAATTCTGCTACAAGGAGATTAAATACTCGGGATACATCGTCGGCGATGGTTGCCTACGAACTGACCCTGGCAAGATTTCGGCGGTAGAGAACTTTACAGTTCCAAAGACTCCCAAGCAACTCCGTCGAGTTCTAGGGATGACGGGCCGGTATAGGTGCTTTATTTTAAATTTTGCGACTACGGCAGCCCCAATGACTGACTGTCTGAAGAAAGGCAAGACATGACAAACGAAGCACTGACCACCTTTCAACAAATTAAGACGATACTAACGAATCCGAACTTCACAAGACGATTTTACATAGAATGCGACGCATCAACATTCGGTGTAGGGAGTGTGCTTTTCCAGATGGACACGGAGAACAACGAACGACCGATAGCATTCATGTCCCAGAAGCTCAATTCTGCCCAGCGGAATTATAGCGTAATGGAGCTTGAATGCTACGCGGCCATTCTGTCAGTGAAGAAGTTCAGGGCCTATGTGGAAGGATTAACTTTCATTATAATAACCGACCATGCAAGTCTGAAGTGACTAATGACCCAAAAGCATCCATCTGGCTGTCTGGCTATATTTTTTTTTTATACTTTGCACGTGTTAAAGGGGATATGAATACCCTTATACTAATTTTTAGAACACGTGCGTTTTTGTGGAAAGGAAGAGACAGAGAGAAAGACAGAGTGGTGTGGTTTGAAACTCAGGTGGTATTAAGTTTCTGTAAACTCCAACAGTGGCTGTCCAGATAACTGGGGAGTATTTTTGTTTTGTTTTTCGCTATTATTGTCGTTACTTATTTTCTTTCCATCCACCTGATGTCATCATCACGATCAAGTTGCATTTTGGCCATATGACCACCCTACTGCCAGTGTTATGCCTTCACAGTAGAGTTGTCTTAGCTTTCGCACGTGATCGACTTTTTTATTTATTTCATGCGAAATAAATATGTAGATGATTATTGACATCAGGATTCGAACCGTGAATCAACAGCGTGACAAGCGATGATGTTACCACTACACCACGGCCACCCTCAAGCCTAAAACTTCAAGGGTTTGACTTTCAGTTCGAGCATAGGAAAGATGTACATATGTGTACATATGAATGAGCTCAAACCTGAGAATGTAATGCTTGAGGTTGACCTTAATTCGCCATACTTTTCCTCGGAGGAAAGACCGGCTACCAGAAGTTCGTGTTTCCTACGAATTTGTATACAAAAGAACTAACATACGCGGTGACGGGGAACAAGAAGACAGAGCGTAGAAACTCTCGATTTCGAAGGAGTTGCGTGGGAGACTAGTGGAAGCTGCACACAATTCTCCGTCTGTAGGTCACGGGGGTATCCAGAAGACTCTGTCAAATTTGAGGCAGATGTTCTTTTGGCCAGGCATGGCTGCAGATGTCCAGAACTTCGTCAGGACATGCGAAATCTGCAAATGCAGCAAACTCTCAACATCATTTCTCGGCCGCCTATGGGACAACAGGCCATTACGAAGCGGCCTTTCCAGAGACTATACATAGACTTTCTAGGACGATATCCACGTACTAAGAACGGACAAACACACATTTTTATAGTCCTTGATCATTTTTCTAAGTTTGTATTTCTAAAAATTATTAGAAAGGCAACGCCAACTGAGGTAGTGAAATACCTGGAGGAAAGCGTGTTCCATATCTTTGCCGTACTGGAGTTTATCCATTCGGAAAATGGTAAATAGTTCATTTCAGAACTGTTTGCCAGCATTCTGAAAAAATACGGGGTCAAACATATTCGCACCGCGATCTACTCTCCTCAAACCAATACGTCAGAACGGGTTAACCGCTCCGTGCTGACAAAGATAAGGTCATACCTAAGCGGTGATCAGAAAACATGGGACATCCACGTCAGCGACGGGGCTTTCTCACTGAGGAGTGTAGTTCACGATGCGACTACGTTTGAACCCTACTACTCAGTGTTTGGTACCCACATGGTACGACACGAGAGTGCGTTTGATATACTCCGCAAGCTAAATACGGTCATAGATATAGACGCGGATGTTATTAACAATAAGGACAAATTAGAGCTAATTAGGATTAAAATATTTGACAAACTAAGGCTAGCACATCAGAAAGCGACCTAAACATACAACCTTCGCAGCAGAGATGCCAAATATAGGGAAGGACAAATATTAATTACAATGCTAAGGTAGGATCAACATTTTTAAAATCAATTGTGTTAAAAGAAAAGGACAACTCCTTATATGAGATAGGCAACTTATGAGCGAGAACGTGGGCGTTCCTCATGTATGCCGTTGCCAGATTATCTGTGTTATATATGTATGTAGGTATTTGATTTACCTCCGATATATATAGAGTATATTATTTATTATTTATTTATAAAGTTTATTTATTATAGAGATCTATTTATGTAATGCAGAGTTTATTTATTAGAGTATATTTATTTTATAGATTATTTATTAGTATTAGGTGGGGCGACCTGGGCACTCATTCCGTAAGACGATTATCGTCGGACGATATCGTTTTGATGATAGTTTTGCTTCACATAGCATTAAAAATCACTATCGTCTAGACGATATCGTTTTGACGATTCAACTTTTGCTTCACGTAACCCCAAAAACTGTCAAACACTGTCGCCAAGACGACATCGTTTGCACGATAGCTAAATAGGTATCTTCTTGCGTTTGTTTGTATATTTTGCAAGCAAATTAAACTTTCTTTTGGAATTTTAAAGTGAATGGTTTCAGTGTCAATGCTTACAAAATGTTTCGATGTTGCACTATTTTACATTTTAGTACATTAAATAAGAAACTCAATTTTATTTTGATTCTAATTTAATCAAAAATTTATTCAACGGCACACATTTGTTGTTCAAAGACCACAACGAAATTAAGAAATGTATTTCAACAGGAAGGGTAAACACAGTCTGAATGCGATGGTTGTGAGTAACATCGGAAACATATCATATTTGTATCTTATAATATTTTGCCCCTAAGATCTGTGACCATAAAATGAAAATAATGGCAATAAATCCGAGATACGCTGGTTCTTCTCACGATTCCCTAGTATGGAAATATTCCAATGAAAGGGTATTCTTTGAAAATAATTTTAATAAATTTTAAGAATTTCAATAAAATTTAATAAATCATTTACATCTTGTGATTTGCTTTTCATGAACGCAGAAAAAAAAATATTTTTGGCATAAATGTAATTGATGACAATCAAAATACGTTTGAACTAAAGTTTGGCAGTCAATGAAATCTACTAAAAGTTCTTAAACTTTGGAAGATAGACGAGACAATAGTGATAGAGTTATGTATAGCAAATTAATGATGATAGCGTTCACTAGTATCGTTCAGACAATGATCGTGACAAAAATTATGGAATGGATACATCTAGGGTATGTATCCAAATGCATCCCTATGATTTGTAGGTTGCATACAGGTACATCCACATACGCCCCTGTGATATAGATGCTGTAATATAGAATGGCAGGACAACGGGAGACCTAGTAAAGAAAAACCGTGAGTACCTTCCCGATTTTGTAAAGGAACATTTTTTTTAAACATTCTTAGAAGAATATATATAACAGGGTTTAATTATAATGGTAATTTTAAGTTTAATTCGTTTATAATAAATAGAGTAGGGCAATGAGCCCATCCTTCTTCTTCTCCGTCCTTCTTACTCGCACCGAAGACACCGCCATGGCCAACCCTAGCTCACAACATAACCAACAAGAACATTTATATTCTCTCCGACAGCAAAGCCGCGCTGCTTGCAATTAAGACATATGAAATTACCTCAAACTAGTATGGAACTACCTTCAACTGCTCATAACATTGATGAGCACAAACAGAGTTAATCTCATTTGGGTACCTGGCCACAACGGTTATGAATTTAATGAAAAAGCTGCTGAACTAGCTAGAAAAGGATCCACATCAAACTTCATGATGCCAAGACAATTCTGCGAAATACCCAACAGCACTGCAGAAACCAGTATTAAAAGCCGGCTTAAAGGAAAAGCGCATCATTACTGGATGGAAACTGAAGGTAACAACAGGCCAACAAATTCTTGCCAAATGCTTCCCATCTAAGAACGTAACAACTCTTACAACTAAGTAAGAGTCAGATTCGCTTGGTCACTGTAGTTAAAAAATACATCATGGCCATAGGAATAGCACAAGACGACGTATGCCGAATGTGCAACGAAAATGAAAAATCAGCAGAACACATATACTTTGCCACTACGACTGTCTTATCAGAACACGTCATCGTTTCCTAGGTAACTTATATCTCAAAGCAGAAAAAATATCTGCCAGCGTATCCAAAGACATAGCCAGATTCATCATAAAATTCGGCATTATGGATGGGCTTTAATTAGAGGAAATCACAATAGGTTCACCTGTGGCCGCAGTGATAAGGTACTAGCTGCCACCTTAATTATCTAATCTAATCTAAGGAGTTAGTTTTGATTTGCATGTTATTAGGATACCAAAAGTCAATTGGTATACTCGTACAACAACAGACAAAATTTAATCAGGTTGCACAAAGCAACTCAGCGCAGACAACCGGGATCACACAACTTTCTTAATTGTCGCCGGGACCAGCTATCCCATCAACCATTTAAGATTTTACTCGTCCCCTTATCAGGACTATTCTACGCTATGTTTGATGAAGGATCATCTGTTACCATATTAGAAGAACACATTGCCAATTGCTAAGAGGTTAAATGGACAAACAGTGGCACTTACGTATGGTGACAAAACAACGATGAACAAATCAGAGAAGGTATCTGTCAACATCTAAGGGCTGGACGAAGATGCTAATAACTATATTTTAAAAAAACTGCACACAGTTTGTAAAATTAAAAAGCAAAAATTTTTACAAGGACAAATATGAACACACGAAAAAGTTCCCAATTTCAAGTTTCAAAGACGCCAAGCCAGTACCCTTATAGGATTAGATCGGCGGGCCAGAGAGTCCCATTGCAGTCATTTACTCATTGAGTGGCGTGGGATGCGCATCTCAATAAATCCATTTACATTAATATATAATATTTTCTCAAAATAAATTCCTTAATTTGTTCTGAAAAAATTGAAAGAAATTGTGCCACAAAAATATCTTGCAATGATTGCTTGACATTTTTTCATGCAAACAATCTACTTAAAGCCATCTTAGTTGGAGGAAACTAACGATCGTTTTCTCAAAATAATCACTGAGCTACGAACTGAAAATGCAGAGCTGAAGGCGCAAGTAGAATCATTGGAGAACATGCTCAATTGGCAACAACAACACCTTCTCAGCAATTGCATCGAAATTGTTGGAGTGACAAACGTCAACGACAAAAATGCCATCGACAAAGCCAAGCAAAGTTTTCATAATGCTTTGTCCGTTGAAGTTCCCGACGCGACGGTAAAATTGAGAGATGCTATGTGAAGAAAATGCGAAGCAAAGAGGGAAATAACAGGTCTTCGCACAATTCTATCACCTGTGTCAGATTCTCTGACCACTCTACCAAGCAGCGAGTAATGAGCGAAAAGACGAAGAATAAAAAAAGCTCAACTCCAAAGTGACTGGTATCAGCTGAAGCAGTCACAACAACAGCAGCGACCACAGCAGTAACAGCAGCAGCAGGGGAACCAACATTTATATAAATGGTACGCTTACTAAGTACACGCAGGCTCTCTTCATGTAAACCAAAGTTGTAAGAAAGCAGAAAAGTTATAAATTTGCATGGTTCAAATACAAAATGCTTGTTAGGAAGATGGAGGGTAGAAAAGTCATCTTTGTTAGATCATTTAATGTTCTTGCACTTATTTAGTGCTTTATATTTGTTTACCTGTTTTTTTTTTTTTGAAATGAATATTGATAATGATTTTAATAATGACTTCTCTATCCACGATCTAAATAGCACAAACAGTGATAATGTTTTTACTAATAGCTCATACTGTAATAACAAACTTTTCGTTGTCCACCAGAATGTTAGAAGTTCGAGAGAAAACTTTTCATCTCTTGTTAACCACCTTGATTCCCTTTTAAGCATTCCAGATATTGTTATTGTATCTGAAATCTGGATTTACGGCTTTGCAGTAAAAGATTATCACTTGCCTGGTTTTAATTTCTTTGCGAACCCAAATGAAAGTTACGCTGCTGATGGTGTCGGGTGCTTTGTTAAAGAGGAGTGCGTTAAGCGAAGAATGTCGATTTTGTCAGCGCTGACGTTCTAAAGGTTTCTATTGAAATAAATCATGTAGAGTATGTATTTTCATGTGTTTATAGACTACATATGTTGAATGTTGTGGCATACGTAGAAGAATTTTCCTGTCTATTAGAAAATTTAAAATCAAGCAACATAATTATTTTGGGGGATTTCAACGTCAATTTAATAGATAGCAGCAATATGGTTTCTGAATATTTGGACCTTTTGGCGTCGCATGGTCTAACTTCTTTTATAAATTAACCTACTAGGATGGTGTCGGGAAGTTGTTTGGATCATATTTATGGACGATTTGCTAATTTGTCATTGAGCTCCTGCTCCATTTTTGATCTTAGAATTACGGATCACTAGATGACAGGGCTGTTGGTTAATGCAATTCTCAAGAGAAAAAACAGTTATTGTGATAATGTCTCCAAAAAACGAACGAAAATTGATTTCGTTCAGCTCAAAAATAATCTTTTTTACGAGTTTTGGGATGATGTTTAAGCGGAAAGTGATGTTTCTCTCCGTAAACACATTACAGATTGTACCCCCATAGTGTTATTGAAAAAATCTACAAAAAGATTTAAACTTTGGATTACAAGTCTATTTATTGAGAAGGTGAAGATTAAAAATAGTCTTAGAATTAAGTGTTCTAAGAATACCAGCAACCACAGGCTGAAAATTAAGTACAAAATGTTATGCTCCCAACTTAAAAAGGAAATACCTACTTGTCGCTAAAATTATTATCGTAATCAATTTATATATGCTAAAGAAAATTTGGAAAGTGAATGGCAAGTAGCCAATAGTATTCTGAAATAGTCTTCTTTTACTAAAAAGCCTACTGCAATTCGTGTTGATGACTGTGTAGTTTCTGATGTTGGTATTGCGAATGCCTTCAATACTTACTTTACTTCAATGGCCAGCAATTTACCAACACAAACTGCCCAACTGAGTTACGGTTTATGTTCGATTTTTGGTAACTGTGATGAACTGTTGCAAAGTAATAGTTTTGCCTTCGAACCTGTAACTGCTTTTGAGCTCTTAAAGGTAATTGGTTCTCTAAAACGTTCTAATTCTTGTGGTTTTGGTGGTATTTTAAATATAGTTTTAAAATACATCGGATGCTTCGTAGTTGATGTACTAGCAGTTATTTTTAACCGTAGCATTTTTTTTAGGAGATTTTCCTGAGGCCCTGAAATGCGGTGACATAGTTCGACTATTTAAAAAGGTTCTGCAGATGATATGAGCAATTATGGGCCAATTTCACTTCTTCCTGTTTTTAGCAAAGTCTTTGAAAAAATTGTTAAGAAGAAGTTATTATCTTTTTTAAATAAAACTAAGTTTTTCAATCAAGCGCAATTTGGTTTTTTGGGGATCTGCATGGCGATTGATCGGGAAACTACTGACTGTCCAAAACATGGATTGGACCAGTAGCGCAACAATCAAGTTCGTAATGTAGTGCTTGCTTTACCTCCTCGTGGTGGTCCCCGGGCAACTGCATGTATAAATCCTTATACATATAGGCCAAAATTGCAAGTGCGAAATTGTCTAGGGTCTTATGCTTAGGCTAGGTAACCTGCACCAGCAACCCGCGTTACCGAAACTTCAATCGCTACGGAAAGCGACACAATGCCTCGGATAAGGACTGATAACACGTTGACGACCTTTGGCTATCGTACCCGGACTAAGATTGGTTTCTGGAATGTGAAGACGCTCCTTGACTCTCAGAGTGAAGGACCTCAGAACGCCATGCGATATAGGCTGGACATATTGGGAGTAAGCAAGATAAGATGGTTAGATGCGGGTGAGTACCAATCCCCAACGCGTAACACTGTATTACTCTACTCCGGAAGACCAACCGGAAACCCCCGTGGATATGGAGTTGGACTGCTGCTAACGCCAACAGCACGCAGAGGCCTAATTACCTGGCAGCCGCACGGTGACAGGATTTTAACGGCCAGATTCCAGACGAGAGTACGTCGCGTCACCATCATACAGTGTTACGCCCCAACGGATGGTTCGTCTGAGGAAGAAAAGGAGAACTTCTACAATCAGTTGGGAGCTGTTCATAATGCAACACCCAACGGCGACATTGTCATTGTGATGGGGGTCTTGAATGCCAAGGTAGGCTGCGACAACGAAGGGCTCAAACATGTTATGTGACGGCACGGACTAGGCAATCGCAATGACAACGGCGAAAGATTTGTTGACTTTTGCAACGCAAATCGTCTTGTCATAGGTGGCACCATGTTTGAGCACAAAGCCTGCCATAAAATCAGTTGGGTGTCAACTGGCAGGCAAGCCAAATTGACCATTTTGCCATCAGTCGCCTTTTTAGAAGTAGTCTCCTAGACGTCCGAAACAGGCGAGGTGCCGACATGGGGTTGGTACGAGATCACCATCTTATGATAGCTACTCTCCGACTACGCACTGCTGCCGTTCGTAGATCTAACGACACAAGAATACCTAGGTTCAATGTAGACCGACTGAGAGTTCCCACAGTGCGCCAAGAATTAAGGGACCATCTCTCACGTGGAGTGGAAACAATCAGCAGCTCCCTGCCCGCCACCATCCAAGACCATTGGTGCGCTGTGAAAACTGTTTTCACATCAGGTGCTGAAAGGATTGTCGGTCGATCACAGGGAAACCATAGGGCGTGGCTTTCCGAGGATACCTGGAGAAGGATCAACAAACGAAAACAGCTAAGAGTTTGAATTGCAGCAACTCCAGCAGCAGGGAGGAACGAGCTTGAGTCCCTATATCGCATGATGATGAGAGAAGTACAGCGTAGCGTGAGACGTGACAAGCAGAATTACATCAATGCGCTGGCTACGGAAGCAGAAGAAGCAGCAGCGAGGTGGGACAGCAGAACCGTTTATAGAATCACTAAAGAGTTTATAGGTGGCCGAAGCTCTACTCAACACCCAGTGAAAGGCTTAGACGGTTCGTTGCTAATATCGGATGAGGATCAACTGAAGAGATGGAAGGAGCATTTTGCTTTGGTTCTAAACCGAGTATTCGCCAGCAATGTGCATCTAAGGCAGACTGAAGTGTCCGTAGAAAGAAGTTCCCGAATTCGCACCACAACCCCCAGTAAAGAGGAGATTATTACCGCAATCAAAGCACTGAAAACTAATAAGGCGGTAAGACTTGACGGCATACCCGCGGAGCTTTTTCAAGCTGCGCCAACAGTATCGGCAGAGCTACTATTCCCACTTGTCGGGAGAACATGGGAAGCCGAGAGTTTTCCGGATGAGTGGAAAAAGATGAATGATTGTCAAGCTCCCTAAAAAAGGCAACCTAATGCAGTGCGAAAACTGGAGAGGTATCTGCGTGCTGCCTGCTGTGGCCAAGATAATAGCTAGAATCATCCTGGAGCGAATCAAAGAACACCTTTAAGACACACTCGATGCCGAACAAGCAGATTTCCGCTCTGGATCCTCCTGTGTCGACCACATCAACACCCTGCGGCTCATCATCGAGCAATGTGTTGAATATCGATCACCACTTCACCTGTTGTTCATCGATTTTGAAAAGGCGTTTGATTGTGTCAATTTGCACAGAGGAAGGCTGTCTGAGGAATTCGAAGTTCAAAGTGGGATTCGGCAAGGCTGCATACATTCACCAATATTGTTTTTATTGGTGATTAGCGATGTGTTGAATGCGGCCTTACCAACAGGAAATGGAGAAATTCGATGGACTCTCACATCTGAACTCAAACACCTCGACTACGCCGACGATGTATGCCTACTGTCTCACAGAATAATGGACCTTCAACAAATGACAGCAAATGTGGAGAGGGAAGCAGACGTCGTTGGGCTGAAAATTAACTCGGCAAAAACAAAAATGGTCAGTCTAGGACCAAACTCATCAACTCATATATGCATTGCTGGACAAACGGTTGAGAGAGTAGAGTGTTTCCAATACCTTGGGACTATTATCTCAACCAATGGCGGAACCGAACTGGATATAGCCAGCCGAATAGGTAAAGCAAAATCTGCGTTTGGGATGCTATCCATAGTTTGGCGAAGTAATGCAATTAGCATAAACACCAAGCTACGACTGTTCCATTCCAACGTTGAACCCGTGCTGCTATATGGATGTGGTACCTGGAGAGTGACCGTCACTATCACGAGGAAGCTTCAGACGTTTGTCAATAGGTGTTTACGTTACAACTTAAGGATATTCTGGCCAAACCGTATCTCTAACGAACAGCTTTATCAGAGAACGGACCATGAACCTATAGGCACAACCATACGACGATGAAAGTGGCAGTGAATCGGTCACACTCTCCGAAAGGGTGACAGGTCCATAGCTAACCAAGCGATGCAATGGAAACCGCTTACACAGGATGGCGGGATACGCGGCGGTCCTAGGAGTACGTGGCGCAGAACAGTTGAGAAGGAAGCACGGCAACTGGGAAAGAGTTGGGGAGAGCTGAGGCACATTTCCAGAAATCGCACACGAT
Source organism: Pocota personata (assembly GCA_963082735.1). Taxonomy (NCBI): domain Eukaryota; kingdom Metazoa; phylum Arthropoda; class Insecta; order Diptera; family Syrphidae; genus Pocota; species Pocota personata. The sequence continues at coordinate 83,323,987 of OY720429.1, forward strand.
GGCGCGTAGGCGTTGTAGAGGCCCTAGGACCCACAAGGGGATACAGGACATAAGTAAGTAAATAAGTAATTTGGTTTTTAGCAGCGTAAATCAACTGCAGATGCCATTCTACATTTTTGCTCCAGCGTTTTTTCAAACCTTGATGCCAAAAAGTGCCTTATTTGCAGATATTTCAAAAGCCTTTGATATGGTGAACCACACTATTTTGTTGAGGAAACTTGAAAAAGCTGGATTTCGTGGTTTCATGCTAGATTGGTTTAAGTCTTACCTTTCAAATATATCTCAAAAAGTAAAAAAATGGTGATACCAGGAGTGAAATACAGTTTTTCAATTTAGGAGTACCCAAGGTTCTGTGTTGGGACCCTTTTTATTTCCTATTTATATCAATTCGCTGTTTAAACTTAATTCTAAAGTTACACTTACTGCTTTCGCAGATGATGTAGGCTGTTCCTACAGTTACGACAGTACTTTGAATTTAGCTTGTGATCTCAACTGGGATCTTTATTTATTAAGGATCTGGTTCGCTGAACATAGATTGGCCATCAGCTCTTAAACTCAAATAATGTTTTTTAATCTTTCTTCCCCATCCAGTACTAATGCAAAAGTTAACTTTCATGCACCGGAATGTAAAAGATACAAACTGTCAAGTTGTTTCAGCTCTGTCTTTTCCAAGTTTTTGTAGATCACTTAGTTTCAGTGATAAGTGCTTTCTAATCGAGAAAGTGGACGAATTCAAATACTTGGGGCTCACTATTGATTCTAAGATGAGCTTTTTAAACCACACTGAGTCCTTAAGGAAATATTTTCGTAACATTTTTTTTATCTATACCCACTTTTCGCACTACTGCTTTTCGCAATTTTTATTCGGTTTCATCGTGCCGCTTATTTAATAAGTTCCCACAATCTATTAGAGCAGTAACACTTTCTGGTAGGGTTGAAAAATATGTAAAGCATTAGCTTTTCAATTTTGATTATGCTAGTCTAATGGTTTTTATTTTCTAATGGTTTTTATTCTCTATTTTTGTATCTTTACTTTTTCTGGTATTTGTAATTCATTAATGTATTTTTTTTATTATCTTTTATTTACCTTTTTTTTAATGTTAATTAAACTAAGTTTAATAAAGCCCATTGAAGTGGCATTTCTACACTATTTTAATACTCAAAGTATATAAAATATTAAATGTTGCTAATAGTATTTCAATTGAATTCTGATTGTCAAATCTAATGTAATTTATAATGTATTATTTTAACTGAATTTATATGAAATAAAATTGTATCTATCTATCTATCTATCTATCACTACTAAGCTGCGAAAGGTAGCATTCGGACTAATCAACTTCAATCACTGGAATCAATAATAATAATCCTATGAAGTAGTCGGAGATGAAATTAATACTTAAGACTAGTTTTAATATCAATGAAAGCATAGAATGTATTATTTACCAAATTAAAACATTATAATGCCAAAAATTCAGTGCAATAATTGTATAATAATCATGAGAATCTTCTAACAAAATTAAATATTAAAGCTTGCCTTAGTAATGACACGCATAATTAGTACAATAGTAATGAAAATATTAAAAATGGTGCTAAGACTATTTATAAATAAATTAATAAACAATCCCAAGCTTATTCTAAATGCAAGAAATCCTTTGAAGCTTGCAAAAGCAAAGGAAATTTTGGTAGATACCAATCCAGGTAGATAACAATCCAGGACATCATACCAGACAATACAAAATAATTTTAGAAGTTTTCAAAATTTGTATAATAATTCAGGACATTCTAGACAAAACAATTATGGAACTGCCAGAAGGAATACTAATTCTGGAAGCTTTAGGCAATCAAATTATATGAATTTTAAGATCAATCAGCCTAATGAATTTATGGAAGTGGATCATATACAAAGTCAGAATTTTTCAACACCCCTACAAAACCAATATAATCCCCAGCTTCAAAATTTTCAGTCGGACAGGCCCAAGCTCTTCTCTGCATAATTGTTGAAAGAAGTTCAATGCCACTCAAATTATTAATAGAGTCAGGAGCAGGTACATCCCTTATTCAGGAAGGCATATTTAATTCATCGTATAAAACTGAAATTGGAAAGCAATTGATACTTCAAGCTATCAATTGTATAAATTCTATAATTTCAGTTACATCCTTATTCAAAAAGGCATATTTCATTCATCGTATAAAACTGAAATTGGAAACCCATTGATACTTAAAGCTACCAATTCTACAATTTCTATTGACTCTAATATAACAATTCCTCTTTTTAAAGAATTCAACAGGGCTTTGACAAAAATTGAAATGTTAGAAGTAGGCTTGAACACTGATTTTGATGGTATAATTAGCTGCAATATCCTGAGATGATTGAAAGCTAAGATTGACCTTCAACATTCACAGATTATTACAAATGATGCTACTTTACTTTAAGTTTTCGAATATTCACCAAATCCATTAACTCATGAAAAGTTACATAATTATAATAAAAATATAATAGACATTAATTTTAGTAACCCAAACATTAATGATATAACTGATAAATTAAAGCTAGATAATTTGAACAAGGAAGAACTCAAATCTCTAACGTCAACTTTACGCAAATTTAGAAAACTTTTTTTTTACCAAGGAGTTGATAATCTTTCATCTGTGGTTAAATATACTTATAAAATTTCAATAAAAAAACGATATACCTGTATTTTCTAAATCATACAAATACCCCGAAGCGCACAAACAAGAAGTCGAAAAGCAAATCACAGAAATTAGTTCGGGAATCATCGTTAATTCCACCAGCCAGTATAATGCCCCGATTTGAGTTGTCCCAAAGAAAATTGGTATTTCGGATCAACAAAACTGGCGCATCGTTGTTGATTATCTTGAACTAAACGATATAACAACATACGACAAATTCCCCATTCCTAATTTACACATGTTCCCGCTTTCTTTCAGAGAGTGATGGACGAGGTTCTACATGATTACACATCGAGCATATTGGTTCTCTCACCGAAATATTTAAAAGACTTCTAGAATACAACTTGAAAGTGCAGATTGATAAATGTAGCTTTTAGAAAAGAAAACAGAATAACTTGGACACATAATTTCCGAATAAGAAGTTCAAAAATTCGTGGAAGCCTTCATGTAAATGATCCCTTCACAAGCAAGATAGAGCACGACCGGCTCAGTTGGTATTGTTATGTTCAAAGAAGAGATCCTACGAATCCCGTCAAAAAGGCAATATCAATCAATGCTCCTACGCAATCGCACAAAAAAGGCAGACCAAAAAAACAACTGTATCACACAAATGCAAAAACACTTGCATTTGATTGCCCAGAGAAGAATTGATCCGAAACTGGGAAGGCTGCCGGTACTTCCTGAGGTCAAACTGGCAAACTCCACAAAGAGGGTCCTTGTGATCCTTTTACTCCGGATCATAACCTCGCCGTAAAGAAAAGAAGAAAACATAATTTCCGACTAAAGTATACAACCCAACTCAAATCAAATTGATATTATAAAGCAAATTAAAATACCTCAAACAGTGAGAAAAATAAAATCCTTGCTGGGAATTACCGGCTTCCGCAGGAAGTTCATTAGGGACTACTCTAAGATAGCTCTGCCAATGACTAAATACGTAGAGAAAAATGAAAAAAATGAACATTTCAGCACAGATAATAAACTACCCAGATATCCCACGCCCATATAAAAAAATGAAGCATATTTTTGTCGTGGCAGACAAAGAGCTTTCAAAATAATTACAACAAATAAAGCTTTTTCTTTTTCCTTGCTCCGTTCGCTCGTGTGGGAAAAGTTCTTTTTCTCATCGTGTGTTGTGACATGCAAACGAACGAGGTGAGGAAGTGTAAAAAGGTATACGGGAAGGGGCATGAAGATGCACGACGGTGTGATTTCCATACCACCGCAGCAAAAGAATAAATTTTCATGAATGGAAGTTTTGCAAACGCGTATGAGTTGTATATGAAAAGGTGTGACTGAAGGGCTCGAAAAGTCAATCATTTCGTTGCACTTTGTGAAGAAAAGTAGACGAAAGTTACAAAATATAAAAGCGCGTGATTTGTGCATCCAGATTTCCAACTCGATCTTCTGCAATAAAACAAGTGTCCAGGTGTTGGCCCTTTAGAAACATTTCATACATATATAATATTTTATCGATTTATGTACATACATATGTATGTATAAATATTTTAGGTTATCTTATATACCAGTTACTTTAATTTTTCAATAACGGTTCGAGAGATTTTGCTCGAATATCAATCATTTAGATTTTCAGGTTAATTACTAACATATAAGTTAACACATAATAAACTTATACAGAGATCCACATACAGAAACCCGAAGCGCAACTTCGCTTCCCATCAGTCTGTCATGAATGCCGCTGACACTGCGTCTGCACTGTATGGAATATGATCCCTTCGACATCGCCGGACCCACATTCCATCACGTACGGTGGAAATGGATGAGTACCTATGGGAACATGCCAACGTTGGATATTTCGCCTACGGTTGCAGTAATTTAGTATTTAAGTTATAGTTTTTAAGCAAGCATTGTTCAGTTGTATTGTAGGCAGAATCGCTGCCGGTTTATTTTTTATTAATAAAGTTTTTTTATTTTTAAATAATATAACCGAATTTAATTTATATATTGCATAAGAAAATTGCCTCCAAGGAAAAAATGTTTCGCGCAATTGCACACTGTTCTATAACTAATAATGAATTGTCTGATGAAAAATTATTTAAATTTTCTTAAAAATGAACAGTTAAATACGATGTGTTTAGCAGAGGAGTCTCGAGAACACATAAAAAGCCTTAAAACGCCCTATATATGCAGCAAACATTCTATGAATGCCTTTATAGGAAAGAAATATTTATCGAAATATACATCTAACCCACAAACGCAAGAAATATATCATTTTGTTTCAAAGGCTTGGCCTTAACTATAGAAAGCGTTTTTAGAATAGGAGACACATTATTCATGGATCATAATGATTTATATTACAATTATGTAAATAAATATTTAATTTATCGTATAAAGCTGAAATTGGAAAGCAATTGATACTTCAAGCTATCAATTGCATAAATTCTACAATTTCAGTTACATCCTTATTCAAAAAGGCATATTTCATTCATCGTATAAAACTGAAATTGGAAACACATTTATACTTAAAGCTACCAATTCTACAATTTCTATTGACTCTAATATAACAATTCCTATTTTTGAAGAATTCAACAGGGCTTTGACAAAAATTGAAATATTAGAAGTAGACTTGAACACTGATTTTGATGGTATAATTAGCTGCAATATCCTGAGATGATTGAAAGCTAAGATTGACCTTCAACATTCACAGATTATTACAAATGATGCTACTTTACTTTAAGTTTTCGAATATTCACCAAATCCATTAACTCAAGAAAAGTTACATAATTATAATAAAAATATAATAGACATTAATTTTAGTAACACAAACATTAATGATCCGTTAGAGAACTTATTTGGTAAAATAAGAGCGCGGAATATTAATAGAAGTAATCCAAGAGTTTCCGAATTTAACTCCCTGCTAGCCAAATTTATATCGATAAAATATTTATTCAAATGGAAATGTTTCAACTGCGAAGAAGACGATTTGGAATATCTACAGGTGGATTGGAATGCTATTTTGCAGGGTGATATAGAAAAACAAATAATACTTACCCAAGAGTTATCACAAAATCACGACATTCTTAAGAATGAGGAATGTTTTGAAAATAACATGAATACGATCAATATAGTTAATCCATCAGATGAAGACGCAATATCAGTCAAGGTACCGCAGGTCAACCACAAGATACTTTGCCGGATACTGCATCTTTAAAGCAATAAAAAAAATTAACAAAATCTGTGAAAATTGTGCTGAAGAAAAGAATATGAAAATTCAAAAGAAAATACGATTCTCTTATGGCCGTCGGAAAAATATTTTCAAGTATGCCGTCTTCATGTACAAATATTTTCCAAATACTTTCAAAAGCTACCTTTTGCATCTAACTTAAAAGAAAATATAGTCAAAGAATGTATAAGGGCAACAAATATACATTTTCCGATTTGGTTCAATGTATGTTATGACCACAAAATTAATTTCCTAATAGTGGTATTGCGCTAGAAAAATTATAAATGGGTCCTTGATAAGAATTTAAATAAAAGCAAAATTCCAGAAATAAAATAAAATAATTGCAAAATGTAATGAACGCTTAAAAAGTAAACTCGACAGATAAATTGATAGTGATTATTGGGAGGTTGGGAGGGTGGGGGTTGATATCCTGCCACCTCCTCGTTCGTGTCCCCTGGAAACTACTTCAGTTAAGGTGATTTAACTGCAATTTATTTCTAACCTAATTTAAATTAATGATTATTTTGTTAAGTTAGTTAGTTTTTTTATAATAATTTCGAACATTAGTCACCTTCACTTAAGTAGGCCAAGAGCAGTGATCAGTTATTATAAGGGCATAAATATAAAATGCAGTATGCAAAACTCATATTCATACCCATTTTCAAAGCAAATGTGTGTCCACAAAGTTTACAGAGTTTTTATTTATTTAATCAAGTGCTGAAAATAAGGTACATACATACAGGCAAAATAACAAGCACATAACATAAGCCCAAACATTTGCACATATACATGTATATACCATCTATACTCCATATCCATCCTACCAACGTGTCGGCATCAGAACTGCGTGACCGCAGTCGCACAAAATATTTTTTTTGTTTCTTTTTTGCAGTGAAGATAAACAAGAGTATATGTGAGTGACACGATGGACTAAAAAGTGAGCAGAAAAAGCAAATGTGTTCTGGATTTTTCCCTTTTGTAAGAAGTTTAAGCTTTTTAAAAAGCTTTTTTTTATTAGTGAATTTCGTTTTCATATTTCATAAATAACTGCGTCAACAATGCCAGATCTGACGTAGCTAAAATACATAGTGGTGTATTTATATATCTGAAAGACCTCTAATATTTATAAAAATCAGTTAAGAAACACGATGTTCAAATACTCATATAAATAAAATTTTATATCGTAAAAAAGAAGAACTACTATTTTTTTAACACTTTATGATGAAAATTGTGTATTAAAAACACTAAAGAAGATTCTACTTGTTAACGGCGTTATAGGATATATTGTCATAATGATTTGATGTTCAATGTATTTCAAAAGACTGTCGTCAAATACTTTTGGAATCCAACTGAAATGAAAATTTTAAGATGTACCGAATTCTTAAAAGACATAACTGACATAGAAAGATCAGAAATTATTAAAAAAAACTCCTTTAGCTAATAATCACAGGGGTATAGAAGAAACATATTTAGAGCTTAAAGATCTATTCTATTTCCCAAGTCTTAAATTAGAACTTCACATATACATTAACATTTTTGTATTGTGTAATATGCGCAAGGGCAACAGAAACGCAATCCAACATAAATTAATGGTATCCGTAACTCCAAATAAAGAAAATGAAATTGTGCATGTAGGCATATGGTTTTTCAATAAAAACAACATGTTTTTGACATGTATTAATAAACTCACTAAACATGTGTGGTTTCATCCCCATAGACAGAAATTCATTTACAATAGTCCAAATTTTAAACCAAAGGTTTGCGAATTTAAGAAAACCGTGCAAAATAGTGACTGATAATGAGTTCAACATAACCTACATCACTCGGTCACAAGGCACAGACGCTATGATCTCTTACATTCCACATTATCTGATAAAGAATGGGAAAGTCTTATATAGGGTGACCAGATAGGAATCATAGGAAAAGAAATTTAAATAAAATAACAACAGCGTGAGATATCAAATTGATTCTGGCTTTATTTTAATGCTACGTATATGCCATTATTTAAATGGCCGCCTCGGCTTCGCTGGCAGTGCTTCAAGCGTTCGGTAAAATTGTTGATGGCTCCGTTCAATATGTGCGCCGTTATTCCGGCAATAGCGTCTCGAATGTTTGCGAGCTAACCATGTCCAAAGTGGTTAGCTCGCCGTGAAATGACCCAGTCGTCAAATTTCTCCTTCACCACTTCGAACGTTGCGTCTCTTTTATTGCGTCTCTTTTATTGCGTGTAGCCCCGTATTGTTAGAACCAGAGCTTGGATATATCGACGTTATCAAGCTCGGGCCACAGAAAGTCGGTTAACATCGCTCTGTACCAAGGACAATTGACGGTAACGGTGTCTCCTTCCTCATTTCGAAAGAAATAAGGTCCGATGATGCCGCCGTGCCATAAAGCGCACCAAACAGTCAATCTTTGTGGATGCATTGATGCTTGATCGAACACTTGTGGATTGTGATTGCTCCAGTATTGACAATTTTGTTTGATGACATGGCCGCTGAGCCCAAAATGGGTCTCGTACGAGAAGATGATTTTTTGGCCAAAATCCGGATCTCAGGCCAACATTTTCAGTGCCCAATTAGCGAATTCTCAACGTTCTCGGCTTCAGTTATTGCGTCAGTAAAATCTTATACGGGTGTAGGCCCAAATCCAACCCAAAATAAGCCTATTTGAATCTCTGGCGATGCCCAATTTAGCTGATCGGCGCCGAATCGACATTTCTGGATCTTCTGCGATACTGGCCCCTACAGCCGCTATGTTTTCTTCACTTTGCACCGATCTCTATCTGGTTGGTGATTTAAGGTCTTGAAGATTGTACTCACGATCAAACTTTTCCATGGTGCAACGAATTGCCTGCGCACTGAAGCCATAACGACGACCGACCTCACAACGAAATTGTATTTGCAACTGAGCCGGAATTTCGTTAATATTTTTTAATAATTTGCATCTTGATCGGGAACAGTCAAACGATGCATGATGAAAAGGCAAACCTTACTGAATATTTTGACGGCTGAATATCTTTAGTAAATTTAACAGTTGCTGAATCATAACAATTAGAAAAACAATCATTGCTATCTTGTCACCCTTTACAAAGGATTCACGAAAATAAACAAAATAAAAGAGACACGCAAACAAATACCTCAATTTCAGAAACGAGAGCTAGTGGTCTTAACTTTTCATAACATAAAACATTTACCTGGATATATTATAAAAGAGGCTACACAAATAGGAGGAACATATTTTAGAGATAAAAGTGGGTAGAAGCGCGATAGGCAAATTGTTAAAAGAAGTTATAAGCACCAATATCCTACAATAGATATAGTATTTGATAGAAAATATACAGGTCTATCCTACTCTGAAAAATATGAGGCGGTAAAGAAAAAAAAAATATTAAACACAAAAGCAATGAAATGTTTATCTAAAAATGTGAATTAAAAATTGTTAAATTTTTTTTCTTTTTCTCTATTATTAAATAAATGCGAAAATTATTATTATAATCTTTTTCGAATCAAAAGTATTGTTTTAGAATTTTATTATTTTTGGAAATACAATGCAAATATGTGAATAAATAAATAAATATATAATAATATTTCTAAAACAAAAATATTTATGTAAACAAAGAGAAAAAGAAACACTTACGTTAATTATAAAATACTTTCGTGTACTATTCAAAATGAAGGATCAAATGGTACAGCAAAAAATTTATTTATAATGTTATAAACGTAAAAGGCAATTATTATTAACTAAAATTTTAATTAAATTTGTTACAATAGCACACATACGCCCCAGTATCTGAATCAATCAACTAAATTTGTAATCAGCACGGAAAGAAAAAAAATTAATAAACGTCAAACATGCAATGGACATAAACATGTCTTCACCACGTTGAGTCCATTCTTTGGGTGGGAGGAGATACATCATCGCATTGGCATGGCAACAACGGCACGGCAAGCTATGCTACCGGAACGTTTTTTTAACACGATCGAGAGAGAGAGTGTAATATGTATGTATTGAGCAACGCAGCGCCTATGGTGGCAGGCTGCAAACATATATTGTATATAAAATTACCATGTTGTTCTCTTGTCTTTTCAACTTCTTAATTCCGTTAGAGTTTAAGCCTATTGCTTATGAGAATTCCCGATATTTTGCCGATTAAGCAACTTCAATAATTACTGAATAATGAATTTGCGTATTTAATTATTTTACGATATTCTGCCCAAAAAGCAACTTCCTCTGATTTGATTATTGGAATATTTCATTGACCCGAAAAGTTGCGAACAATTCATATTTGATTACTTTACGATATTCTGCCCATTCAGCAACTTCCATAGTGTTATTGATTTGCTCATTGGAATAATTTATTGACCTGAAAAGTTGCGAACAATTGATATTTTGGGAAATTGCTAATTGTTAACTTCAGTAATTTTAAGTATAAGTAGAGTTAAGAAATTAAATGAAGTGCCCAGTTGTTATACCAAGTACGAAATGTACATATTTTTTTAAACAGTGGTCCTTCGAGCAAAAATAGTTATAACCATTGCCAAGCCTATCTTTTGTTCCTAGTGTGAGGCTGCACTAGGGTGGTTATAAACTATCACATATAAAAAGTAATAGTTTACTTCAGTAAAATTTAAAGGTGACAGTTTACCTTACAACAGATCGATATAATTGTGAAACCCCTACCAAAGTGGTTTAAAATGAAAAATCTTGAGAGATTCATAGATAACTTCCAAGATGTCATCGTCCAGCTGGAAGAGGTTAGAGGTAACCTTACCAAGCTGGGGTTAGATAAGCGTACCCCGGAAACGCTTGCAAGGCAGTACGGCAAGGCAAATAGTATTTGGACTTCCATCAAGGCTAATTACGCCATCATGATGGACCTAAGCAAAGAAACTGCGGCCGCCTTTCTGCCGAAGTACGAGGCAGCAAAAGCCATTTCTTCAAAAATAAAAGAATTCATAGCGAAGAATTCCCCAGATCTATTGGAGGAGGATGAAAAAGAAAAAGACGATACCGAAGATCCAGTCCGTCCAGGAATCAGCCAGGCTCTCGAAGCCCCATCGGCCACAGGTCCTAACCCGAAGTCGGATGCAGCGATCAACTTACCAATGCATTTCAATCCGACCCCATCGCAAAAAACCGAAGCAATGACTTCAATTAACCCTAAAAATGGTAATAACGAGCAGTTCGTTACGGCTGACGATCCACAGTCCTACCGTCAACAAACCTCACAACACGAAAGGAGAGAGCACACTAGCAACAGTTCCCGATTTGGGATGTCACAGAATCATCAAGATGCTCAAACACACCCTGAAACTACACAGACGCTCATAATGCGAGCGCAACCCATGTATACATTTGTACAAGGAGTTGGGTTCATTTTGATTAACCCCGAGGGAGGGGTACACCAAGGATACAACATCAGTCCCCCACAGCAGCCACTGCAGCCCCGGTTAATTCAACAAGACAACAAAAACCCAACCGAAGCACTACTACACGCGATAATCAAACTCACGCTAGAGCGAGAGAACGTATCACATGCCACAAGGGCGGAAGGAAGTGGTATCAAAATCCCAGAAGTGAACTTAAGAGAATATAGTGGTGATATCACGAAGTACCGTGAATTCAAGGAGCAGTTCGATTCACTGGTACAAAGGAGCCGAACGTCCAACATCGATCGCTTCGCTCTACTCAAGTCAAAGCTAACTGGGAAAGCATTGGAAACAATTAGTGACTTAGATTTAACTGGAGACAACTATCCAATTGCCTGGTCAACATTGGACCAGACGTTTGACAATGCAAGGCATCTAGTTAAATTAGAACTGGAGGCTATGTTAGCTCTACCTCAATGACCAACAATCCCAGGGAATACAGAGTCTATAGCATACATGCATTATACTAAAGGACGGGTCTCCAATCTCAAAAGAAACAAGATAAATGGAGATCCTATCACACGGGAAAGAATGGACGATTTTGTAAACTGTAAGACCAGACTCCCCACCTTAGAGGAGATAGAAGATTTCCTATTCACGGAATATCAGCACCATCTAGATCAAGACGACAGCCATCGATTTACTCAGAGAGTGTCCAAAAAAGAGTGCAACATCCCGCAGACCAGAGTACATGTTACCTCCAACCCAATGAGGCAGGAGCAAAAGTGGCAAAGAAGTGTTTTATTTGCAAAGAACAACATCCAATAATAGACTGTCCAAAGTTCCTGAGCGCCCCGAATCGAGAAGCCTTGCTACGTGATCACAAGATCTGTATCTATTGCGTAAAGCATCGATTCGACTATCGTTCTCCTTGCAGATCAAGGCAGTATCTTATATGCAAAACCTGTTAAGGACCTCACCTTACAGAAATGCATCCTGATTCCACTCCGATCATGACTCCTTCATCTACTAGCAGCACTTACCTATGCTAAAATGAGGCCGATGCGTCTTCTGGTGTGCTTCTGCCTACGAATAATGACAACGTTCCAGTCCACTGTTTACTAGATCAGAGCAGCCAAGCTAACTATATACCCGAAGATCTGGACACTTGTCAATATCATCGGAGTAGGAGGATAAATTGGAACAGTCTGTTCCATTGCCAACATAAAACTGAAGCTGGATAACCCAGACCTACCAATCGTGAATATAAAAGCACTGGTAGTCAAACGAGTTACCGGATCAATCCCAAATATGTCCAATCACATCACCTGGAAATCCTCCTTTGATAAACCACTTGCAGATCCACACTTCAACAAACCAGCCCCCATCCCTCTATTATTAGGTGGCCCAGTATATTCTACGGTGATACGTCCAGGTCTGGAGAAGAAGGATGGGTTGTTACTTCAAAATACCTACCTTGGTGGGTGGGTCGTGTCTGGAGACCCAGGAAACGGAACAATTGGAAAACGAACCTCAACCTTTACAACACTGTCAGAGTTCGAGACAAACCTAGTAAATTTTTGGAACCTGCCTGTTACCGGAGAAGACATCAGTGAAGTCGACAGTTCATACTGCGAAAACTTATTCATCGAAAAACACTCTCGAACCAAAGACGGCCGCTACATCGTCCCAATCCCTTCGAAAGTTGACGCACCAGCATTAGGAAATTCCTATCGGAATGCAATCAATTTCTATATCGGACAGGAAGACGTTGGGAGCAAAACGAGATCCATGAGAAAATGTCAAACGATTTCATGGAGGACTATCTCGCGTCAAATCACATGTCTCCAGTACCTGCTGAAAGGCAGCGAGACGAGACCGGAAACCCATATATCAGCATCATCCGAAAAGATACTGTCACAACCAAGCTGAGGAACGTATTTAATGCCAGCGCGCCATCAAGCAATGGGATTTCTCTAAATCAACTCATCCACCCAGGCCCGAAATTTCCAGTGTCATATCTTCGACATTATCCACCAGAATAGGCAATATGAATTCGCCTACACCAGCGACATGCAACAAATGTTTCAACAATTCCTGATACCTCAAGCAGATAGGGAAAAATGTCGGATCCTCTGGCGCCCCAACAAAACACAACCATTGGGTGAGTTTTGTCCAAACACCGTGACATACTGCGTGGACTGTGCACCATGGCAAGCAATTCGAACAATCCACCAGATCTGAAGACCAAGGGCATTATTAAGAACTCCGATAGCATTAAAGAATGCCAAGAACAAATCGCTAAGATTACCTCAACCCTAGAGGCCGAAAAGCTGTCTCTGACAAAATGGCCAGCCAATAACCCAGGAGTCCTTCACAATATAGGGGATAATAAAAATCTCGCCGCCTACAAAGAGACCGTCGATCCAACTATGAAAATCCTGGGTATTAACTGCAATCCAGTAGAAGACACATTCCTCATCCGTATCCCAAATCTAGACGAAGTAACATACACTAAAAGAGGTATATTGTCTATGGCTGCATCCGTTTACGATCCCATGGTTTGGATCCTACCAGTTATCATGCTCCTTCGGATACGCATACAAGAGTTATGGATACTCAGGTACGACTGGGATGCCCAAATAGATGAGAAAATACAGCAGAAGTTTCGCAAAATATTTGAAACCTTACCCCAACTTAGTGGCATTAGAATCCCGCGCTGGATCCAAGGAACCCAGAGTACACCAATTCAGCTCATTGGATTTTGTGATGCCTCGGGAGACGGCTACGCAGCAGTGATTTACAGTCGAGTAAAAAATGAAGAAGTCTACACAACCCGATTACTAGCAGCCAGGGGTCGAGTCACACCACTTAAGACAAGAGTGAATAAAGACAGTAAACTATGTACGATCCCCAAGATGGAGCTAGAAGGAATTGTGCTATTAACCGAGCTTTTCAACCAAGTCAGAAGTAAGTTCCACAATCCTAATATCTCTGTGATCATATACACAAATAGTGAGGTAGCCCTAAGCTGGGTGCGTAGTAACAACAAGATCGACAACAAATTTGTGACTAGAAGAGTTACCAAAATTCGGAAAGTCATTAGTCCGGCGGACATACATTACGTCAAATCTGCGGAGAATCCTGCTGACCCAGGTTCACGTGGACTCACTCCCGGACATCTGACTAGCTGTCGGCTTTGGTTTGAGGGTCCAACCTGGTTAAAGCATGACCAACTTCCACTCATCCCTTTCAAAGATATGGAAATTACCATGACACATGTCTCTCGAAATATGGTTGCTGAAGAAAACTTTATTGAAAGGTTCTCCTGCTTTAACCGTCTACTACGAGTAACAGCTTATTGTCTTCGGTGGGCCAGAAAGAAGCAAACACGTGAGACCGGCCCAATCTCCGCTGAAGAAATATCCAATGCCAAGGCAAAAATCATTCGGTTTCAGCAGCATCTGTCATTTAATAACGAAATAGCCCACTTCAAGAAATCAAAAACCTTTCCGAAGAGAAGCTGGTTGACATCTTTAACTCCAATGTTTGGCCCGGATGACAACATCCTTCGTGTGGGGGGAGGATTTCTCTTGCCAACCTCCCGCAAAGTCATAAGCATCCGATATTGTTAACCAAATGCCACTTGGTTGATTTAATAGTACGCCAAACACACTTTGATCACCACCATTGCGGAAATTCTTTAACGGAGCACTTAATAAGGGAAGAATTCTGGATTCCTGCTATAAAATCACGAGTCAAAAAATGTATCCAGTTGTCCCACATGCACTCGATGGAAGGCCGAAACTGTCCAGCTGATTATGGGAGATCTACCCACGGAACGAATCACCAGCATCTAGCAAAATCGGTGTCGATTTGTGCGGTCCTTTTTGCATTAAGGCTAGCACAATAAGGTTCGATAAAACCATAAAAGTTTGGGTGGCGGTCTTTGTCTGTTTAGTTACCAAAGCTGTTCACTTAGAAATTTGCACGGATCTAAGTACGGAAATGTTCCTGGCAGCCTTCACACACTTCGCGAACCGACGGTGCTGGCCATCCCTGGTCCTCTCTGATAATGGTACCAATTTTATTGGAGCAAAAAAAAAATATCAGCCAAGAATGGAGCAAGGTCACCAATAACTGCAGGGACAGACTAGCGATCCAGGAGATTTTTTGGAAGTGCAATCCGCCATACAGCCCTAACTTCGGCGGGCTATGGGAGGCCGCCGTTAAGTCTATGAAACAACTAATGAAGAAAATGTATAATATAACGAATCTGACCTATGAAGAATTCAACTCCTTATTATGTCGCATCGAAGGTATTTTGAATAGCCGACCATTACATCCAGAATCATCTGAAGCAGAAGACGCACCCGCCCTTACACCATTCCATTTCATCACGCAACGGAGCTTCAGGAACCCCTTAATCGATTCAAGTCCATCAACTGCCGCCCCAATCACAAAACGCTGGTTACAAGTGCAACAAATTCAACAACACTTCTGGGAACGTTTCCACCAAGAGTACCTCCGCCAACTGCAGAAGAGAAACAAATGGAGATTCCCAGCTCGAACACTCAGCAACGCGGATCTGGTACTACTACAAGAACCAAGTGTTACTCCTGCCGATTGGAAAATGGGCCGAATTATTGAATGCTAACCTGACAGTAAGGGAGATATTCGGAGAGTCGATGTAAAGACAACCAAACGGGAGGTCGTGCATCGAGCAACAAATCGTTTAGTCCCTCTTTTCCCAGAAGATGCCCAGGACGAGCCCGCCATACGCCGAAGCAGTCGGCAGCATGCTCGCACCACCTCACTGCAAACTCGAGTACTTTTATGTTGGCTGGCCCTCATTACCCCAACAACTAAAGCCTTAGAAATCCAATCACTCACTCCAGGTATCCATATTCACCGATTGGGAGGCGCTTTCATCAAATACTCTGACTTGGAGTTCTTGGTTGAAACCACTTTGAATTTTACCGCCGACCTGATTACCATCGACAATCATGTGAAGGAATTCTACGATTACTGCCACCAATATCAGAACACCAGAACTACTCAAAGTTATATCAACACTGCCGTTCTCTAGAAGAAACTGTTAGACGCGAGGCCATGACAGTTAAGGAAGGAATCGCTGCAAGCTATCTCAGTGAACGGACCAAATGTTCTATTGGGCCTATAGTTCTAAAAGGAATTGTCAAATATGGTCCCCGAATACTTATGACTACCGGCATCGCGTATCAAGCAGTAGAGAATTACCAACTAGAGCATCAAATCGCCAAATTGGAGAATAAAATAAAAAAGGTATTAGAAACATCCCGCCTCATGGCAGACATCAATGACTTAGAATCTAAAGCTGTCGACGTGCAACTTCATGCCTTGCTTGAACAGCAGCAGCAACTTCGGCTTCAAGAACAACTGAACGATTACTCAGCCAGCATTCAAATCCCTATCAGTGCTATCCAGGCAAATCATCAGAACATCATCACCATCAGGCCAGTTGAAACTCTACAGATCTATGTCAGCAAACTAAACGGAGGTTCGAACTTTTGCAGGCTGCCAACTATACCAAATGCAGCCGCACTATTCACTTTTAACAGTATAACGAAGACCATCCGCAAAAATATGGTTATCGTGACGTTCAACATTCCTCTGGTCCAAACGAGAAATTTCTCTAAACAGGCCTTTATCACCGTTCCAACCATCGAGGCTCATGCTATCCTTCTGGACCGTGGAGACTTCGTGCAACAAATTGTGCTCAGCAATGACAACAAAACCTCCTTCGATCCAACCCAAGCCATCGATCAAGGCCACGGAATCTACGACAATGTTAAGGAAACACAACTAAATGACTGCGGGAAAGAAGTATTCAAAAGCCCCTCTTCCCCCTCGCTTTGGAACATATGCACCTCAATACCAATCAACACGGAATTCGATAAGGTATACCGATTGCAGAGTGATCTTGCAGTCATATTTAGAACAAGCGCTAACAAAGTTACTATCGTATCCACGCCACACAGACGCCACTCGTTGCAAAATTTAATCTGGTGAGGTTTCCAGGTTGCAGAATCTCCAGCACCCAGTTTGATGTTATGTCTCCCATCGAAGGTGTCAAGAAAATCGAAACTGATATCAAAAATTTCTCAACCGAAGACTATATGTCCCCTCCCAAAATCGACCTAAGCGGAGAGCCCACAGAGGATACTCGTCTTACCATACACAGGGCAAGACTCTCAGCTGAACTGGATGACAATGACTGGGAGTCCTGGGAACATCAGTACTGGTACTTAGGAGTTATGTGTACCATCCTCTGCATCGCTCTATTTTTAATCATCTACGCCTGTAAACGCCGCCGAAGTGAAAGGTCAGAGATTCCTACTATCAGTTACCTCAACAAAGAAGACAAGATACCCGGAAGTTGGGTACGGGCATACATGGTTCAGCGCGATACGGTACAGTTAACGAATTTAACGTTCAAAAAGATAAAAATATATTTTTTTATGGAGACTAACGTCTCTTTATTACTTCAACTTAATTCTAAAGTACAATTTTAACTTACACTTCTACTTATAGCCTAAAATGTCTGCTCATCAATTTACTGAATGTGAGAAAATATTCCAGACGGGAATATTACACCTCACTTTGATAAATAGCTTATTCTGCATTATTAGCATTCGACCTGACTGGCGCGTGTACAGATAGTGCAGAAATGGGTGCATTAACTCTTCCCTCCTTAAAGATCTACGGCCCGTAGATCAGCAATTTAGCTTAATAGGTTGGAAGAGGTCATTTACCTGTAGTATCTGGATTTGGATTTTTTTCTCTTTTTTACATTTGTTTCTAAATAATATAATTAATATAATAGTAGTGATTAACAGATATACAATTAAATTTGAAATGAGAGAAATGTTGTTCGTTACAGAAAATTTGTGTATCTTTCTTATATTTTCTAGGTGCAGATCATGTAAATACTCTAAAACTAATTTTACGTCTTTAATTGTTAAATTGGTCTGTATTATGGGTGGTAAAATCTGGAAAGTTCTTACTTCTTTTTTATAATAGCTCTTGTCGTTGATTGATATGATATCTTCATTGAATTCTATAAGGAAGGTTCCATTTAAGGTTTTGGTGTCATTCCAGTGCCTTAAAGTTCCGTTGAAATTTGTTAGGAATATTGTATTATTAGTTAGGAGTTCTACGATTGGCTTCCGGGAGAATTGATGGTGGCATCCGGCATCTTTACCTTTTAGAAGCTGGC
Source organism: Pocota personata (assembly GCA_963082735.1). Taxonomy (NCBI): domain Eukaryota; kingdom Metazoa; phylum Arthropoda; class Insecta; order Diptera; family Syrphidae; genus Pocota; species Pocota personata. Next base: position 83,342,489 of record OY720429.1, read on the forward strand.
TGATGCAGTGATCTGGAGGCAACTCTTGTATCTGGTTCTTATTCCAAATTGTTATATCCCTCATTTTTGCACACGGTTCTTTGATTCTGTATTGCTCTTCCTGGGTTGTGAGTTGCTCCTTGATTTCTAGGTGGATTCTCCTGTTGTTTTTTACTGTATATCTGATTATAAGATGATTGTATCCTTTAGTTCTTGTTTTTGGTATGGAAATGGTGTAAAGTAGAATTGATTCTTTTTGTAGTATGATAGGTTCAGCATACTCGATAGCTTCCACCTCATTATTATATGGAAGAGTTTCCATTTGGGAAAGTATCTCTTGGATTTCTGTCTTATCCAAGAGGTTAGTGTTCACAATTCCCCTTTTTGCTACCTGGGTGTCTGATACGATTTCGTTTAGTTCTTCTTTTAATATAGTAAGCTTATTATACAACATTTGTTCGTACTTGTCCATACTTGTTCCGTCTATTTTTTGTATGACTCTATTGTAATTGTCCATTATTCCTCTTGTTACTGTGGTAAGACGTTCGTTTATATTATATTGATTATTATTGTTTTCTATTGCTACATTTTGCGTCTTCAGTAGATTGTCCCAGTCTGTTGCGTCTGGAGTTCCGGCTATCCACTTCCACGCGGAACCAATCCAGTTTATTGACCTTGTTTGTCGTATGCCTTTTCCGTGAAGTTTCTCCAATAAATTCTCTATTTGCTGCAGTCTATGGGTTAAATGTGGTTGAAGAATCCTGGTCCTGTCGATACGTTTTTCCACGGTAGGTATAAGTTCGCTTACTATGTCCTCGTATTTCGTTAAATTGATTACATGTACCATCCTGAAATTGCCATTGCTGATTTTCCCATTTCCTTGTTTTAACGCTATGATGGGGGTACTGTATTCGTATACGTTGATTGTTCCGAGTGCCAACCTAATGATAGACCTAAAATGGGAAGGAACAAAAAATATTTTTTAATGAGAAACAATTTTTATTTGAGACTTGTGGATTTTTTTCCCTGTTTCAGTGACGATGGTTACTCGATTATCTATTGCCACCTTCTCTTTTATGTACAGGGGTTTTTGCTTCCCGTCTCTTCGTTTAACAGCCGCAAATATTATCTCTCCTGGTTGGTATTTCTTCGGTTTGTTCCTGTTTATGTTTTCTCGGCTGATTTTGTTCTTTTGGTTTCTCTTGATGAGTTCGCTTAGGTCCTCGTTTACCTTCGTCTGAAGGTCAATGAGATTCTGGTAATTTATCCTCTGAATTCTACCTAGGAAAACGTCACTTGGTTTTTTTTTTTGGTTACTGAATGTACTGAGTTATTATAACGGTCCACTGCTATATTGATTATTTCCTTCATCGTCAAGTCTGGATACTCTTTTTTTAGACATCGGGTTATTTCTATTATTGTCGAATGAACTCTTTCGACAGTTCCGTTCACCTCGCTTTTTTGAGGTGGGGTTAAATAGCGTTCAATTTCTATGGTTCTGATATAGTTTGAAATGATTGGGCTGATAAAACTGCTTTCGTTATCAGTTACCAAGACCTTTGGTGCTGTGAAAAAGTGAATGATTTTTATTATTTTACCCCTGTGATATATGGCAGACTTCTCCTTTATGTGGAAGAATTTTGCAAACTTTGAAAATTTATCCACACAGGTTATGAACTTCTCATGATCTATCTCGAATATGTCCATGTGTATTATTTCGGATGTGTACGTAGGAATTGGTGTTTCCTGCATTTCCGGTTTTTGCGGATGTCTGTCATATTTACTTGTATTGCATATATCGCATTTTTGTACATACTTTTTTATCATATTGGCCATTCCTGGGAAGTAATATTTTTCTAAGATCTGTTCCTTGTTTTCTTTGTAGTTCTGGTGAGCTCTGCTATGTTCTGTTATTATGACTCGTAATTTACTGTCAGCACTGGCTAAGTCCTCAACTAATCTTTGGGTTATTCTGATCTTGAATTTGCTGAAGTGTTCTCTGTATATTTCCTGCAATAGCTGTAAATAGTTTTCTGGAATTTTTATTCCATTTAATATGTTCGGATTGAGTTTTTCTTTGAGGGTCTGCGTTAGTTTTTCCTTAGTGATTCCTCGGAGTCCAATGTAATGTCGCTGGTAATTTGGATGGGGTTCTTCGTGTGCATTTATTTCGCTATTTTCCCTAAAAACAAGTTGATTTCGGAATACATTCATCGTTTGTGAACTGGATGATGTTAAGTTGTTAGCTTCCAGTTTGAGCCTTGATAATGCGTCGGCTACCTTATTTGTTTTCCCTGGTTTATAGATGAGCTCGTAATTGTACTCTTCTATCTTGGCCTTCCATCGTTTCAGCTTTGCATTCGTGTTCTTGTTGCTCAAGGCGAAGGTTAATGGTTGATGGTCTGTTAGTATTCTTATTTTTTTTGCGCCGTATAGATAATTCCTTAGGTTGTCGAGGGCCCAGACTATCGCTAACATTTCCTTTTCATTTGTAGCGTAGTTTTCCTCTGTCTTGTTCAATGACCTGGAAATATACGTGATGGGTCCGTCCTTCCCGATTTCTCCCTGAGAAAGCACAGCACCAATAGCGGAATTTGAGGCATCTGTCTTATGTAAAAACGGTTTTCAAAAGCCTGGAAAGACGAGAATTTCTGATGATGTTAAGAGTTCTTTTATATTCCTGAAGGTTTTCAATTCGTCTGCATTGAGTTCAATCTTAACTTTCCGTGATTGATTGGCTTTTATTTGGGCCTTCTCCCCCCTTGTGAGATTCGTAAGGGGTTTTGCTATTTTGGCAAAATCCTTTATGAATCGTCGGTAGTAGGAAGCTAGTCCAAGGAATCCTTTAAGTTCTTTCAGATTTGCTGGAGCTTTCATCTTTTCAATAGCCGCGATTTTTTTCGGGTCTGGTCATATACTCTTATTTGTTATTAAGTATCCTAAGAACTCGGTTTCTTCTTTTAGGAATTCCGTTTTATCCAAGTTTACTTTCAAATTGTTAGTTTTTCTAGTTTTTCAATAATTATGTCGACGTTCTTTAGGTATTCCTCCGCAGTCTTGCCGAACATTATGATATCATCTATGTACACATAACAGATCTTTCCTATGTGTTCCTTTAAAACATCGTCTATCATCCTTTGGAAGATTGCTGGAGCATTCTTAAGTCCAAAAGGTAGACGGGTATACTCATATTTCCCGTTCATAGTGGAAAATGCTGTTTTAATTATATCGTCGTCTTTCATCTTGATTTGATGAAATCCCGATGTACGGTCGATGGTCGTAAGTACCTTGATTTTCCTAGGCTTGCGATGGTGTTAGAAATGTCCGGTATTGGGTATGTGTCCGAGATCGTTATAGCATTCAGTTTCCTGAAGTCTATAACTATTCTGTATTTTCTGTTTCCTGATGCGTCCATTTTTTTGGGTACAACCCACATTGGTGAGTTGTATGGGCTTTTCGATGGTCGCATAATACCATCCTCTAAAAGTTTCTTGATTTGGGTGTCCACTTCTTGTCTCATGTGAATTGGGTATGGATATGATTTGGTGTAAATGGGCTCATCTGTGGATGTTTTTATTTCGGCTTTTATACCCGTGTCGATGATTTCCTTGTCGTTCACTGCTCCGAAGATGTTTTTGTGTTTTTCCACTATGTCTTTTATCTGTTTCTTTACTTCGTTACTCAGATGGCTGACTCTAATTTCTATGTTATTAACCTGAGCAGACTTTTTTTTTTTTTAGTGGTATGTTAATATTTGGTTTGATTTTTAGTGTGCTATTTTTCCTATCAATTACCGCTTCTAATTCCTTAAGGGTATCACCTCCGACGATTCCGTCAAATGTAGTTAGGCCGGGTAAAATGATAAAATCAATTGTAATGTTATTGCCGATACTTTCAAAGAATTTTCCACTAATTTTCCTATCGATTTGTATTTCTCCTCCTGCTGATTTTATTCTAAAGGGCTTTTGGGCTGGTTGAGTTTTGCCAACTAATTTAGGTTGTACGAGCCCAAACGCAAAATAGTTGGCTTAGTACTGTATTTCATCACAAACATTTTCCAATGTGCTGTTGTTATGCAAAATTAATAAAAATGCTATTTTTTTTTTCTTAATACAGTTCATGAATATGTTTTCTTTACAAGGTAATTGATAAGTTCGAACAATGAACCGGTTTTGTCACAATTTGGAAATGTAAACTAATTTTTTTTTATTGCAAAATAATTGACCCGCTAGTTTCTCGTTGCAAAATAGTTGGCCTAAGCTAGATAATGTCTATTTCTTTTGATATGTACCGTTTAATGTTGCGTTATTTGAATGTGGGTGTCTCAAGTGAAGCATGCATTGACCGCAGTCGCAATCAAAGTTCACCATGGCACGCGGCAAGTGCTTATCGGAAGACAAACGTTTCGGCATATGATATCGCAAAAAATTGAAATTTCGAGGTCGTCAGTGCGAAATGTAATTAATTTATTTAACAAGATCGGTAATGTGAACCCGCTGAAGAAACCCGGAAGGCCATCAATTGCTACCGATCGTGACAAAAGAGCTTTGCGAAAAATCCTAAAAAAAGATCGTCGTACTACAACAGCAAATATCAGCTTAGAGTGGGCAAATGTTATTAAAAAGCAAGTTTCAAGAGACACCTGCATTCGAGAAATGAAGAAAATGGGTTACAAATTTTATAAGGTAGGCTTTACTACATTTATTTATTTTTTTCTTACCTTTGAAAATAAATTTTTGTAACAAACCGTCACTTAGGAAAAAGAAAAAACACTTTTAGCTCCTTTGCAAAAAAAGAAGCGCTTAAAGTGGACCCGTGAACATCAAACCTGGACCTTGGGGCAATGGAGAAGGGTAATATGGAGCGATGAGTCCCGATTCGAGCTCTGTATTGGAGACTCGCGATCAAGAGTCTTGAGAACGCCAGCTGAAGCATTTCACCCAGATTGTTTTCGAAGAAAAACAAAATTTACGGTTTCAGTTATGGTCTGGGGATGTATGTCAGCTCAAGGCGTGGGAAACCTTTGTTTTATCGATGGTACTGTGAATGCCAGTAGGTACCAAGACATCTTAGAGCACCAACTTTTACCCTCGAATCCAAGGCTCCAAACAGAAGATGGCAGGTTTACATATCAGCAAGATGGGGCACCATGTCATACAGCCAAGCGAAATATGAGCTGGCTTCAAGAACACAACATTCCAGTTCTAACGTGGCCTGCAAATAGCCCCGACCTGTCTCCAATTGAGACTTTATTAAGAAAAAATCCGGCGAAGAACTTAAATGAGTGCTATCCAAGAAGTTTGGGATAGCATAACCCCTGAATGCTGTCTTAATTTAGTGGAAACAATCCCAAGTCGAATCATGGCCGTTATCAAAAACAAAGGTGACGTCACTCATTGGTGAAGGCCCAGATATTTGTATTGGGCCTACTTTTTTGCGTCGATAAAAGAGTGGGCCAACTATTTTGCGTACTATGTGTTGGTATAATTTTGTTTTTTTCTCTTTGTAAATGAGCTCCTTGTATTTTATGAAGTACCGTTTTTATTAAGTCAAACACACACACAATATCAAAACAAAATTTGAATTACTTTGTTTAATTTAGAACGTTAGTCTTTTATTCGAACCTCGTAAGAAGAAAAATTAATTAGGCCTACTATTTTGCTTTTGGGTCGTATAAAGTTTTTGTTGTCACCGGTATCTATAAGGAATTTTAGCAGTTCTCCATTCTTTGTCCTGTATTCTATATATGGAATGCTAGACAGGCTCCTGTCATAAAATTTACTTCAGATGTTGTCTCTTCTGTTGGCTCTATCCCATCCTTCTGCGTGTATTCTTCCTCGTATTCCTCAGCATACTCTCTTTCCTCTTGAGTTTCGATGTTATATAACCTTTGACGTTTTTGCGGAAGATTAACGGACTCATTTCTAGTGTATTGACTATAGTTGGGTCGATTGTAGATGCCTTGGTTATAGGCTGGCCTGTTCATATAGTTTACTTGTTTTGCTGGGACAGACCGGTCGACTTCCATAGCAACTGGCGGTTTCGGTTGAAATGGTCTTGGTGGTGGATAATCATTTTTCTGGTATCTCGGTGGTTGGTATTGGTTCCTCTGGAATTGCCCATGTTGAATGTTGTATGACATGTTTCTTTGTTGTAAACTTAATGGTTTTTGAGGTATTGGTGGCTGTCCTGCCCTTGCATAGTTCTGTCTTGGTGTAGGTGTGAATATTTGATTAATTGGAGCTGTAACCGTATTGTGGACGTTCTTCGGGTGTATTGCTAGGTTTCTATAATTTAGATTTTGGATTTCTAAACATGAGGCGTAAGCCTCCGGGAGTGTTTGTGGTTTTTGAATTATTAGGATCTTAGAAAGATCGCTATTCAATCCTCTAATAAATACGTCCAATGAGCGATTCCTGTAGTTTTCGATAAGTGCATTGATGGTTTCCGTACTATAGTCCTCTGTTTTTATTTTGTTTGTTATTAATGAAAATTGATGATTAACGTTCGCATAGAATTCATCTATGCTCTAATTTCCCTGCATAAGAGTATTCAATTGGTGTTCTAGGGTGCGTATATCCCTCTTGTCGGCATAATGGAGGGACAGGCATTTCTTTATGGCCGACCAGTCTTCATCGAATATATTATAGGATATAAGCGCGGTTTCTGCTCCGCCCCTAATCTTTTGCCTGATACTTTGGAGAATACCCCTATATATTGGTTTGGTCTTCACTATTTCATAGTCCATCAATATTTTTTCCACGTTGTGGATCCAGGGTATATATTAAGTTGGGTTTCCATCAAAAGTTTGTAATTCTTTTACACTATCCGGTAGTTTACTAATATCTTTTAAGTCTTGTTCGCTTCTAGGAGGTTGGAGGGTTGTCGGATATGTGGCTGGTTCTTTTGCCCTTACTTCCAAGGCGTCAAGTCAAGTTGTGTTTTTATCTTACTAGCTAACAATATTATTTGTGTGGGTGTAGTACAATTTAGTGTGCTTATCTTACTGGCTAACGAATTATACGTTATGATAATTGTATGTAGGTTCAATATTACAGTATAAGGATAATATAAATCTGACTTGAATTTATTTTTTAATTAATCCTCTTTTCTTTTTTGTAAAAGAGTTCTTCTCTTTTTTTTTATATAATTATTTCCTGATTCTGTTCAGTCACGTGGTACACTATTCATTTATTTTGCTTAAGTATATCTATTTTTCTGCTTTCATTCAGTTATTTGGTACAGTTTTCAATTGTTTTGTTTTAGTATTTTTATTTTTGACAATATGTATGCGTTTGTTTAATATATAATAGTAAAAAAAAAATGATGTTTGAGAATTAAGTGAGTAATTTGTTTTTGACTTACAATAAGATAATGATCCTCTTCATTGCTTGTCTGGACAGGATACTGCTTAGGTGTCTCTATCCTGGAACCGATCTAGTGCTGTCTGGATGAGAAGTATTATTCCTTTTTAGCTGCTTTCGTTGAATCTTGGAAGCTGCCTACTGCGGTACTCTACTCAATCACTTTTGTTTCGTCTAGAGATGCTCACTGTTCGGATGGGAAGTGTCTAAACTTTTTCACTGTTCTTAAATATGTACACTGTTCCGATGGGAAGTGTTGTATTTAAGTTGTGCTGTATTTAAACTTTTTCACTTATAAGCTCCTGTATATTGATTGGGTCCCTGCTCGGGCGCCAGTTAACGAAACGTTCAAAAAGATAAAAATATATTTTTTTTATAGAGACTAACGTCTCTTTATTACTTCAACTTAATTCTAAAGTACAATTTTAACTTACACTTCTTCTTATAGCCTAAAAATGTCTGCTCATCAATTTACTGAATGTGATTTGATAAATAGCTTATTCTTCATTATTAGCATTCGACCTGACTGGCGCGTGTGCTGATAATGCAGAAATGGGTGCATTAACTGTACCCCACATAAACACGGACGCAGTATAGATTTATAATTCCTTCAATAATGAAACATAAGCACTTTTTCCGCCGGGAGTTTGTTTATGAGAATTCCCGATATTTTGCCCAATAAGCAACTTCAATAATTACTGAATAATGAATTTACGTATTTAATTATTTTATGATATTCTGCCCAAAAAGCAACTTCCTCTGATTTGCTTATTGGAATATTTCATTAACCCGAAAAGTTGCCAACAATTCATATTTGATTATTTTACGATATTTTGCCCAATCAGCAACTTCCATAGTATTATTGATTTGCTCATTGGAATAATTTATTGACCTGAAAAGTTTCGAACAATTCATATTTTGGCAACTTGCTGATTGTTAACTTCAGTAAATTTAAGTATAAATAGAGTTAAGAAATTAAATAAAGTGCCCAGTTGTTATACCAAGTACGAAGTGTACATATCTTTCTAAACACCTATAAATGTTAACTTAGATTTTAATCATATTATTAGGGTTTTGGACTTCGAAAAGAAAACAAAAAAAAAAAAAAATTAAATAAAAAGGAAAATATTTTTAGTTTTCTTTGGGTCACGATACACAGTTTATTGAAAGTGAAGAGTTCTGTAATTCATGGAGACTTTTTGTAAGTTGATCTGATGTTGGACTACAGTCGGATGAGGATTTCCGTGCCGCTAAGAGAAAATTAGAACAACAATATGAAGTCGGGATGTTGTAGCGTTGAAATAACATTACGCTACATTACCAATGTCTTCGAGTTTCAATACATCCAAGTAATGTGCTAGGTGTTGTGAACAAGATGTCTAAAGATGCTATGTATGCAAAGCTAAAGTCGCCTGAATTAGCTGAACTTGAAGAATCCAGCAAATGGTATCATTCACATTTTGGGGTGATTAATCCGAATAAGCCAAACCAATTATGCACAGTGAAGGGGCAGAGCGCGCACAGTAGCTCCTTGCATTCATTCACAAGGTTCGCCAACGCTTAATTGCCGTAGCAGGAGACACCCAGGAAATGTTCTCTCACGTATGAATTAGAACAGCCGGCAGAGCTCTCAACACCTTATTGAAGGGAAGCTGGTGCCAAAACAGCCATCCGCGTCTACTCGAAAGTACCAATGATTTTTGGTTGCAGTTGTTCACTGTGCTGTAAGGAATAAATTAAAAATATAAACGACACCGAATATTTGTCTTCAATGCCAAGAGGTACGAATGTTGTCATCAAGAATACGTATGTATATAGACATCCTGCTAATCAGCTTTTACAGGCAGGAAGAAGCAGAAGAAATTACCTTAGAAGCCATGAAGATAAATATCGCTGCTGGGTTCAAACAACGCTTTTGTCTCGAATTCCAAAGAAAATCAAATGAAATTGAATAATGGTGAACCCTCAGAGGGATATTCTTAAAATATGGAGCTTCAGAACACTATCGATAAAATATTGAGCATGTTTTGGAACACCCGCAAGGGTACTTCTCTGGAGAGGGGCAACGGATGTAACGACCGCACGGACACTAGTCATAAAATCCCAGTAGCGTCTGACCCACATTGGGCAGCTCCCTGTTCTGTTCTCCATTTCATGAGCGGCTGTACACATAGAAAAGAAATCTAAGTTTAAACTTTTCGCAAAAGATAAAAACAAATATGCAATGAACAAAACAAAAGAAATTAATACCCCAGGTGGTAGGCCAGTTATAGTAAATCCACCCTCTTCAGAGGTCGGTCCCATGGATTCTGAGGGGGACCATTTATTGTTTATGAACGACCCTTTTGGGAGAAGTAAAAGGGTAGAGAGAACACCCCCATCTAAAAATGAAGAAAGTGATGAAATATGGGAGGCTAAATATCAGTGGCGTGGCGTCCATACAAGCCGATTCCTTTCGGCTTTTCTTTTCAAATATCAAACATTTTTATTGCCACTTGCCAACCATCACATTCAATTATTTGCTCATCAAACCATTTTTCATTTATAAATCAGAACTTTATATACGCTCGAAGATGAAATGCTGCAACCACTTCGGTTGTTTATTCATTTTTACTCATACACAAACTCGCACACATAGGCGAGACAAGTATGAACTCCTCTAGTGAGAGAGCGTGCAATGAATTTTTTTGAAAAGCCGTTCATTTTCCAGCTTATTTTTATTAATTTCTTCGCTTATGAGGAAAATAACCCGGAATTTCTCGGCTTTTGTGGATGAACATTGGTGGAGGAGAAAGGTTTTAGTTCGAAGGAGTTTTTTTTTTATTGTAGGCAACAAAATAAGCTGACGAAATTCGGGTTATTGGGTGATGTAGTGGTTCGAACGGCGTTTGAGGTTTTTCTTTCTTGTTGGGTATTGTTTTTTTTTTGCAAATTTGAAATGACTGTTGCAAATCGGTTGTGTAATTGTGCGTGATTTATTGAAAATTTGGATGCAAATTTTTGTGATTTTTGTGACTGCTAATTATTAGAAAATTTAAAAAATTTAGCAATTACATATTGGTAGTTAAGCTAGTGTTTTAAATTATTAAATTATTATAAAATAGTGAGTGAGCTAAGTGAATAGTTATTAGCTACATACCAAGTAAGTCATTATAAATCTACACAAGAGGTGCCCCATTGAACATTCTTGTTATTTTGAGACAAGATGTCTCTAGTTAATTTTAAGTGTTGTTTAACTGATTTTCTTCTAAAAGAAATCCACGAGTTCAGTAAGCTTTCTTTTTTGTAAAAAAAAAAAGTTATAGTACTATGTCGCTCGACACCATCAATGAAAATTGATTATACGTGAAAGGATGGGTATCAGAAACATTTTCATGGGTCTTTTTACAAAAAGAATCCATGGCAAATTAAATAGAATGATTTGTTTTCCTTGCCTTCTTTTTGTCTAATTCTTCTAGTGTTTGGAGTCTCACAGGTTTCTTTGATATAAACACTTTTATTAATTCTTCCAAAAAACAAGCATATATGCAGCTGCTTGCATTTGCATGAATTTAGCGAATATCGCATAGAGACTTCTTTAGGGAATTCTTACGAGGCTCATAAAAGAAAAGTTGATCGCAATCGCGATTTAATGAAGCATTTCATAGACACTGTAGTTCTTCTAGGAAAACAAGAGCTGGCATTCCGGGGTATCAGAGACTAGATGGCAATATCATTCGCGTTTAGTGAACGTCTTATTCAATTGCAGAGAAGACATAGAGCTTGCGAAGCAAGAGATCGAGGGTTTTGAGTCATGGATTCATTCTGAATTTTTAAACTCATTTGACTCAATCTATGAGAGCGTAAGTAACTGCTCAGAAACTCCACGCAAACGCCGACTACTTAATATTTATTCAAATACAAATTCTAGCTGAATTTTTGTAGCAATTATAGATAATGTTACAAGTCAGATTAAGAATAGGTATAGTTCATTTAGTTCATATATCTTCTTTGATTTATTAAACAAATCAAAATATGAATATTTTTCTAACTCAATGCCGGATTACAAAATATCTTCTTTAATTACCCTATTTCATGGAACTTTTAATTTTACTACTTCAAAAAAAGGAACTCAAAGTTTTATACACTACACTTATACACTACACTTATACATAAATTTTTCTCAAGCTCTAACATTGTCTGAAATTTTTTTAAAACCTGCCATTGACTATGGCCTCTGTCGAAAGATCTTTTTAGGCTTTAAAAATAGTCCACACTTAAGAAATTCCCACAAAGAAGAAAGACTCTCAGACCTGGCACTTTTATCTATCGAAAAGCACCTCCTTTTAGAAATTAAAAATAACTCAAATTTTTATGAAAGAGTTTTAGCAGAATTCGTAAAAAAGAATCGTAGGATAGCTTTAGAGTACAAATAGGTAGTACATAATTGTAATTGCTAAATTTTTTATATTTAACAACGCTCCAAGTTATCAATAACTTATATAGATTATTCTACCCAGAACGGCTTCTTTCGAAGCCACTTTTTTTATGCGATGAGCTCATTGTCTACGTAAATTCCAGTGACTTAAAGAATAACAAAGGTGGCTTAGATTGCATATCTTAAGTCTGTGTTTCGAATAAGCATCAAAATGGTAAGTCTTAAATGAAACATTTTACTTAAAATTTGTTCGGCTTCCCTCTCTTGAGATTTCACTCCACGCCAGTTGCGATGACTGAGAGAGTGTAACATTTGATGCATAGCGGGCTGTGAATGTTTATCCGAATAGCGGACCTTAGCTTATTGTCGTTTGGGCATAGCACCTACGACAGTTTGTTTTGGAAAACTATTCATTGGATCTTCACTTCACAGCTTCTCTTAGTTACGTCAAAGTTGTGTCTTTTTGTGTTTCTATGTTGTAGTGATGAGGGAATTTAGGGTTGATCTTACCAACATTCGTGGGCTTCGAATGAATTTCTTCGATGTGTACGCCCACGCCTATTCCCATAAACCAGCTGTTTTGGCACTAAGTGAAACACAGGTAGTTGAAGAATTTTCCGATTTGAAACTGCTGGATATAACTTAGTGTCATTATTCTTTCCCCACCATGGCCTCGCCATTTACGTCCGTAGGGATATTGCTTGCCAAGTTCCACCACAGTCTGGCCACTGTTTCAACCCGGAATTTAAATTCAAATGACTAAAATTCACCGTCCGTAAACAAATAATTCACTACTGCTTTATTTATAGAAGCCCTAGTGCGGACAGCAACTCAACTTTTGACGAATTTGATGCGCTGTCCGATTCCATAACTCGAATTGTCTTCTTATACCCTCATACTGAAATCGTCATTGCGGGCGATTTCAATATACACAATTCGGATTGGCTTCAACATTCTGGCCAGACAACACCCGAAGGAAGGTATGTTGAACTTTTCGCTGAGGTAAACATTTGTCTCAGCTTGTAAATAAGCCTTCAAGTATACCGGACATTGAAAGTCATTCCGCCAACACTTTGGACTTGTTTCTTACTTCGCACACTGATAAATACACTATTGGTGTTTTAGCGCCTCTAGGTCGGTCTGACCATAATATCGTATCAGCTAAATTCTCGTACTCCGACCACTCAGTTAAAGAAAAAACTCCTAAAAGAAAAGTATGGCAATACGAGAAAGCCAACTGGAGCGGCCTTAATAGCTTCTTTAGGAGATTTAACTGGTCGCTATGCTCCCTCCAGCTGATATGACCACTAAAACTATCCTCTTAAGTATGAATGACTTTATTCCTAACAGAATGAATTAAACCTAAGGCAAACTCGTGGTTTGACCAGAGGTGTAAGGAGGCTATCAGGTTGAAAGAAGTAAACTTTCGGTCTTATGAAGAAAACAAATCTGAGGAAAACCGAAAGAAGTTTAAACAAGCCAGAAAAGACTGCAATGCCCATATTCGGCGTGTAAAATTCTTACATGACCAAAAATTGAGGCAAAAAATCCTACAATGTGCCAAAGGTAGTAACAATTTTTGGTCATTCGTCAAAAATATTAAAAATTCTGCCTCGTCTGCCATCCCCACACTCATGTTCAATGACATTCCAGCTGTCAGCTCCTTAGACAAAGCTAATCTGCTTGCTGCTTATTTTGCAGCGAACTCCACGCTGCCAGATAATGCTTTGTCTCCACCTGTATTTGAGAGCGTCAAATTTTCATATCCGTTCCCTAACTCACGTCCTTGCTCTTTGGCCGTAGAAGGGGATGGCAACGTATGTTAAACACCAAATGCTTCCAAAATACAATGCTGTCTTCTGTCTCTCAGGCGAAACCAAAATCCTCAACCATTATCCATCATTGAAACCGAAAGACTTCCCATTCTCGGTATGTGTATTAATAACCATCTTCGATGGAATGATCACATATTCGAGGTCGCCAAAAATGCTGCAAAATGTCTAGGATTCCTTAAACGGTGCAAGAAATATTTTACCCCGTCTGATCTGGCCTCAATTTATAAGGCATTCATCCGCCCTAAGCTGGAATATAACGCCCATATCTGGTCTGGTGCACCCAAGACCGTTTTGCACATTCTTGATAAACAAAATCGCGCGTTAAAACTTATAGGTGATAGAGACATTGTGAATTCCATTCATTCACTAGAACATCGGAGAAATGTCTCCTGTCTCTCCTTGTTTTATCGTTTTTTCCACAAAAAATGCTCCAGCGAAATAGCCAGTTGCATTCCTCCCCTTCAAAATTTCACCCGCAATACGCGACATGCTTCGAATGCACATCAGTTCACCCTAAAGCCAAACTTCAGTCGTACTGTCATATATAGGGATTCATTTATAAGCCGAACAACACGAATGTGGAACGATCTACCAGGCTCTGTATTTCCTCATCACTACAACCTTCAAACATTCAAAGCCAACGTGCATAGGTACCTCCTCTGTTCCTCCTCCCCCTTTTCCCTGACGCCTGTGCCCTGAAACAATTAAAGGGTATTAATACTCCCTTTGGCGCGCGCAGATTATAAAAAAAAAAAAAAAAAAAAAAAAAAAAAAAAAAAAAAAAAAAAAATAAAAAAGGGATATATATAAAACAGGCTCCAGGGTTTGATTTAATTACAGGAGAAATTTTTAGACAATTTCCACGAAAAGGTTAAAAAAAGCAGCACATATTATAAATGCTGCATTCAGTTTAAGATATCTGCCAAGCATGTGGAAGGTCGCGGGGGTAAAAATGATACTAAAACCAGCCAAACCACATAGGGAAGCAAGCTCATATCGCCCAATATCGATACTACCAATGTTGTCCAAGTTATTCGAAAAAATGCTGGTAAAACGTCTGCAAAAGATAATTGATGAAAAATTGATAGTCCCAGTTTACCTATTTCGATTTAGAAATAAGAACTGTACAATTGATCAGGTGCATAGAATCACAGATAAAATCGGAAAAGCATTTGAAGAGAAAAATGTGTGCTCTACAATATTTCTTGGTATAGCACAAGCTTTCGATAAAGTCTTGCATATGGGATTGATCCACAAATTACAAAAGTAACTGCCGAAGCATTATTCGAAAATTCCGGAGTCATATACGAGTATATCAGATCCATTCTTCAGAATTAAACAAGAAACAGAGTACTCAACATTAAGAGAAATTAAAGCGGGCATATCACAAGGCAGTAGGTCCTGTGGTTTAACATTCACTAGCGATCTGCCTGAAAGTGGAGAAACCACTATAGCAACTTTTGTAGATGACACTGCTGTACTTGCTGTGCGAGCAACTATCGAAATAGCAACAAAAAAGCTTCAAATGACAATAAACAGTATTTCAGAATGGACTGAAAAATGACAGATTAGATTAAATGACCTAAAGTCAACCCATATTAATTTTACATATACAAACGTACCACACATTCAAGTATACAAAACAACAATATAGAATACTCAAATACAGCCAAATATCTAGGCATGACCCTAGACACTAAACTGCGTTGGAAATCGCATGTAAAGAAAGAGAGAGATGAGTTGAACATGCAATACAATAAAATTGTGGCGTCACCTTCAATTTAATTTTTTTTTTGTCAAGAATCATATTTCAAAAGAACACACCCAAATTTTCAGACAGATCTGTCAAATAGTTTTGTTGTGACAGCCATTTTATATAGACGCCTACTAGCATTTTCATTAAAATGGAAAAAAGTGAATTTCGAGTGCTCATTAAATACTATTTTTTACGAGAAAAAAATATCACGCAAACCAAACAAAAGCTTGACAAATGTTATGGAGACTCTTCTCCATCGATTGGAACCATTCACCACTGGTTTACTCAATTTCGGTACGGTCGTTCAAGCACACGTGACGCCGAACGTTCTGGTCGCCCAATTGAGGTCACCACACCAGAAATAGTCGACAAAGTCCATGGTTTGCTAATGGACGATCGGCGAGTGAAAGTGCGCGAGTTTGAAGAGGCCACAGGCTTATTACATGGCTCAGTGATTTCGATTTTACATAAATATTTGGACATTAAAAAGCTTTCCGCAAGATGGTTGCCGCGTTTGCTCACAATCGACAGCAAACGCATTCGTGTGACAACATCAAAGGTGTGTTTGGCGATGTTCCAGAAAAATTCGGCTGAGTTTTTGCGCCGTTTCGTAACCGTGGATGAAACCTGGATTCACCACAACACACCAGAAACCAAGGAACAGTCAAAACAATGGACTTCTCCTGGTGAATCGAAGCCGAGGAAGGCCAAGGCGGGTTTGTCAGCAAACAAGGTCATTGCGACAGTTTTTAGACAGAGTATTAGAGGAAGAAGCACCGAAATTGAACCCGTATCGCGGTGTATTAATTGAAGCTGAAACATCATAGACAACCGCCCGTTGACCAATTTGTCTCTGATATCTGAGGATGATGAGCCATTGATGCCTAACCACTTTCTGCTTGGATGTCTCAGTCCACGCAGACCTTGAGCGAAGAAGAAGGAAAAAGTGTTCCGTTGCAAAAATGTTACGTAACACAAGTTTTTGCTGCCCTAGATCCATGAATGGTGATAGCCACGGCCACTACGAGTATCTTCTAAGAACATGTTGGGAAAACAATTCTTTTTATTTAAATCTATAAAAAATTGAATAAAATCCTCCGAGTAGACAGACATCATTGCATTTGATTTAAAAAAATCACAGCGCTACACTCACTTTATTAGGGGTAACCTAAAAGATAGGGGATAGGGTATCATACGATACATTCAAGAACGACTGTAACTTTCTTGCTTGTTTTTTTTACCATCATGTTAAAAACAGCCTTAAGAGTATATATTCTTCTTGCCACTCAGGACTCCGTGCTACTACTTCAGCACCTTAATGAGGGTCGAGACTTGTTTACGTTCAACGATATTTAAGGATCAACTGCATATTACGACATATTACATATCACTCGCATTTGGTGGTTTTCTTCTTCACTTTTAGTGTTCCGTGCCAGCATAGTATAAACTGAACCAGTACTCCCAGCACTTGGAATTGTTTTAAACTCATCCTCATATCTTACTTCCACTGTGTTCGATTTTCATAAATTTTTGTTGATAGTAGCGTATCAGTCTAAGCTTATATGCTAAATTTCATCTAAATCCGTTCAGAAGTTCTTGAATTAGGTGGCTAACAAAAATTATTTTAACATTTTTTTAAAAATCCGCCCCCATATCCTACTCACTCTTGATCTGGTGTCCAAAGAGTAGTGGTAACATCACCGCTTGTCACGCTGTGGGTTCACGTTCCAATCCTGATGTCAAGAATCATCTATTTATTTCGCATTAAATAAATAAAAAAGTCAATCAATGGCGCAAGCTAGGTCAACTCTACTGCAAACGCATAACACTGAAAGTAGGGTGGTCATATGGGCGTCGTTCACCACAGTCACCAAGCTGAACGGGCTGATGAGGCTAAGCTCAGTCAACTGTGGAGGTCACAGGTGACGGATAGTGAACGGCCTACAGTAATGCAGGTTAACTGTAAATACCCAATATGCGGTCCCCGACCAAGAGCGGCAGAGAAGGAGGGCGTTGCTGAAAAGGCCAAAGGAACCCTTAGGAACTTTCTGTGATAAGGCGAGTAAGCACCGTTTTCCATATATGAACTTCCCACCTCATAAGGTGACCAAACTGCAACAACACAGAGGAGCACTGAAGATCCGATTAGGAACAGCACTCGATTTGCGCGTTCTTCAATTAAAGGGACTTTTCTTAGGGATAATACGTGTTCGCATACGGAATCGACGTCATCCACAAGAAATATGTAAGCGATAAAGGCAACTGACACTGCTCAAGGCGCGAAAAACAATAGTGACAAATATGAGAACACCAAAATGCTGCAACCCGTGTTAAAAATCTACGGCATTAAGTCCGTTTTCCGAGATGCGGAAATCGAGATCGCCGATCTCCTTCCTTGTGATACTAAGTACATAAATAGACAGTGGTGTATCAAGTGTCGCGCAGAGCTAGTGTTAGCGTCCAGTCAGTCGTTCACAGACTTTGACAGAGTGTAGACATGTTTCGGCTTTCAGTGAAATTGGTAGTAATTTCAAGTAAACAACTAGATAGTGTGATTTTAAGTGGCGAGTTAGGCTAGTGGTAGTGGTGCTGGTCTATCAAGCCAGAGACCCTGGTTGAATTCCCGGCCAGGGAAAATAAGATTACAGACTTTTTTTTTTTTTTTTTTCATTAAAAAAAAATAGTGAAATTAAATTATAAATAAAATAACACGTGATGGAAAGCGAGCGGTCCGCGTTCCCATTAGCGGGACCAGCTGGTGGAGTGATTGCGTCAGTCGATGACGCAGTTCAGTCAGGCCGCCCAATAACAGTGGCGACCGAAAGTAAGGGCAAAAGGCGAAGAAAACTCAAGCCTACTCCTAACCTCGTAAAGCGTCCCTCCACATCAGCTTCAGCTGAACAGCTGCCAGATGGAGTGAGGGAAGGGGCGCCAAGCACAGGAATAACAGCAGCAGCAGAAAAGAAGCGGCAGAGGTCAGATGACTCGGCCGAATATCCATATATCTCCGACGGTGTTTAAGGCCGCTACATTGGAGACGACAAAAACAATAACTTCGCCGTTTTGGCGTCCTCCGAATCAGAGGACGAAGATGAAGAAGTCAAGAGCCTGACTTCCAGCATTAAACAGCTGGAACAAAGGGTCCGTGCTATAAAGGCCAAACAAATGGCCAGAAGAGAGAGGGAGCGGCAGCTGGAGCTCCAGGGCGCTTCACAACAACAACAGAAGCAGCCAGAAGGCCAGCTGCAACAACAACAAAGGCACCCGCAAATACAGCAGCAAAAACAGCAGCAACAACAACAGCAGCAGAAAACGCAGCAACAACTACAGCAGCAAACAACGCAGCAACAACCGCAGCAGCAGCATAAAAAGCAGCAACTGCAGAAGCAGCAAAGACAGCAGCAGCAGACACAGCAGCAGCAGCAGAAACAACAGCAACAGCAACCGCAGCAACAACCGCAACAGAAGATACTGATCCGGAGACGCTCCTTGCGCTGCTTAAAGAGAAAGAGTGCAACGAGCTCAAATTCGTAGGGGTCAAGCCATTCACCACAGCTAAGGCAAAAAGGGAGAAGCGGAAACTGCCGTTCTTCCTGGTTTAGCTTTCACCCAATAGCAAGCTGGATGGTCTAAGGAGTATTAAAGTCCTAGACTACCAGGTTGTCAAATGGGAAAAAATAAAGAGGAGCGATAACATTTTACAATGTGTTCGCTGCCAAAGGTTCGGGCACGCCGCGTCGAACTGCGAAATGCAGCCTAGATGTGTCAAGTGTGGAAAGAACCACAAAGCAGAGGAATGCACTCTGGGTAAGGATTGAGTGGCAGATAAGAGCCAGCTCTAGTGTGCTTTATGCAGGAACTCGGGACACACCGCAAACTATCGGGGTTGTCCTAAGTTCCAGTATATTAAGAATGTAAATCTAGTTCGTCAGGAGAAGGTTGTAGTGAAACGTCCACCTGCTCCAATTCAAACACAATCCGTGACTCCCCAAGTAACCTACGCCCAAATGGCGGCAGGTCGGGGAAACGCGGAACAGAAGAGACCGAATGTTGCTTCTCAGGCCCTAGCGCCTAGAGCACCTGAGGCTCAAACTGACTTGCTGGCCATCTTGCTCTCTATCCAAGGGCAGATGGAGCAGCTTCAACGTCAAGTACAGGAGCAGGCGAAGCGGGTGGACCAGATCTACGCACTTCTGCCGGGCCTAACGCACCTCCAGTCGTAATGGCTACGAACATGGAGGAGCAACAATTGAAGATCCTTGCGGTGAATGTGAATTCACTGATTAGGATCGAGCGAAGAGCCGTATTGTTTGAGTTGCTAGAAAACCAAACCCCTGATGTGCTTATGGTTAGCGAAACAAAGCTATCCCAGAAGCACAAATTGGGGCACAATAAATACAGTATTGTCAGAAGAGACCGACCCAACTCTACACAAGGAGGAGGTGTTGCGATCTTCATACGCAAAAAATTGCAATTTAAAGTAATGTACAGCGGTGAAGTGCGAAGGAGCTGGAAGCGTGTATCGTGTGCATCCCTCTCCGTAGTGGAAAGAGGATGTACTTGGTCGCACTCTATGCTCCTGAAGCTACTCAATCTACTTTATTTATTTCAGAGCTCGAGACACTTTTTCGATTCCTAAGGCTGGAGTCTGAGGAGAATTATTTCATCATGGCCGGAGATCTTAATGCCAAACATAGAGATTGGGGAAATAACACACCAAATCCTAGAGGGAACCTACTATTCAATTGGTGGGGTCGGCACAGTGTCGAGTATAAACTCGATTTGAAAGCTACAGATAGTCCGTCGTTTCCTAGAAGCGGCTCCTATCTGGATCTTATCCTGTTCGACGTACGGTACGGACGACTGACCGACATGGACCGACAAACTATAAACTGCCTGCACACATTTGTGTATGACAGTGACCATTGCGGACTCAGTGCCGTAATAACGATTCCCAACGAAATTGCGGAGTTAAAGGAGTTTGTCCAAACGTACTCCTACAATTATAGTAGGACGCGTTGGACTCGCTTCTCCAGAACTTTAACAAGAGCACTCTCCTCGAACTCGCTCTACCCACCATCCAATAGGAATCTGTCAAACGAGGAGATTAACTGGTACCTAAAACAAATGGACGAGACAATTAAACGAACTATGGACAATACGATACCTCGGTATCAACATACTGACAACGCAGACATATTCCGCAATGCAACAATTGACGCACTACACCAACACAAAAGTAGACTGCTGTCGAGACTAAAAACCTTGTATAGACAGTTTACTGACAGACAAAACTCGGATGTTAGGACACTGAAGTCGTTGACTAAAAATCTCCAACAGTTAATTAGAGAAAATTACAGACTTTCTGTAAATTTGCACTGGAACAACAAAATTCGGGCTGTAAAATCCAACAACCCGAGTATGTTCCCGCAAATAAATAAAATTTTTCGGAAGAATAATCAAAACGACCTGCTGTGTCTTAAGATCCCTCGAACGACGAACAACGAACAAATACTAATAACAGCAGGCATAGATCCCGGGAACGCTGTCGATGATGACAACTTTTTCATGATCGAAGATCCGCAGGAGGAGGTAGAGGCTATAGGAGCGACTTTCCAGGAAGTGTACAAGGTGAATGATAGCATTTGCCCGAACCACGATCTGGAAAATCGAGTCCGTGTGCACAACGTCTACCTTCGAAATGATATACAGCACTGGCGATCAGAGAACTTAGGTTTTACCGAGTTCAATGACGATAACATGGCAAATAATGTCGTCGCCGATGAGGGGTTACATCTCCCGTTCATATCGAAGGTAGAGCTCCAAACGATCTTCGACTCATTGAGAAGGAAGAAATCAGTAGGTATCGATGGAATATCTAACATTGTGCGACATCTCCCTCCAGAAGCGGTGAACATTTACACTACCCTGTTTAACAATGTGCTGAATAATGCACATTATCCGGCGCATTGGAAGACAGTAGTGGTACAGCCTATTCCCGAAAGAGGTAAAGATACATCCAATGCGGCGAATCTCCGGTCGATAAGTCTCCTTCCGAACATCAGCTAGGTATTCGAAAAAGTGGTCAATAGAGCCCTGACTAAGTGGGTTGAGGACATGCATATAGTTCCGGATAACCAATTCGGTTTCAAGGCGGGTCATGAGACTGTACATGCCGCGTCTAAACTGGTATCTGATATCCAATGGAACAAAAGTAAGAAACAATGCACGGGTGCCTGCCTGGTTGACTTGAAGAAGGCGTTCGATACCGTATGGCTAGAAGGACTCTTCTACAAGTTGAGTAGGCTGGGTATAAGTAAACCACTGCTGTACATGCTCTGTAATGTGCTCACCAGTAGACAGTTCATTGTGAAAAATGGCAATGTGACTTCTGCTGGGACGTTCGAAATCAAAAACGGTCTACAACAAGGTGCGGTTAATTCGCCGATCCTCTTTAACATTTACACGAGTGATCTCGTAGGATCTCTTCCCCATGCTATTGCGTATGCAGACGACTTGATCGCGTATAGGTCAGGACCAAAGATCGGGGTCATTGCAATACTCTTGCAGCGTGATTTCGATAAGATCAGGATATACTGCGACGACTGGAAGCTGAAGATCAACTTCCAGAAGACAGAGACTATTCTGTTTAGAACGTGGTTATCTGGGGCCTCCAGGGATACCAGAAAGAATTGGCGAAAGTTCTCAATCGTGGGGCAACACGGGCAGCCACTAGCGAGTCGAAGTGTGGTTAGATACCTTGGGATCTGGCTAGATCAATATCTATATTTTAACAAAAATGTAGATGCTGCTCTGGCCAGAGCCAGAGGTGCTTCTGCCCTTACAAAGAGACTGTTTTATAGCAGTCAACTCGATGCAAGTTTGAAGGTAATCTGCTACATGGCCCTCATTCGGCCCATGCTCGTATATGGATGTCCCGTATGGTTCAACGTGGGAGCAAGCTGGATGGTAAAGATTCGGGTGTTTGAGAGTGCTTGCCTTAGGGCTTGTCTTCAGTTGTATAGAACACCAGAGACCCAGTACATAAAATTATATTCTAATGAGGGCCTGTATAATAGGGCGAACATAACCAGAGTGGATAATTTCCTGATCAATATGATTCGAAGGCACACTGTAAGAGCAATGTCCTCGATGAATAACCTGATCTCCGGGGCATACTACCCCAATGATTTGTATCACGAGAGCGTGCGACTTAACGGCTTCATCCCCCCAGAGGGGTTCCTATATTTAGATAGAGAAGGTCTGATACAGGATAGGGTAGCGGTGCCGCTAATCTACCATGTTGC
Organism: Pocota personata; assembly: GCA_963082735.1. Lineage (NCBI taxonomy): Eukaryota > Metazoa > Arthropoda > Insecta > Diptera > Syrphidae > Pocota > Pocota personata. The sequence goes on from OY720429.1 coordinate 83,365,147, forward strand.
CCGAAATGCTACGGACAGGCGACTTAACTACGACCTTCACGTCGCACACATCACCACGGAGCGTCTCCTGTTTAGTAGAGCGGTATCAAGCCGTGACATGGCAGATGTAATGAGACAGTACCAGAAATTCTGGTGGCTCGGAGACGTAGAGGGAACTCTCTCGTTGTTTCCTTTTGATTCGGGGTAGCCTCACAAGGGGCAAAGTCGGTAGAGCTTTTTATAGCCTGGCCGGCTTACATAGTTTGAAGGTCGATTTAAGTAGCTTTAAAAAAAATAAAAAAATACAAAAAAAAAAATCCTTATACATATATATATATATATATATGTATGCTATATGTATATATGAAGGTATACAATATATCTATATATATGTACATATATAGGTATATCAAAAAAAAATATTTGCGTGTTTAATCACGTACCTTAGAACAAGTAGCTTTTAGGTAGTTTTTAAGTTTTATATATAAATAAAAAAAACACAGTTCATTTACTAAGTTTTTGCTTAAACATTTTTTCTTAGTTTCCCAATATTTGTAAGTATAGATTTAATAAATATTTTAAGTTATGTTACGTCGAAAGACATATTTTAAGGATTAGGTTTAGCTTAGAGCGCCCGCATAGGGCCATTAAGTTAGTATATAACATAGTTAAGTTAGTTAAGCTAGTTTTAAGCGTTTTTTTGTGTCTAGCTGTTAAGAGTTCATGAATTCCGAAAATAAAGATGCATTAAAAACTAAAAAACGAGTGCCGATCGGAACAAATACAATAGGAAACGTGACGGGTAAAAAAGCGGACGGACTGCGAAAAGAAATAGGGATGATGACGGAACAGGTAATCGGTTGATAAGCACACAACAAAGGCCCATGTTCCGAAAAAGACGCGGACGAACTCGCCGATGATATCAAGTGGTGACATCAGCTTAGATCCGTCTATGAAATTTCAGTCTTAGATCAGCGAAAACAAATGGGTAAGCCGAGTGAGGCAAAATCTAAGCCAAATCTAGAAGACAAGTCGGCGCAAGAATGGTCTAAGGTTACCAGGAAAATGCGGACCACGAATGTCAGAATATCATCGCGACCGGATGCGATAATAATTAATAATGACGGAGATCTATCATATGCTGACATGCTTCGGAGATCAGCTGATCTTTCACTTAAAGAGGTAGGGACGAATATAAGACGAATGTGGAAACTGTAAGTGATAACCTCCTACTCTCGCTGAGCAAATCGGCGAATCCTACAACAGCGGCCTATAAAGACTAAATCAAGCGTTGGGAGAAAGTGGCAGCGTTGGGTCCATAATGCAAGAGGTCTTGCTAGAATGCAAGTATATCGACGAAGCGACGTCGAAGGAGGAAATCTGTGCCACCCCCTAATAGATCAATTACAATTCAAATTCGAAAGCACTATGATTAGAAGTGTTAGAAAAGCCTATGGTGGAACGCAAACAGCCAACCAGTGGAAATCGCCAAAAAGCTGTTGAAAATCGAAAAAATGCTAATCGGATGGGTTTATTGTCGAATACGCGAAGAAATTGTGTCGAAATGCTGGTTCAGGTGTCTCGAGTTTGGACACTTCGCGAAAACATGCAAAAGTTTTTTTTTGTGCACTAAATGCGGAAAAACGGACACAAATTGAAGGGCTTCAAAGACGGACTGAATTGCTTGCGCTGCAAAGCCAAGAGCGTGGAATCTGGACATATAACCGGTAGCAGGTGAGGTCCAGAATTCCAAAAGGCATTAGAAAATATTTTGAAAAAAAATATGAATATCTTACAGGTTAATCTTAATCCAGCAGCTCATGACCTTTAACAGCAAACGGTTCGATAACTAAAAATTTATGTAGCGATACTCTGTGACCAATACGGGAACCTAACTGGAAATAAATGAATCACCGACGCAATGAATAAAACTGCGATTTGAGTTTCCGGAGATGCGTTAATTCAGGAATACCTGGATTTAACCCAAGTTTTCTTTGTACGAGATAAGATAAATGTTATTTATATATGCAGCTGCTATATACCACCTAGCGCAATTATTGTAAGTTTTGAAATGATCTTAGATAGACTAGTTGCCGACATTTCAGGCAGATGTCCTGTCATAATAGCATGCTATTTCAATGCATAAGCCACAGAATGGGGCAATTCATATACGAATTGTAGAGGGACTGTTCTATGTTCTACTGGAAGCCTTTTCCTGTTTAGATATCGTTTTAACTAACAACGGAAACACAAACACCTTTAGCACAGCTAGAGTGGGATCTATCGTTGACATCACTTTTGCAAGCAGCGGCTTGATAACGGATGCTAACTGGCGCGTGAGCACAATGCTATCCTATTCACCGCCGGCACCGGGCGAGCAATCCGCACTAGCGTGGCAGTAGCAGCAGAAAGAGTACTGATATCTACATAAATGACTCCCTAACAAATTACACGCGGGCGCTGTTAATGAAAGCGAAAGAGGCAAAGAAGCAGCTTGGGTATAAATATCTATGGTATAGAAACAACCAAATACGTATGCGAAAGATTGAATTTGAAAAAGTTATCATTATAAGATCTTTTAATGATCTTACACTGATTTAGTGCATTCTATGTAAATATATCTCCTACATTACTTATTTAAATGAATTTAGAAAATGAATTAATTGATGACTTTTTTTTACCTACGATCCCAGCAACAGAAATTGTATAGATATATTTAGTAACAATTCATATTGCTTGAACAAACTCTTCTTCGTTCACCAGAACATCAGAAGTTTAAGAGAGAATTTTGATTCTCTTGTAACTCATCTGGATACTTTTTTGTGTCTTCCTGATTTTGTTGTGGTCTCTGAAATTTGGATATACGATTTTGAAAAAAGCGATTATTATCTACCGGGATTTACATTTTTTACAAATACAAATGAGAAATACGCAGCAGGAGGTGTCGATTGCTTTGTGAAGCAAGATTATAAAGATGATTGTTTTGTATTGAAATTAAATTTTCTGAGTGCTGATGCTTTAAAAATTTCTTATAAAATCAGAGGTGAAGTCCACGTTCTGATATGTGTCTACAGGCTTCATATGTTCAATGTCTCGGTTTTTGTAGAGGAATTTTCAGCATTTTTGGAATATGAAAAGTCAAAGAATCTGATTATTCTCGGAGATTTTAATATTGACATTTTACAACATAGTGCAATTGTATCTACTTATTTGGCCTTACTAGCTTCCCATGGTTTAGCCTCGTTTATAAATGAAACTACAAGAATTGAATCTGGAAGGTGCTTAGATCACATCTATGCCCGTTTTGCGTCTCCTTCTTTGGGTTCCTGTGATAAGTGTATATTCGATTTTAGGATCACTGATCATTCTATGATAGGCTTGCTAGCTAATACCTCGAAAAAAAAACTTTTGTCCAGACCCTAGTTGTCAGTCCTCGAGTTTCACAAACATGGTAACGAAAATTGATTTTGCTAATCTAAAAACTAGGTTTTTCTTCGAGACTTGGGAAGCAATATTTGCTGAAAGTGATGTTTCTTTATCGTACGACCTGTTTATTGCGTGTCTCACGAAGCATGTATCAAATTCCACTTATAAAGTCAAGCAAAAAAAATCTGAAAGACGACTAAAACCTTGGATCACGAGGTATTTATTAAAATTAATTAAGATTAAAAATAAACTAAGATTACAATGTTCAAGGCACCCTAATAATCAACATTTACAATCTAAATATAATAAAATGTGCTCAGTTTTAAAGAAAAAAGTTCCAATTTGCCGTGATAGCTTCTATAACAATAAATTCAACATAGTTAAAGGAAATCTGAGAAGTGAATGGAGAATAGTCAATAGCATTCTTAATAATTCTTCAACTGTTATAAGACCAGCTATTATACGTTATACGTTTTGGTATTGCTAACTCTTTTAACAAATATTTTGCAACTATATCCGCTAATCTGCTTCCAATTCCAATACATCCTACGTGTGCACTTTGTAGTACCGAGACATAGTTTTTATTTGAACCAATAACGGCTTTCGAGCTCTTGCACACAATTGGTATGTTGAAAAACTCAAATTCTTCTGGAATTGATGGCGTGTCAAACGTAATTCTTAAAAAAATTTCATATTTTTTAATTGATGTTCTGGCACATATATTTAATAATAGTATTTTTTCTGGTGTCTTTCCTGAAGCTCTTAAATGCGCAGATATTCTACCTCTGTTTAAGAAAGGAGCATCTGATGACTTAAGTAATTATAGGCCAATCTCACTTTTACCTTCAATTAGCGAAATCTTTGAAAAAGCTATAAAAAATAGGGTTTTTTCCTTTTTAAATAAAACGAACTTTTTCAGTGCTGTCCAATTTGGATTTGAAAAAGGAAGATCTACAGAAGATGCACTTTTAAATTTTTGTTCGCAAATTTTTGGGAATCTGGACGAAAAAAAGTATACAGCTGGTTTGTTTGTTGATATATCAAAAGCTTTTGATATGGTCAACCACGATATATTGCTTGGTAAAATTGAAAAAGCTGGATTTCGGGGCTTTAATTTAGACTGGTTTAAATCTTACTTGAATAATAGGCCCCAGAGAGTTATTATTGATGGCATCAGTAGTGATATCGTATCTTAATCTGGGAGTACCTCAAGGTTCCGTCCTAGGACCAATACTTTTCTTGGTATACATAAGTTCATTGTTCGGTTTGTACTTTAAGGGCGTATTAACTGCTTTTGCAGATGACGTGGGTTTTGTCTATGGCTTCGATAGTGCTCTGAATCTTGTATCCGATATTAATTGGGATCTTAGTTTATTAAGAATCTGGTTTGCTGAGCATAAATTGGTAATTAGCTCCAAAACTAAAATTATGTTTTTTCATTTGTCAGCGCAAAGCAGTTTTGAAGCTAATGTGTTCTTCCATGCATCTGAGTGTCAAAGATTTAAACTCTCATATTGCACCTGCAACACCGATTTTTCAACTAGTACGTTTAATTGCGGTGTCGTCTGCAGTGATAAGTGTTTTCAAGTTGAAATCGTTCAAATACTTGGGACTTGTCATTGACTCGAGGATGAGTTTCTTTAACCACACGGAAAATTTGAGGCTTTACTTTCGCAGCACTCTTAAAAATTTCTATTATCTGCGTAAGGTTTGCTCTACAGAACTCTAAAAAAAAATCTATTATGGAATTTTTCATTCAAGACTTCAATATGGGATTGCCTGCTGGGGAGGATCTTATTTCAATAGAACACAACCTCTTTTGATCCTTCAAAAACATGTCTTGAAAAGAATATGTTGGAAATCTCGTAGACACCCCAGTTTTCCTCTTTTCCGAAATCTGAAAATTCTTCCAGTTCGTCACTTGTTTTGTTATAAAGTGCTAAAAATGTTCTTTAGAAGATCAGGTAATCTTAATTTCAGACTAATCGATAGCTACAGTTTACGTGGTAATTTTTTGAATCTTGTATCTGTTCCCGGTTTTCGCACTATAGCTTTTCGCAATTTTTATACTGTTGCTTCATGTCGGTTATTTAAAAAACTTCCTCATTCAATCAGAGAGTTAAGATCTCATTTAATGTTTGTAAAGTATGTAAAAAATGGCTTTTAAGTTTGATATCAGGAGTATTGAATCATTGCTTTAAATTTTACTTTGATGTTCTGGTTAAACGAAGTGTTCTCTAGTTTCATTGTACTCTGCTTTAATGCTTATTGTATTTATAAATATTTGTGTTCCTATTCTCTTGTTTTTAATATGTATAGTTTTATGTATAGGGTCACCCCACCCATTTTATATTATATATCTGTAAAGCATCTGAAGTGGCAATATCACTATTTAAATAAATATAAATGTCACTTACACATATTTCTCTTTATAAGTAAACTGTATGGATTGATTGTTATTTGGATTATAAGAGAAATAAATTATTTAAATTTAATCTAATCTAATCTAAATCATAAGACCGAGGCGGTGGATAATTCTACAAGTAGAAAAGTTCGCGAAACGATGTCGTTTAGAGTGGGTCAGCACAAAGTGGTTTCTCAACCGTTTATTAAGTACCTTGCAGAAATTATTGGCGTTCGTTTAAGTTTCAGACACCATCTTGAGTATGCATACCAAAATTATTCAGCTATTAGTGCACTTTCAAGGCCAATGAGTAATATCGGAGCCCCAAAACAGAATAACAGACTTCTACTTGCAGGAGTTGCCAGTTTTGTTATGTATATGTACGCAGCATAAATATGGTCAAGTGCTGCGAAATTTAAGTCATATGTGCGTGTAGTTGAATCCGTCCACCGTCTTAGCGCACTGAGGGTAGTCAGTGCGTTTCGAACTGTCTCGAACGGTGCTATACTCGTCATATCTTCAGTGCTACCCATCGACTTACTCGCTGAAGAAAAGGCAACTAAAAAACCAACGAGTTCCAAATGGCCGTGTAGACAAAGAAAGAAGAGAATACCAAAAAACCCGCAGTATTGCAAGGTATTCCAAACTGTTCACACTATGGAAATTTTCCGAAAAACGCGGAACACATGTTTTTTCATTGCAAACGGTATTAAACCGAGGGGATTGTCCTTCGGGACCAATTTGGCGAGTGGCCCACTCCCGGGAATATCGTAAATTACAGGCTTCAGTGGTGGAACGCATGCTCAGCGACCTTAGGCGCATAGAGAACATAAAAGGCGTAGAAGAGAACGTAGCCTAAAAGGCTAACAAGCCCCGCGTAGTGATACCTAACGGCAGTCCCGCGGGGAGAGTGGTTCGAAGTGTGCAGAGCATGGTTTAGTACGTAGGCGTATTCCTGGCGCCGATCATTCAGGTTTTCGAATCGTGCATGCCAGTACCTGGGCAACTGGTATCTATGAAGATTACATACTCTTTGGCGCAACCATAAAAAAAAAATTGGAGTCGTTCACAGAACTTCGTTGAGTATACACGTGCACAGTGCACAGTAAATCGTTTAAGTAATAAAAAAAAACATACATTAAGAAGCGCCAGCGTCAGTGGACCGTCGAACGGTAATTGTAAGAGTACGTTTGCACAAACTCCTCCAACTCCGCAATTTCGTTGAGAATAGTTATTAGGGTACTGAGTCCGCAATGGTCACTGTCATACACAAATATATGCAGGGAGATTAAAGTTTGTCAGTCCCTGTCGATTCACTTCTTCAAAACTTTGACAAGAGCACTATCCTCGAACTCGTTCTATCCACCGTCCAATAGGTATCTGTCCAACGAGAAGATTGACTGGTACCTAAAACAAATGGACGCGACAACTATACGAACTATGGACAGTACGATAACTTGGTATCAACATACTGATAACACAGACATATTCCACAATGCAACAATTGACGCACTACACCAACACAAAAGTAGACTGCTGCTGAGACTAAAAACCTTGTACAGACAGTTTACTGACAGACAAAACTCGGAGGTTAGGACGTTGAAGTCGTTGATTAAAAACCTTCAGAAATTAATTACAGAAAACTACAGACTTTCTTTAAATTTGCATTGGAATAACAAAATTAGGGTTGTAAAAGCCAACACCCGAGTATGTCCCGAAAATAAATAAAATAATTCGGAGGAACAATCAAAACGATCTTCTGGGTCTTAAGATCCCCCGAACGACGAATAATGGACGGAAACAGATAACGGCAGGTACAGGTCCAGATAACACAGTAGAGGATGCCAACTATCTTGTGATAGGAAATCCGCAGGAGAAGGTAGAGACTATAGGAGCGACTTTCTAGGAAGTGTACAAGGTGAATGATACTATTTACCCGAAACACGACCTGGAAAATGCGTCCTTGTACACAACTTCTACCTCCGAAATGAGATAAAGTACTAGCGATCCGAGAATATAGGTTTTACCAACTTCAATGACAATATCATGGCAAATAATGTCATCGCCGATGAAAGGGTCCATCCTTATACATATCGAAGGTAGAGGAAGAAATCTATGGGAATCAACGGTGTATCGAACATTGTGCTTTGACAATTCGCTCTAGAAGCAGTGGACATTTACACAGCTCAATGCACTAAATAATGCGCATTATCCAGCGTATTAGAAAACAGCAGTGATACAACCCATCCCCAAAAGGGGTAAGGATACCTCCAATACGGCAAAAATCCAGTCGATAAGTCTAATTCCGAACATCAACTAGGTACTCGAAAAATTGATTAATAGAGCGATGATTAAGTGGACTGAGGACAACAAAATAATCCGGATTAACCAATTCGGTTTTAAGATGGGGCATGATACAATACATGCCGCATCTAAACTGGTATCAGATATCCAATGGAACAAAGGTAAGAACCAATGCACGGTTGTCTGTCTGATTGACTTGGAGAAGACCTTCGACAAAGTATGATTAGAGGGACTCTTCTACAAGCTGAACAGGCTGGGCATAAGCAAACCACTGCTATACAACATGCTCACAAGTAGACAGTTCACTGCCAAAAATGGCAATGTACCTTCTACTGGAACATTTCAAATTAAAAACAGTTTGCAACAAGGTGCGCTGAATTCAACGATCCTTTTCAACATTTACACGAGCAATCTCATAGGATCACTTCACCATGCAAACGACTTGATTGCGTACAGATCAGAACCAAAAATCGAGGTCATTGCACTTCAATTGCAATGTGACTTAATAAGATTCAGCGATATTGCGATGACTGGAAGTTGAAGATCAACTTCCAGAAATCGGAGACTATTTATTCTATTCAGAACGCCGTTATTTCTGTCCTCTACGGATACCAGAAAGAATTCGCGGCAGTTCTGAATCCTGAAACCGCACGAACACCCACTTGCGTGACGAAGCGTAGTCAGATACCTGGGGCTCTGGTTAAATCTGCTCTGGCCAGAGCCAAAGATAGTGAAGTCCTAGGTAAAAAAAAAAACAATCAATTTATCACAGCATTTGGATGAAAAAAAATACAAAATTATCACAGCACTTGACAAGCAAAAAAAATTAAAAAATAAGTATTTAATTACTCCATTAGAGTAATTTAGAATATGGTAGGTTAAGATTTATTTTAAGGCAGTTTTTAAGTTTTATGTATACGAATATAATTACAAAAAAAAGTTCATATACTAAGTGTTTTTCCTTATAAAAAAAAATGTTTTTTAGTAATAACTTTATATACATAAGTTATTACTAAGAAACATTTACAAATGAAATAAAAAAAGAATTTAAGTTAGGTTACATCGAAGGACATTCTTTTAAGCATTAGGCTTAGCTAGGGCCAGTAAGTTGGAATAACATAGGTGGGTTAGTTAAGCTAGTTTTAAAAGTTGTTTGTTTAACAAACATGTTACAATGAAATGAAATTTAATAAAAATTCATTAAATATGAATGAATGAATGAGGGTGGCCATATGGCTGAAAATGCAACTCGATCGTGATATCAGGAGGACAAAAAAATACTGTGAATCATAAGCAACGAACATAACAGCAAAACAAAAATTCTACCCGGTTATCTGGACGCTACCCTTGGAGTTAACAGAAACTTAATACCACCTGAGTTTCAAACCACTACACAAATTTTTCTTTCTTTTATTCTGTCTCTGACAGTTTGACAGTTTTTAGTCGAAACCTACTTATCAGGATAAATGTGCATACATATGTACATACAAATTGAACTTCATCATTATTGGCTTTCGAGCGATCCATGTGAGAAGAAAAATACCGCGAGGTCTGACTCACACCCGACGATAATTTTATTTGAATAGTCCAGTCAACTTAGAGGAATTGAGTGTCTGCGACAGCTAAAAAAAATATTTTTGTACCATATCTTATAACGACAGACTTCCAAAAGATTGTATTTATGACCGGCATCAAAAATTAAGTCGATCCAGACCGTTCGTTAGTCCATATATGACCAGATTAGGAAACTTAAATTTTGAGCCAGGAAGATGAAACTTGGTATATAAGCTTTTTAGAATACGAAGCTAAAAGTGCAAGCGGTTTTCAAATGCAATTGTTTTAAATGCCATGTTTTTAACTATAAACTGGATTGAACTGTTTTACTATAAACTGAAAAATATCGCCTTAACAAAATATATATAAGGTGGCCAGATAAGAACAATAGGAAAATAAATTTAAACAAAACAACTACGATGTAAGATATCAAATTGATTCTGGCCACATTCGTGCCATTATGTACGGAATAGCACATCATTTAAATGGCCGCCTCGACTTCGCTGGCAGCGCTTCAAGCGGTCGGTCCAATTTTTGATGACTCGGCCCTATATGTGCGCCGTTATTCCGGCAATAGCGTCTCGAATGTTTGCCTCGTGCTCGTCTAAAGTGAATGGCTGGTTAGCGTAGACTAAGGACTTGACATAGCCCCAGAGAAAATAATCGCAACAGCCAACTGATGGACGCTCGCCGTGAGATCACCCAGCCGCCAAATTTCTCCTTCACCACTTCGAGCGTTGCGTCGCTTGTATGGCATTCAGCGTCATATTGTTAGAACCACAGCTCGGATATATCGATGTTGTTGAGCTCTGGCCACAAAAGGTCGGTTAACATCGCTCTGTACTGAGGATCATTGACGGTAACGGTGTCTCCTTCCTCACTTCGAAAGAAATAAGGCCCGATGATGCCACCGTGCCATAAACCACACCAAACGGTCAATCTTTGTGGATGCATTAATGCTTGGTCGAACACTTGTGGATTATGGTCGCTCCAATAATGGCAATTTTGCTTGTTGACATGGCCGCTGAGCCAAAAATGGGCCTTGTCCGAGAAGATGAGGATCTGGCGATGCCCAATTCAGCTGATTGGCGCCGAATCGACATTTCTGGATCTTCTTCGATACTGGCCGCTACGGCTGCTATATTTTTTTCACTTTGCACCGATCTCCATCTGGTTGATGGCTTAAGATCCAGAAGAGTGTACTCACGCTCAAACTTTTCCACGGTGCAACGAATTGCCTGTGCACTGAAGCCATGATGACGACCGACCTCACGACCAATTTCACGTTGTGTATTTACAACTGAGCCGGAATTTCGATAATATTTTTTAATAATTTGCACACGTTCGGGAAGAGGCAAACGATGCACGATCAAAAGGCAAACCTTGTTGAATATTTTGACAGCTGGATGTCATTGTTAGCTTTGATAACTGCTGAAACATAACAATTCGAAAAAACTATCATTGCTATCTGGTCACCCTTAATACGTACCTATACCAGTACCCATTCTCCAAAACTCATACATACGTCGATTTCTTAGAAAAAACTGATAATTCTTTTTAAAGCCACTGATGGTGACGGATGAGCCCAATTTTGAAGATCTCATCAGAATCCGTGAACTTTGGTAAAAAGTAATTATAGCCATGCCCAACTCCTAATAAGAAGGAGCCATCAAATAATTTGTTCTTATAAAATATCTTAAAAGTCACGGAAGTATACTATGACAACAAAGGTACGCATTTCACTGAATTTGAAATTTCAGTACGGAAACTTTATTAGAAATAGGTTAGCAGATGATGGATAGGATATCATATGATTCGTTTCAAATGGTTTACACCCTTCTTATATGTTTATATCCTATCCTATAAGGTATATTTATTTTGATATATAGCTTGTAACATAGAAAAATGATAACCGTAGACCACCAAGAAATATATACGTATTTGCAGATATTCGTGATCAGCATCGGAAGTTATGTCGATCTAACGATGTCCGTCCGTCCGCCCGTATGTCACCAGAGTTTGGGTCTTAAATTTTGTTGTTGATTGTTGAAATTTCATACGTAAGCTTTCTAGATCCGAAGCAGTACAAAACTAAACATATTTGAAATCCGCTTTCAAACAAATTTCGATTTTCCCAATATTTTTCCTGCAAATTGAAAAATATTACTATATATTTTATAGATACTTTAATTCTTTACATTTCATTCATGCTCTGTACATAACCACACCCACATTTTGGGGGAGTTACTTAAAAAAAACCATATGTTGTTTTTTCGTAGCTATTTATATTGATAGTTACATTTTATTGAGAATATCTTATTAGAATACGTGAACTTCGGTCACAAATTTCCCAGTCGCCCACTTGCTGATCTCTCAAAAATCGCGGAAATATCCTATAAATAAAAGATATCATTGAATCTGTTTTTAAAAAATTGCAACGCCATGTCCAATTCATTAGGTGTGGATTAGAAAATTAGGAATATGGTATCACACGATCCATGCCAAAAAAATAAAGATTTGGCGCAACAGCCCTTTAGTGCCAGGGCCTAGCTTCTCGCAACCACTCGTGTTGTGTGCGTTATATTTTTCACACGAATGGAAGGGACCTACAGTTTAGTGCCGTATCCGAACGGCAATTTGTTTTGAAAAGCTTTCTCGTGACAACAATACTCTCGGATGTTTTCCAGACATTCGCGAGAGGTGGGATCGTGAAAAAATTTTTGGGATTTTTCTGGGATTCGAACTTGGAACCTCTTGCGTAGTGATCCTATACACTAACCACTAGGCCACAACGCCCACCGATCCATGCCAAATGGATTGTAAATTTTTTTGTCTTCCTATCTCAAAATTTAAGACCCAGAAATTGGTGTCATACAGACATACGAACAGATGAACTTAATCGGCACAACTTTCGATGCTTTCAAAAATATGCATATATATATTCTTTTAGATGTCTATCGTCATTATTTCTCTATCTTGAAAACTACTCGTATGTATCAACATGGAAGGGTATCCTATGGAAGGGTATACAAATTCGACATATTGTCGTTGGCGAACAATTTTGGAGAAATCTAAGGTGGAAATCCATCTTCTTCGACTATTTACCTTGTCCAGAGGTCTATTGCAGTAGGGCTACCCAAGCTGTTAGGGATTTGGAGGAGGGTCTGAAGCTAAAGATTAGTCAACCTGATTCCAGTAGTGGTGTGAGCATATACTAAACCGTGCCCAGGTGAAGCAAGACTGGTGGTCAAATCAGTCGCTTACAAGCTCCTTCAGGTTCTTTAGCATAGCTTGACGTATTAATGTCTTATCTCAGTAAAACCGGCTATGGTGTGATGGACATTATTTTTACCGGCTTGGTTGGTTTAAGAGGGTGAGCTTATGCTCTTCACTTAGGCCTCCACTGGGCCCCTTGTGTTCTCCTCGTCTGTTGAGCTATAGGAACAGTAATGTAATATGGGAATTAAGTCATGAGAGAGGATGTAGGTATAGGGATCATGGGGAGTCTCAAAAAGGAGATAATGTTACATAGTGATCGGGAAATCGTTTTATTCGTCTAGCGAACCAAAATATATCACCGATTCCTTTCTTACTGAGGTGTGTTAGATCCGGTATCCTTGGGGATAACAGTATCTTCAGTCTTAATTTCGCTTTTGCAGGGCAGTGGCAGAGGAAGTGTTCAATATCTTCCTCCTCCTCCTCCTCCTCAGAGTTGGCACAGATTGTTGTTTCGGCTAGCCCGAATCTGAACGAGTGTTAATTGAGATTGATGTGCCCTGTTAAAAGTCCCGCCATCGCTCTTAACAGTGTTCTGCTTGAGTTGAAAGCTCTTTTAGCTGTGTTGTTACTCGGGTCTGTTACCACTGATCTGGCCACTTTACATGTGTCTAGATTCGTCCAGTAGTTATTGAGGTCTACATAAAAAAGCACGCTCCAAGTGCAAAATTATATAAAAGACGTAGGACTGCCAAGTTCATCTTAGATTGCCTCCTGAAAAAGGGAGAAGTAAATGGAGTAATAATGAGCGCGATTCCGCTAGTTCGATATGAAGGGCAGGCAATCTAATGGGAGAGGACACTCTAGCGAGGGCAAAAAAGGCCAACCCTACAGAGGTACTCCATTAGTCAAAAGTAGGTTTTCATCCGACAAAGGAAGACAAACAGAGGAGTCATCCCGGCTTGGGAAGACCAACAACTAATAATAGGCAGAGGAGTCACCTTGACACGAGAAGGCCTCAACCAGTTCGATAGACAAAAGGGATCCGGTCTCCCAGAGACCCAGGTCACAGTATGATCCTTCCAAAACCCCAAAGAATGCCAAGAAAGCCGTACCGGTATCTAGGCCTTTTAAGAAGGTGGCGAAAGACCATCTGAACTTTGGTATCATTGACCAGGGTGACGTAAAGGTAGGATCAGTGCAGATAACTGGAGGCTCGTCAAGGCAAGGAAGTGTCTACGGGCATCCTGCTGCACTGCCTAGTTAACCTCACGTTAGCGCCAGTATCTTTTAAAGATGGCGATTGGTTTAAAACTTGTGCCTAGCTAATAATTTGCAGTGCCCAGTACTTGGCTGATTTTATACAATCGGCCATAAGAAAGGAGGAAGTCCCTGTTCGACCAATAGCTTGAACTTGAATTCCCCCAGGCCCTATTGACCCTAACGAAAAACTCCCGCTCATAAGGATCCAAAACCTTGACCTTCGTACGCAGGATCATCAAAGCTGGGGAGCCTAATGAAACTGAGAGATTAGTCTCGTTGCTTCTTAACCAAAAATCCATTAAGCCCCTTAGCACGAAGGACTTTAAGATTTTTATATCCTGGAATTCACTGTACCGGCAGGTGCATGGAAGAGATGGAAAACTGATTTCCGGATTAGCTGAAGAAATGGTAGAATCTCAGGTTAAGCTTTCTGAGAAGCAAGAAGGTGGTGATCAATCTCCTGAATCACTCAGTTAGGCAAGACCCGTCGATTGGATGAGACTTCGACGGAGATTACTGCGGAATCCTTGGAGATAACACTCATTTCGCGGCCGCAAAGCCGGCAGCATTAATTCACCCAGCTCTGAAGACGTGCAGCCTGCGTCATGGAATCAAATCAAAACAATAATTTACGAAGGAAAGACATCATGCCCTATTGCCAGCTTCTCTCCATATAAATCGCCTGGTGATGATACGGAAATCTCTAAACACAGTGATCCATAGCTAGTTGATATTTTTGGGAGCTGAATACTACTAAACCACGTCCGAGTTGGAGACGCTAGGGATTTTAGGCCGATTAGCCTGAATTCCTTCTTAATTAAAACGTTACAGCGTATTTTAGACACTCGCATACGTAAAAGATTATCCTTATCCAAATCTTAGCACGCTTATATCAAGGGAGGATTTACACAGGTGGCTCTCCGTTAGGTAGTGCAAACAATTGAAAAAAAGCCATTGATTACAAACAATATAACTGGATACCTTCTTCGACATTGAGGGCGCTGTTAACAAAGTCCACACTGAATCCATTCTATCATAGAATCTCTCATCGAGTTAGGGGTTGAGGGGTTCATCAGTAATTGGATAATACCCATGCTGAAAACTAAAATTATTCAGTCAAATCTAAACAACCTCAGGGAGGTGTTATCTTCACTCTTCTATGGCTGATGGTGATTACCAAAATTCTGTCAAGACTTGACAAAGACGTAGTCAAAGTGGTCGCGTATGCGGATAACGTGATAATCCTAATGTAGGGGATGTTTTCTTTCATGATAACTGAAATCATGAATGATGCTTTGGGTAAGGTTAGCACCTGGACCGCTAGTTATGGATTTGGTTTAATCCTAGCTAAACTGAACTGATACGATTTACCACTGAAACCAAAATACCGACCTTTACATCTCCACGTCTAAACAACCAAATAATTTCTTTATCTTTAGGGGTGGCCGTGGTGTAGTGGTAACATCATCGCTTGTCACGCTGTTGATTCACGGTTCGAATCCTGATGTCAAGAATCATCTATTTATTTCGCATGAAAAAAATTAAAAAATTGATAACTTGCGAAAGCTAAATCAACTCTACTGTGAAGGCATAACACTGCCAGTAGGGTGGTCATATGTCTAAAATGCAACTTGATCGTGATGATGACATCAGGAGGACGGAAGAAAATACTGTGAATCATAAGCAACGACAATAATAGCGAAAACAAACAAAATACTCCCCAGTTATCTGGACAGCCACCCTTGGAGTTTACAGAAACTTAATACCACCAGAGTTTCAAACTACTCCACCCTGTCTTTCTCTCTGTCTCTTCCGCTTTCCACAAAATGCACGTGTTCTAAAAAAATAGTATAAGGGTATTCATATCCCTTTAACACGTGCAAATTATAAAAAAAAAAAAAAAAAAACTTCCAGTGCAAGGTACCTTGGAGTGATACTAGATCTAAAGCTTAGCTGGAAAGCAAACATAGAGTACCAAGTCAGGAAGGCTTGCATGGCTTTCTACGCATGTAGTAAAATCTTTGGTAAGAGGTGGGGGCTTCGTTCAAAGACGGTCTTATGGATGTACACCGCTGTCATACGTCCTATCCCTACTTATGTCACTGGTTTGGTGGCCCACCTTGTGTAGGAACTACAACATTAAAAAATTAAACAGGGTTCAAAGATCAGCAGCAATAGGTGCAAAGGGTGCCATGCGGTTCGACTGAAGCTCTGAATGCAAATACATCACGTCATGCAGCGCAGTAAGATTCAGAGAGTCGGGAGTTCGGTGTGCAAAGCCCTACGGTCATGGTAAATTCTGGATTTGTTACCAGGAAATCCAGCTATGACTCTTACTGATTACACTACACCAAAACTGAATTTTAAGAAAGACTTATCGGTAGCCTTTCCATCCCGGACGGACAGGAAAGAGGCGACGTGATGAGGAAGTTCGAAACAACAATTTTCACCGAATTTTAAAGACTGCAAATTTCTGAGTATTAGCGCCTCCCGAACTCATCTAGTGTATTTGTTGGTGATACACCAGGCTTGTCGGATGCTGAGAAACTATCCTACATCTAAGACAAACGTCGCCATTTTCGTTGATACCCAGGGCGCTATCAAAGTCATAGATTTGGTTAATGTTAGTGATCCAGACTTCACGACTGTGAGATTAGAATGTGGAATCGCTTATATGCATAATAAAGAATGAGGCGATTAGCACTGCTGAGAGGGGAAACCAGCTTTTCGTTATTGTTAGTGACGCCAATGCTCACCACACTACATGGGGCAGCAGCGAAACTAATAATTAAGGTGAGTCTCTATTTGATTACTTAATGGAAACTGATCTAATTATATGTAATGGGGGATCAAATCCCACCTTTATTATTAGTAATATGCAAGAGGTTCTCGATGTGACTTTTTTTGCGAATTCCCTTAACTCCTAATCGTATTTAAAAGCTCAATAAAACGAAAAATAAAAGCCTAAAAGCTTTCTAATATAAAAACTTTAGTTTTGGCAGAAGAATTTCGCAAAGATTAGTTTTCGTTTTTTTCCTTGACGGTGAAATTTTGCAAAGTTTAAAATTATTTAAAAAAAAAAAAAAGAAAAAATTGTGAGAGTAATAAAAAAAAGAAAATATATTTATATCGGTATATGTTTCTGCGATTATTCATTCATATATCTATAATTGCGCATTTGTCGGTGTTTTTTTAGCTGAAATGTCGCTCAAATTTTTTCAAACAGAAGCTCAAATTCGATCTGTATTCGAAGAAATTCCATCGGAAAGCGAAGATGAAAGTGAATCAGACAGTGATCACTTTGAAAATATTCCCTTACCCGAAATTGTTCAACTTACTGAAAAGGAATTAGATATTCTACAAGATAGATCAGTTATTGAGCTGGAATTCAACAAATCCGATGTGCGCATTCATCCCGAGAAGGAACATTTCAAAAGGCTTATTTGGAAGACTAAGGAGGTATCAGTGACATCAGGAGCAACTGCCTTCCAAGGTTCAACTGAATTCCCAGACCAGCTAGAAGAACTTAGTATGCCCTTTCAGTTTTTCCTATATTTCTTCTGTGATGAGCTGTTGGAACTTAGACGAATAGAAACAATTAATAATAGCGAATCTAAGGACCCAAGTAAGACCCTTTTCGTTTCAAAATCCGATCTGATTCGCTACATCGGCTTCCTAACTTTTTCCTCGGTTGTAAAATGTCTAAATATGCGTACATATTTAAATTTTACCATGGGATCTGATGAGATAAAAAACGCCTTGTCCTCAAAAATTTTTGAACAAATAAAGTCTTGTCTACATTTCAATGACAATGAAAAATGTGTTTCAGACCGAAACGATATAAGGTTCCACAAACTTCACAAGCTGCGCCCCGTAATTGCTGCACTAAATGAAAAGTTTTCAAAAATCCCCATGGAAGGATATGTTGACGAACAAATACGTGCTACTAAAATTCGCCACGATTTGAAGCAATATTTACCACTGAAACCATATAAGTGGGGATATAAACAGTTTGTGATGTGCGGAGTTTCGAGCTTCGTATACTCGTATATGTAAGTTTGAAATACTCGTATATAGTGGACTCGAAAATAACTCTTCAAATCGCTACAAGCTGAACCAAATTTGGGATTAAGTGGAAATGTTGTGGTTCGCTTATGCCGGCAAATTCCCAAGGGAAAAAAACATAAGCTCTATTGTGATAATTATTACACCTCAGTGCCACTTTTCTTGCACCTGCGTAAAAAAGGAATCTAGGAAGCTTGGGTACGGTAAGAAGAATGCCTAATTACAAGCTTCCTTTTGATGAATAGAAGGCAGTTCAGGGGAACATCTTTTGAGGTTACAGCGAATTTTCAAGGTTTTAAAATCAGATTAGCTAGCTAAATTAGATTAGCTAGATAGATAGCTAGTTAGATAGCTTTGTGGAACATACAGAATCACTACAAAGTCCAGAAAGTGGTATCTCCGCCTTTTCCACCACCTTATAGATATAACAATTATCTTGGCTGTTATAAAAGCGCTACTGCGAGAAAAAAGGTGTGCTATACTCGTAAGTCCAACAAAATGAAGCAGATTTCCGTTTTTCGAACGAGATGTGCGTCGGCCAAAAGGGGAAGGTCATCTAGCTCCCCCAGTCTTTCAGTCTCAAGCATACACGTCGAAAAGAACAAAATAGCTCCGACTACGGCGCTCATTCCACCAACAGATATCCGTAACGATGGGTTTAACCACTTTCTATTATACTATTGTATTTTCTTTCTTTCCATACTAAATAAATTTTTAAGCAAATATGTATTTTTTTTTTTTTATTAATTTTTATTAATTTAATTCATTTATACTTACATGCTAGACAAAAACGCTTAAAACTACCTTAACTAACTTGACTATCTTATTCTAACTTAATGGCCCTATGCGGGCGCTCTAAGCTAAACTTAATCCTTATCTATGTCTTTCGACTTAATCTATTGCTTATTACTATTTTTATTTAAATAATAATTATGACTAAGTCAAATTTTTTATTTTAAAAAACTTAGTATCGGTAAGCAAATATGTATTTTCTCATACAAATGTTATTAAATTTAAATAAATTGATTTGTGTTTATTTTTACATTGACAAGAGTTTTCCCTATTTCCCCACATTCTTTTTCGCCAATCTACATATCTCTTCCACTCCTAGAAGACTTGTCAGACTTATGACCATGTGAAACTCTTAAACCTTATAAACAAACAAAGTAAGAATAGTATGTCCTTTGTAATCTGAAAAAATTAAAAAGATCTTAGTTTGCTAAGCAACTATTCTTAAATACGCCGTTATGCATATATGAATGAACCACTTTTTCCACTTTTTAGCATTTCCCAATAAGTTTATCAAAAAACTGCGATTGCCATTCATAAATTTTAAGAAGTACCTATGATTTCTTTCATTAAAAACAAATAAATTGCGCATTTGAGGGTTGAGTTAACGGTCAAAAATATTAAAACATTATTAAGAAGACATTAGAACTCCTCCACAATCTGTTTTTAGGAATGTTAAGAACACAGATTGGGTGAAGTGTATGGCAAAGTTGAATTATTATTTATTTATTTTATTTATTTATAACTTTATTAACACGTAAATAAATTACGATGCTAATATAATTTACTGAGCTTTAGCTACCATGACTACTAGCTCGAATTAAGAATAAACATAAAAATAATATTATAACATTCGTATACATATATTAATAATACAAAGTTAACTAAATTAATTTCAAATATAGTTTTCCATTTTGACTTCACAGATTAGTTTGTAGGTTTGGTTGACGTTTTCTTCTGATGGGTTTTTGAGTAAGTTCAGTAAGGATGATTTGGGAAGTAGTGTTTTTGAGACATCTTTGATTTTAGTGCAATCATATACAAGGTGTTTGATGGTGATTATTTCATTTTCGTTACAGAGATGACAGTTCGAAGGGTCAGATTTCGATACAAGATGGCCGTGGGTGATGTTAGTGTGCCCCGTGAGCATTGTGTGGGGTAGATGGTCCTTTCAGCGTTTGGATTAATACCAGAGTAATGATGTCTGTATTGCACCCAATCGTTATATAGTTTCACGCCCCAATAATGATTTATTTCTTTTCTCGTGTCTTTGTTGTTTGGAATGTAAAACGTAGCTAATGGTTCACTTGTTGCGGATTTTGCGGCTTTATCTGCTGTTTCGTTGCCTTTTATGCCAACGTGTCCTGGAATCCACATGAGTTTTATATTATTCCGACTTTCAATTAGTTTGTTGCGGATAATCTCCGGATAGAGCGTTCTGTTGTCAATATTATGCACTGCTTCTAGTATGGAAAGGCTGTCAGAACAGATAATATTTTTTTTTGAGCCTGAGATTTCAATTGCCTTTAAAACAGCCATAGCTTCGGCTGAAAAAAATGAAGCGGCATTTCTAAGAAGACCTTTTGATAGTACAGTACCGTCCTGGATGAAGATAGCAAAGGCTGTGCCAATGTCGTTTTTAGATTCGTCAGTGAAGACAAAATTAAACTTATGTTGTTGTTCAGACTGCATTATTTCAAGGAAACTCTGCTTGTACTGCTCGTTCGAGGTTGTCATTTTTGGTAAGCACTTGAGTTGGGTACTTACACTGCCTCTTGGTAGAGTCCAAGGTGGTTTGGCGGGAGATCGTATAACATTATTCGAAATCGGAATATCCATTTGTTTTGAAAAAAGTATGGTGTTGTAGAGCGTAGAGGGGGTTTTAGCAACTTTTTTGCGGCTTAGACATTGCGCAGCGTCGATTGAGACAAGAAAACTTCTGGATGTACTTAACCTTTGGATGAGGAGTGATGTGAGGTGACGTACTGCAAAAATTATTGAAAAAGTTGAGGCAGTAGTTGTGAGGTCTTTGCATTTTGTAAACAACGTTAAGTCATCTGCATATAGAGAGTGTTCCAAATTTTTATATTTTCTAATAATCTCGCTAAGATCGTCAAAAGCTTTTATAAAAAGGACGACTGAAAGAGGAGATCCTTGGGGAATTCCGTTTTCAAGATTTTTGACTGAAGAATATACATGATCTACTTTTATTCGGAATTGTTTGCTACTTACGAAAGATTTAATAAAATTATAAATTTTTGGCCCAATTTTCCATTCCACAAGCTTTTTAAGGATGATATGGATTCCAATTCTATCGAAGGCTTTTTCAAAATCTATAGATAAAATTGAAACATGTTTTTTAGAGGATAAAGCGGATGCAATGAAGTAAACTGTGTAGTAAGGCATCAGTTGTAGAATGCTTTTGTTTAAATGCCACTTGGTTTGGACTAAGAAGCTTTTTTTTATCTAGGAACCAAAATAGTCTCTTTGAGGTGATTTTTTCAAGTATTTTGCCAGCGCATGGTAGCAGTTATATGGGACGATAACCACTTATTTCGGAAGTGCTCCTATTTCTTTTTGGGATAGGTATGACGCTGGCTGTTTTCCATACTTGAGGGATGACCCCAATATTAAGGATTTCATTGTACAAACATAGAAACCTTTTTTTTAAGTCCATTGGTGAATTTTTTAGCATTGTGTAAGAAATCCTGTCGAAGCCAGGGGTTTTTCCTTTTGCAGAGCGAAGACAGCTTCCCAGTTCTATTAAATTAATAGGAAGCTCAATGGATTTTGCTGTTAAATCAGTTTCATTATTGAGTGTCGCGTTTTTAGTTGATTCTTGTTTCTGGATAATAAATTCGGAGGAAAAGTTTTTGTCCTCTGAATATAGTGACCAAATTTGGGCAAACATCTCTGCAATTTCAAGTGGGCATGTTAAATTTCCAGATGAGGTTTTTATAGTTTTCACCAAAAAACTATTATAGTTGCCTGTTAATGACTTTACATCCGCCCAAAGATTTTTAGAGCTGGAATTGGAGTTTATGTTTTCTGTAAATTTTTGAAAACATAAATTTTTGGCAATTTTTGTAGCTTTCCTAAAACTGCATTGGCTTTGCGGAAGGCTATGAGATTATCATCTGATGGGTATTTTTTTTAGCTTTTTCCAAACATTTTTTTTGATTCCTCTCAGCTCTGCAATCTCCTTATTCCACCAATGGACCTTTTTTTGTTTGATTGGTTTATAATGCGTTTGAGGGTTGGCTATATTGCTGCAAAGCGGATGGATTTTTGGATAGTGGCTGTTTCTTTGTTAATATTTGGCGATTGGTTCTTGTCAGATAAGAAGTTGGAAACCTCAGACTGAAATGAAACCCAGTTAGCTCTATCCGTTTGGAATTTTGGTGGAATTTTTATATTTAATTGCGGAGTTTCGAATGACAATGTTGTCACTATTGGGAAGTGATCACTACCATGCAGTCCCTGAACTGCCTTGACCAGGAGGAGTTGGCGCAGAGTTGAGGCGATATAAAAGTTAAATCTATATGAGTGAGTGTACTATGTGTAGAGAAGTGGGTAGGTTACCCGTCGTTTAAGAGGACAAGGTTTGAGTTATTTAGGAAATCTTCTACTATTCTGCCACGGCTATTGAGAGAAGATTATCATCCATAATGGATTCCATGAGTTGAAGTCTCCAGTGACAATAATTGTAGTTTGGAAGCCATTAATAACGTCTTCCAAGTCTGTGGCACTTAATGTTTGTTCTGGATGAATATATACTGAGATTATTGTTATTTTGAAGAAGTTGAGTTGGACTCGAGAGATGGGTTCGTACTTTCTATTGCTGTAGATCTTGGTAGTGTGTTCTGAATAGGTTTTGGGTGAGATGAACTGTTTAATACATTGGTGTAAGAAGAAGAGAGAGTTGAGGAGGGATTTTGTTCATTGTAAATTTGTCTTTTTTTCACAGTTTTAATTTTGAGTATTTCTTTAGCCTGCAAGTAACGTGGGCATTGTCTCAAAGATGATGGGTGCGGTTCAGCGCAGTTAGTGCAAGAAACACGTGTACAATTATCAGGGGGTGAGGTGGTAAATTGCAAGTGACACAAGAAGTTTTAACTTTACACCATTTAGATGTGTGCCCCAGCAACTGACAATTACGGCAGCACATCGGGTTGGGAAAGTATTCTTCGACTCTTACATTGTACCAACCAATATTAAGAGAGGTGGGGGGACGGAAGAAGTTAAATGCAAACAAGACCAGGCCTGTACAAACCATTATAGGCTTGCCTTCTTTATCTACTGATGGCTTCGTGAATTTATACACGCTTGCACACCTTGTGCTTTCATTTCCTGAGCAATTTCGTTTTCTGGTACATTTATGAGACAGGGAGCGTAGACTGTACCTTTGGATTGATTGAGGGTTGAATGAAGTGTCACCGGTATTGAGCAGAGGTTAGAAAGTCTTTTTTTTTGATAGGAACAGATCGGCTATTTTTTTTGATTTTGCTAAGATCAATAAATTGCCATCGCGTAGTTGAGTTATGGATTCATAACCAGTGCTTATGCTATCAATTGCTTTTTTTAGCAAAAATACGCTGAAAGATGTTAGTTTTGTGTCTTTGTCTGAAGGAGAGATAATAATGAATTTGGGGTTTGGAGAGTTCGAACTAATTGGTAGGGATGTATTTAAATCCAGAGGTGGTAAATTAGTAGATTTTCTTTTTTTTTATATTTTTCGGTTCGGAAAGGGACTCTAAATCGAGAATATCGAACCGACCACTCGATTGAGCACGCGTCCCAGGGGCCATAGTTTTATAGAAATTTACCTTACTTTGTAATTAGATTTTCCACCCACTAACACACAAGAAAAAAAGAAATTAAAAAATAAAAGAAGTAAATTATAAGCGAAAAGAATTCACTACAATCACACGTGAGATAACTGACCGGCTTGAAGGTTAGTCGGTGACTGAGTTGAATTATTACCTTAAGAACGTTCCTTTATTCAGCCCCACTCGCCACCTGATGTTGACCGGATGGCGAACGTTTTACCCAAGACAATGAATAAGGCTGTACACAAAGCCTGACTAGTCAGTATATATGATATGTATAAGAAAGAATGAGGGGTAAACCTCATTGTGGAATATTATGATATAATGTGGACAGTAGTCTCATATAGAATTCCTAGCATGCGTATCGCAAGGCAAAATCGATAGAAACTGCCCTTCAATCCCTGGTAGGAGCCATTGAGAGATCTTTTTAAAACAAGGATTTCACGATGCTATCTATCCTTCACATTAAGAAAACTTTCAGCAATGTTAATACAGAAGTCTTAATCGAGCAAATGCTAAAAAGGCAAGCTCATGCGGACGACATTGTGATAAACATATCGGAAAAGTTTCATCTTGCAATAAGAGCTGAGACGGAATCAGGTCCTGATAAACTCGTTAAGTAAACTGACAAGGATGGTCTTTCAGTTAACGCCGAAAGACCGAAGTGGTCCCTCCAAAGCTAAATGGCATGGAACTCAAATCTTATACCATGTCAGATACGTGGGGTCGTTCTTGATAGGAAACTCAAGTTCTGACCAGGACTGTGTCAAGAAAGCCTACGTTGCTCTTTACTCCTGTTGAAGGCCTTTACGGTGTACTAGTCTGGTGGACAGCACAGGAGAAGAAAAGTGACACTGATCTTCTAGGGAAAGCTCAGAGGTTATCTTACATCTGCATAACGGATGCTTTAAAAACAACTCTCACCGCTGCGCTGAAGACAATCCTCTACTTACTATGATATCTACGGGAGGCCAATAGCAGCTGCAGTAGCATTGAGGAAGAAGTTGAGGGTAGGGTTTCAATTAACACGGTAGAGGGTAGCGATATTGTACTATATATACATATATAGTCGGGTAGCTAT
Organism: Pocota personata; assembly: GCA_963082735.1. Taxonomy (NCBI): domain Eukaryota; kingdom Metazoa; phylum Arthropoda; class Insecta; order Diptera; family Syrphidae; genus Pocota; species Pocota personata. The sequence continues at coordinate 83,390,057 of OY720429.1, forward strand.
AAAAACCTAGAAATCACCGACAGCAGGATCCAAGGTGGTAAAATAATGCTGTAGGTTTCTGAAGGAGATCTCTGACAGATGCGATGTTTCCCTGTGCTGGGTTTCAGCACACAGGGCGTCCCGGGCAACTTCAAAGCATACAAGCTGGGAACGAAAGGTGCAGGTGGGAAGTTCTCTGAAAATAAGGAGGAACCGTCTGCTCCTTTAAAGTTCCGCCTTGATACTGAAGCCAGAAAAAAGGCAAACAGCATGTGGAACAACATCAGCACTTCTCTTTCGTAGAAACAGATCTGGCCTAACATGGATCCGAAGAGAAGGAAAAGATTTCTGTCCATAAATAGAAAATGCCTAAGCTCTATAATATGAGCCCTCAATGGGCACTGCATGATAGGTGGGAATGTTTGAGGCTGGGTGTTTTCTCCAATGATTTCCGTAGAAGCTGTAGAGGCAACAATAAATCACCTTTAATGCACCTGTCCTGCCCTATAAATGTTGAAAAAGAAAACTCTCGTGAAATACTTCTATGAAGATCTTGGCGACTTAGCCATTCGCGATATCTACAAAATAAAGAACTGTGTCTAAGTGGTTCTTCCTTATGGGAAAGCATATCATGTAAGGTTCCTGGTGCTGGTAATCCGGTACTCTTCGTGGTATTTAAATAGGACAGCCACCTAACCTAAACTAATCTTACCTAAGCAGGAAGTCTTGAGTTTTTAGAAGTTCATTTTATTTTATTTTTAGATATTTAGATACTATTGTAACTTACCATTTACTAAAACCTAGTATATATAAAGGAGTTTGATAAATGTTGATATTACTATGGGTATAATAGAAAAACTTAAAGCCGACTACCACCTAAATGGCTGGATGTTTTTCTTCAAACTTCCTCTAAAATTAACAGTAATTTAAAATGAATGGTTTTCTTGAAAACTGTTGCAATAATTTCGGTTAAGTGCTACTAGATAACGTACCAGGGTTAACAAAAGAGTTTCGTACCAATTTCAGAGCTATAGCCGTACCTTCATATTCTTTAATTTAAAAAGAGAAAGATCGAAATGAGCAATGTGTCACTGATAATAGTACATTTAAACAAAAAATTTAAAAATTGTGCAAAAGGACTCAAATCGAGGATTTTATTATTATAACCCCATATGTGTTTTTCAACTAAATAAATAAAACTAATGTTAAACTTTTATAATTAATATTGTAATTTATTGGCACACCATTATTCAAAATTATTTGAAACAAATGATTTGGCATTGATTCAACTTAAGGCTTGAGGATATTCCGGGTCAGAAATGGTCAAGTATTCTCAATAGCTTATTGGAGCTCTTCAACTGTAAAAAATTGCCGATTCTCAGCATAAACTTTTCAGACGAGCCGACCCGAAATATTCTTAACCGGGTTAGCATTTACTGAATAAGCTGGATAATCGAGTAAAAGGCAATTTTGCCTCCCAAACCATGTCCTTCGTCCAAAGGCTTTCATGAAAGATTTGGTATACACTTAGCCCACTCCCCAGATATATTGACTATGAGTGAAACGTTACTAAAAACGGACAAGAAAGTTACAATCCGTAACTAATAAAGAGAGCATGTCGTTGCGATATTTTTAAAACAAATGCAACGTATCTTCCTATATAGAAGATATTTCCGAGATTCGTAAGAAATTGTATCACAGAACTACTCGTATTGTTATCATTTTTTTTTAGCAGAAATTGGGCGTGTCTCCCAAAATTTGTACCCGAAGTTGACAGATTCTGATGAGATATTCGCAATAAGACCTAATCATCACCGTAAATAGCTTTGAAAACACAATATATGCTTCTTTTAAGAAAACACTCCTAAAAAGTGGGCGTGGCCATGTATAAGGTATGAACGAAATATAGAGAAAATCAACGTCTACATATTTTACCTAGACAATATTTTTCAGTTTCCAGGATAAATATTGAGTAAAATAAAATTGTTTGAATGAGATCCTTCATTTCGTTGGATGTTATTCAGTTTAGTTTTAGTTTATACATATATGGCTTATATTCCACAACGAATTCATATATAAATCATACATTTAAAGTCTAAACCTTTTCCTCAACTATAGATTTTATGTACGCATTCTTCACTTAAAATATGAATCTACTTTTGGAGTATACGACTTGAAGAATCTCACTCGGATTTCTTCTCAAATTGGGTATATTGCAAGGAAGCGGAATACATCCTCTCGTATTTTAATTGTTGTGCCCACACAAATTGCTCTGTCCGAACAAGACGTTTCTTGTGACATTTCAGTCTCCTATTCTAGTACATCAGAGCCGAAGCGCCGATATCCCAGTTCAACACATATGCAATCATTGCAACTGACCCACTGCGGCGAATACACAAGTGCTGTCATACTGACCCACCCAACAAATAAACGAAAAGGTAATCAAGTATTCAATATCAAGTGTTACGTATTCTTGCGACCACCTGTATAAACAAACAAGTGCAAGAATGCAACAAAACGACAGTAATAGAGGAAGCATTGAAAACAATGAAGAGGCAGTCCATCACTGTCACAATCACCAGAAGGAAAGTCGCCTAAAAATTAAACAATACTGTAATATGCGAGCTACGGCTCGAGTAGATAAAACAATTATTCTGTGAAATTATTTCTTTATTTTCTACTCTATAGAACAATTCAAGTTCACACTATACTATTCTTCGCAAATTCTTTTCTTACAAGGTCTCTTTCCTCTCAAATCACTTTATCTCCTTTCAATTACTTAATTCACAAATTCAAACTAATTACTTTTTCTTGTTTACTCTCAACTTTCAATTTATCACCAAATTACAACTTCGCCTTATTATCACTTTTCCAATCTCTTCGCCACGGTTCTAAAACCAACTGTGTTTTTTTTTGATCGCCATCTGTCCTTATATAGCAGAAGTTTCTGATAGCCAGAAACTTCTAGCAAATTCTTCGACCACTGGAACAAGAGAAATAATTCTTGCAGTTATAATTCCCTAATATTATCCCTAATATTATCCCTAATATTATTTGTCTCTTTCGTTGACATGAGCTGTGGAGACTTCGTCCCAGACACGAACCTCGAATGAAGGACAGTTTGAACCAAAAATTCTGCCAGAATGGAAAGTCACTTCGGAATTTGCTGCATAGACATAGGCGCGTAGTTATTATTATGCTACACTGCCCCCCTCTTAGACGTGTTCGTCCCGAACAAGTGCATACTCATTTCGGCCATTGTATCGACTCAGTCGGTCCACATGAACCACTTTCATTTTGGCCCTTGGTCCTCGCTGGATGCGGTAGACAACATCGTTGATGCGGGTTACTATTCTGTAGGGACCTTCCCAGTTCCGCTGTAACTTAGGTGATTTCCCCTTTTGGCGATGGGGATTATACAGCCACACCAGATCTCCTTCCTGGAATCCTGACGTTGTTGCCTTGGCATCATACCTGGTCTTCATGCGGTCGCTCGTCATCTTAATCTGGCTTCTGGTCCTTTGGTGTATGTCCCTAAGCCTTTCCCTAAGGTCCGCCACGTACTCTTCTTCATTTCTGGGCTCATTGGTAGGAGATCCAAATTTCACCTCACTGGGTAAACGAGCTATTCCACCAAATAAGATTTCGAACGGCGTATGTCGAGTAGTGCTATGCACGGCACTTCTATAGGCCATCAAAAACAAGGGAATCTGCCGGTCCCAATCCCGTTGGTAGTCACCTACGACCTTCGAGAGATGTTCGTCCAAAGTCCTATTGAAACGCTCCACCATACCGTCCGACTGTGGATGAAGCGGGGTTGTCCTTGTCTTTTTGATTCCGAGTAGTTGACACATCTCTTGGAAGATTCTTGACTCGAAGTTCCGCCCTTGGTCAGAATGCAATTCCAAGGGCACACCGAATGTGCTAACCCAATTGTAGACGATCTGCTCCGCCACGGTTCTGGCTTCCTGGTTAGGGATCGGAAACGCTTCCGGCCACTTACTGAAGTAGTCCATCACTACGAGTATATACCGATTACCATTGTCGGTTTCCGGAAAGGGCCCTGCGATGTCAATGGCGATTCGTTCGAAAGGTGCTCCCACGTTGTATTGGTGCATCTTACCTCGAGTTTTGATTCTCGGACCCTTGCTAGCTGCACACACGTCGCATTTTCTGCACCAGTCTTCGATATCTTCCTTCGCTTTTAACCAATAAAAACGTTCTCGTACCTTTTCTAGCGTCTTATTCACTCCCAAGTGGCCTCCGGTCGCCCCGCCATGCATTTCCTGTAACACCTCCTTGACCCTCGTCCGCGGTACTACAAGCTGCATTACAAACGATTTTCCGTCGGAGGATTCCCATTTTCTTCTCAGAACACCTTCTTGGACATGGAGGGAGTCCCACTGCGCAAAATATGCCTTTAAGGTCGGGCTTCTGTGAGAGATGTCCTGATGATCCGGTTTCTCCATGTTCTCCTTCCAGGCCAGAATCGGCTCGATATCGGGGTCTTCCTTCTGAGCGTTCCGGATCTCATCTACGCTCCAGCCGGCGATAGGTTCGGCTCTCATTCTTTGGATGGAAACCAGCTCCCGTTCTTCCTGACGCGCACAATGTTTACAATCCGTTCTGCATGGTCTCCGGGACAGTGCATCCGCATTAGAGTGGAGTTTTCCTTTACGATGCTGTATTTCGTAGTCGTAGATTTGCAGCCTTTCGATCCATCTTGCGACCTGACCCTCAGGACTCTTGAACTGTAATAGCCATTTTAATGCTGCATGGTCTGTGCGAAGAACGAACTTCCTCCCGTAGAGGTATTTGTGAAAATGCTTCGTAGCCAAGATCAAAGCTAGAAGTTCCCGCCTTGTCACGCAGTAGTTCCTTTCTGGCTTAGAGAGCACCTTGCTGAAGTACGCAACCACCTTCTCTTGGCCGTCATGCACCTGGGAGAGTACGGCTCCTACCCCGACATTACTAGCATCTGCATCCACAACGAACGTTTCCCCGGGAGTGGGGTAAGCCAGTATCGGGGCATCGCATAGCCGTTGTTTAAGTGCCTTGAAGCTCTTCTCGCACTCAATTGACCATTTGAATTGTTTTCCCTTTTCCGTCAACTGGTGCAGGTTCTTTGCGATCCCGGCAAAATCCTTCACGAACCGTCTGTAGTAGGTGGCTAGGCCCAGGAAGCTCCTTAGTTGGTGTTTGTCTTTGGGGACTGGCCAGTTTTTCACCGCTTCGACCTTCTCCGGATCGGTTCTCACTCCTTTCGCTGAAATTATGTGTCCCAGGTACTTGACTTCCGCTCTAAACAGGGCGCACTTCTTGGGGTTGAGCTTCAGGTGGGCACTTCGAAGCCTTTGAAACACATCCCTTAGATTGTCTCGGTGTTGCGCAAACGTTTTTCCTACGACGATGACATCATCCAAGTATACCAAACAGGTTTTCCATGTTAACCCTTGCAGGACACATTCCATCAATCGCTCGAAAGTCGCCGGAGCATTGCACAGCCCGAATGGCATTACCGTGAATTGCCATAGCCCATTTCCTGCGGTGAAGGCGGTTTTCTCCCGGTCTTCTGGATGGATCTGTACCTGCCAGTAGCCACTCTTCAAGTCGAGAGTGGAAAACCATCGGGCTCCTGATAGTGTGTCTAGCGTGTCGTCAATCCGTGGCAGAGGGTAGCTGTCTTTCTTGGTGACGTAATTGAGCTGCCGATAGTCCACGCAGAACCGCGTGCTGCCATCTTTCTTCTTAACCAGTACAACCGGTGATGCCCACGGACTTTTGGAACTTTCAATCAGACCTTCTTTCTCCATTGCCGACACCATCTCTGCAACTTCTGTCTGCTTTGCCAATGGAAGGCGCCTAGCAGGCTGACGAATTGGTCTAGTATCACCAGTGTCTATTCGATGTTGTACCAGGTGTGTTCGGCCGTATTCTCCGTCCTGTGAGGCAAATACATCAGCGTACTCATTGATAAGATTCTCTGCCATAGTTCGCTGCTCCTGATTCAGCTCACTGGACTGGAGAATCGTCTCTCTCGCTTCCGCTGTCCAAGGTGATGGGAGAAGTTTTGGAGCATCACGTTCAGATATTGTTGCGACGGCGGTAATCGGCGTGCATTTTCCAGTCACCTCCCCTCGCCTTAGTTTGACAGTGTGTGGTCTTGCGTTCAAAACCCTCACTGGAACCATGGTGTTCTTTGGTTCGACTAACGTCTTTCCCACGATGTAGTCTTGAGAATTCTTCTCTGGGTCTGGTTCTACTATGTAGAATCGGTGGCTCCCAAGATCACCTTCCAGCTTCGTCCAAATGATTGTCTCTGAAGACGGCGGCAAAACTTCGTCTTTGCTGATGACTGTCCTGAGAGTTACGGCATTCTCATTTCCGTACACCATCGGAATCTCCACATTTCGATACCTCAGTACTTGCATCCCGATGTCCAAGATTACTTCATTTGCTTTCATGAAGTCTACTCCGATGATGCACTCGTCGCATATATCTGCCACCAGAAACGCATGGGAGAACGTCAGTCCTGCCAGAGTAATCGTAAGACGAACTTCTCCAAATACCTTCGCCATTTCCCCTGTTGCAGTCTTCAGGCAGTAGCTGTTGGTGTTGTGCAGCCAGGAGCTTTTGACGATATCTCTTCTTACAATGGAGGCAGTGGCACCTGTGTCGATGGTGGCTACGCACTTCTTCTCGTTGATTAGTGCCTCCACTGTCAGGCTCTTGTTACCCCGTTTGGTTTGCGAAACTTGAATGGTGGTCCTGGGGGCCTCGATTCCAGTAACCAACTTCTGCCCCGCGAAGTTGGTCCTTACGCATTTCCCGACTGCTGGTTTTGCGAAGTCTGACTGACAGGATGGATGTTATCACCGCCAGATGCTTCCTCTCTGCTTCTCCTACTTCCGCAATGTGAACAATTTCCTCGTCTAGGTGCACTTCTGCACTGCCGTTGTAGGTGTCCCGTTTACTGAGTTCTGCCTTTAGTTGAGTTATAGTTAGTTTTCCCAATTTGCGACCCATTTTGCGCAACTAATTAACTCAACACAGAAATCGTTTTTTTTTTTTTTTTTTTTTTTTTTTTTTGTGCAATTTCACACCACGGAAATAGTTATTCACAGAATAAGTTTTATCCCACTTCTGACACCAATGTAATATGCGAGCTACGGCTCGAGTAGATAAAACAATTATTCTGTGAAATTATTTCTTTATTTTCTACTCTATAGAACAATTCAAGTTCACACTATACTATTCTTCGCAAATTCTTTTCTTACAAGGTCTCTTTCCTCTCAAATCACTTTATCTCCTTTCAATTACTTAATTCACAAATTCAAACTAATTACTTTTTCTTGTTTACTCTCAACTTTCAATTTATCACCAAATTACAACTTCGCCTTATTATCACTTTTCCAATCTCTTCGCCACGGTTCTAAAACCAACTGTGTTTTTTTTTGATCGCCATCTGTCCTTATATAGCAGAAGTTTCTGATAGCCAGAAACTTCTAGCAAATTCTTCGACCACTGGAACAAGAGAAATAATTCTTGCAGTTATAATTCCCTAATATTATCCCTAATATTATCCCTAATATTATTTGTCTCTTTCGTTGACATGAGCTGTGGAGACTTCGTCCCAGACACGAACCTCGAATGAAGGACAGTTTGAACCAAAAATTCTGCCAGAATGGAAAGTCACTTCGGAATTTGCTGCATAGACATAGGCGCGTAGTTATTATTATGCTACAATACAAATATATTAATACAATACAATAAGAGAATCAAACGAAAAGTAACTGTGTCGTGTCTCCTTTCCATCTCCTTTGCATCTCGTCCAATACAACATTGGGGGCAGCGGTGGGATTTCTAGGATAAAGCATCTGCCTAGAATCCCGAAAACAATTCAGTGCCGTAAAGTGTAAAGTCACAAATTCATTGAATAATAGAGTACTATTGGAGTCCAGAAATCGGTCGAATAAGAAATTAACTCCAATTTACGAAAGACCTTATAAAATCGTAGAAATCTTATCTCCCATAAACTTCAAAGTAAAAATAGGCGGGGAAGAAAAGGTAATACTTAATAACCACATAAAACCCTACACACACAGAAACACATCTTAACAATAACAAGTCACTGAACAATAAACCTAAGAAGCACAAATTTGCTGAAGCACCTACTCTTGTTTTCTTTATTTTTCCCAGTCTCAGTATCATTTTATGTCTCCTAAGCTCAACACTGGCACATTGAATAAAACTGGTGTATACCTAGGACGAATGGGTGTTTTAAATAAATCATTTACAAAATGGACATTCCGTTCAACTTTAATTACTCAGTGACGAAAATTAATACGAAACATGAAATCGTTGTCGGATCTCTGCACAAATACGGTTAAACAATATCGATAACGATGAAGATCTTACACAATCTCTTACTAAAGATTTAACAAAATAACAAAGACCTAGAGACAATACTACTCAAGTCAACAAGAAGTAGAAGAAGCACATTTAAGCAGAACGAAGGCGGCATGTACCCAACGCAATGGGGTATGTCTAAAAGTCTTTACTCAGAACAATGGACGAGTATGATGCGTCCAAGATAGACAAGGCGCTACAAGAACTTACTGAAAGGCAAGAGAGTTTGTACCAACTGTCAGAAAACCAGACCACCGTAATCTCACATCTCATAGACTCATTCAACGAATCAAGAAATCACATGAACAATCATTTCAACACCATCGTCGAAGAAATAACGAAAAATACCATAAAGTGAACGAATTTATAAAATTTCCAAAAAAAAAATACTACACAATTTCGACGAAATAGCAAACATATTTTCTATGTGCGCTTCACAAATACTAGAATGTTTTTCTACTATTTGTGAAGCGCACATAGATAATATGTATATCTGAACTATTAGCTATCATACAGGAAACAAAATTAGGTAGATTAGACAGTCGCTTCTTAAATTTAGACATATTCATTTCGACACTGAACCAAATCCAACTCAAACTTCCACATGGAGCAAGATTTCCAGAGAATTAACTTACCCATAATCAATTCTATGCGAACACCAGTCCTATTTATGTAAATAATAAAACTATGATACAAGTGAGTATCCCTTTAGTAAACGAGACATTCCAGTTGTTTAGAGTTACAGCACTTCCTATTAAATCGAGTTCAAATATTTACCGGTGCACAACAATGGAGAGTGAGATAATCGCTACTAATGAAAATTACAGAAGGCACATATTCCTAAACGGAAAAGATCTGAGTAAATGTACAACGTACTCGACGAACTATGTTACACAACTAATTTCAGGAAATGCGAATCCGTCGACTTGTGAGACCAAAGTGTCCAAATTAAGCCACGAAATTTGGTTCAACTTAATTAGTAAAATTAATTAATTAATAACTAATGGCTCTACATCATACCTGAACCCACTAACGCAAGAATTTTATGCGGTGACGCACCAATAAACCTAAAACCGGCGTCAAATGAAAGATACAACTCTACCTCGATTAGATACTATTTCGAAAACGTGTTACCAACAGAAGCATTAGGCATTCCTGTAAGCCTTTCGCAAATACCACGCCATACCGTACACGTAGAGGAGCTAGATTTAGACAAATATAGCATAAGCATCAAGAATTTAGCTAATTCAAATAAAACACTGCTTTCAATAAATCACAAAAGTATTTTTCTTCTGCCACAATCTTTGTTATTTGTTTAATTGGCATGTTGATATTCATAATAAATAGATATTTCAAGATAAAGCTGTCAATAGACAGGGCAGTAGCAAGCAATGTTACTCAAGAGTCGAATGTAAGCTTTCAGTGGTCAAAAAAAAAAAAAAAAATAAAAAAAGAGATATGTACATGGTAGCATAGGAAATAAAAATAAATACAAATGTAAACTAATAAAGTTAAAAAAAGAGAGATAAATTGTAAAAACAAATATTTGAAAACATAATTATGAAATATATATAGGTAATATAAGCAACAAAATGAAAACTCATAAGCAAAAAAACACCAAATACGAGTAATAACCAAATGTAAAATAACAGGCAATATTAATATACCGAAAGTCTTCCCTCCTACGTCGTGCGCCTTTCAAATTTTAAGTGGGGTGTACTGTTGAGCCCACACACATTGCTGTGCCCGCACAAGACGTTTCTTGTGACATTTCAGTCTCCTATTCTATTACGATAACCTAGTTCAGCACATGTGCAAACATTGCAACTGACCCACTGCGGAGAAAACACAAGTACCGTCACTGACCCACACGTCGGACGGATCTAATTACTTTGCTGACCTATAGAGCGCACGATAGGAAAATAAAACGAAAGACATAGAGGAAGCATTGAAACGAAGCAGACCACCACTGAATCACAAGAAGGCAAGTCGCCTAAAGAATAAAATAATACAAATACAGTAGCTGTGTCGCGTCTCCTTTTTGCATCTCGTTAAATACAACATCATATTACAAAGATCACGCAATATAGGTAGTTCTGGACAATGTGGAATGAAATTCAGATTCAGCAGCTCTTCACTGATTTTAAAAATTGTGCTTATCATCTCTGTTGAGTTGCAGTTTAAAAAGTACGTTTTCTCTTCTAGGTAATTTAGCCTGCTATAATACATTTTATACTGGGAAGACTGCGCATCATTAACAAATTTCGCATACATGTTCCGACCTATTTTTTCTAGTGAACTGTTTAGTTGACCTTTTAGCGAGTCATATTGTTCATCGGGTGAAATGCATACATATATTTATTCCACAGTCTGATACAAGGTGCTCCCATTCTTCAATGAAACTTGCTTTGTTTCTTATTACAGTACAATTATAGGAACAATAGCCCCACACTTGCCTCCATACTGATGCTACAGTCGACCGAAATTTTTTTATTTTAAACCATGGGTTACATAGCTATACCTGAAATAGATCCTGGGAAGGTCGGAGTGGAGGTCTAGAAACCAAAAGGTAAACAAAAAGAACCTACAGTGAAGTAGCAAAAACACAAAAGCAACAATGGAGAGTACAAAAGAAAAAGAAGAAACACGGATGGGGATATATATATGTACATCCAAAAGTCGGCAGAGGCCGCGGCTGTTGGCGAGGGCTTGGCCTCGAAAGGGGATAAGTCGCCAGTGGCTCTAACTCTCAAACCAAATAGCTTTGGATTACAGCACCTCTTCTTTGCAGCAGATGTAACTGAAGGGGCTGAAACTATAACACCGGCCGCTCGAAAAGAGGACGAGCCAGTGATCCGAAGAAGGAAAATCTCTGGAGCCCAGCAAAGGAAAAGGGCTATAAAAAGAAAGAGACTGGAGATGGAGAAGCAAAGGAATCCTGCTTCAAACCCAAGCTATCTTACTTCGACGCGCAGGGAGCCGCGGTTGGAACACCCTACTCTGTCACCAGAGGATGCCTCGGCAAACTCTGATGGCATGAGGAGGATGCGTCCTCACGCAGAGCTACAGCAAAATAAAAGAAATAGAGTCGCCAAAGAACAACGACCACAATCTAGGCTTACCTCTGCCCCACCAGGGCGAGCTAACGCTGACCCAGGGAGGAGCGAGGGAAGTACTGTCTAACACGAATAGGCCGTCAACTTCAAGAGGGCAGGCAGCCGCCTACTGGAGATGGTGGTCTACAATAGGAACAATGAGGATGGGAAGATACCAGAGGAATCACAGGAACGTTTCCAGAAAGCCCTCAACGCTCTGTGAGAATCCGACGACTTCCCTGAATTTCCTGAGGGCAGGTTTCAATGGTAACCGCTACCACATCCGCTATCAGGATAATGCCTCGACTGAGTTGCTGCGGAAACTAACAGCCAGACTTGATGGTTGGGAAGGAACTAAGCTAGAGGTTCTACTAGCGGAGAAGATTCCCAATCTAACCAGGGTGTCCGTCTGGATCTCAGGTGTAGTAGAGGAAACTGCAACGCTGTTTGCGCGGATGAAGCTGCAGAATAAGAACCTCAAGACGTAAAAGTGAAAACTCTACCACGCAAAGGAAGAGGCAGGCAAAGGTCAACTGATCGTGGTAGGGATTGACGAAGAATCCCTAGGGTCACTTGCTCTACAAGGGGGTAAAGCACTTTACGGCTTTCACCAAGTTAGCTTCGTGATCCCTTCATTCCATGAGGTTAAATGAAGGTAATCCAAGCAAACTTCAGCACAGTAGGGTGGAAACTGTCAACCTCTGTGCCTACCATTCAGCAGGAAAGGTGGATATCGCCCTTATACAGGAGCCGTATTGCCTGAATAATAAGGCAACAGGATGGGGGAACAAACTGAAAGTGATAGCAGACAACGGAGACAGTAAGTGTATTGTGGCGCAAAAGAATACTAAAATATATCTCCTTTATCCCACAGATCAGTACAAGCGATTTAACAGCAACGAGCCTCGAATATAGGGTGAGAAATGGTGAGACCAACCAAGTCATTTTGGCCTCTTGCTATCTCCCCTATGACTCCCCGCAACCTCCACCTAGTGAGGAGATAAAGATATAGAAGGATCTTATAGTGGGGATGGACGCTAACGCCCACCACATTAACTGTGGAAGCACGGACTTTAACAAAAGAGGTGAGTGTTTGGTCGATTTTGTAAATATTGGAAATTTAATTACTTTAAACGAGGGCTGTACACCAACTAACCTTATGTGATGTTCGGTGTATGCATCTGGTGTCCAACTGGAAGATCAATAGTGAGATCTCCTGGTTGTGTTTTGATATTGTAATTGATCCCAATAAACCTATTAAACAAAGAAGTCCTTAAAGTACAGAAGTGCATCATAGAATCCTTTGTGGCCGCCTGTCCTCTGAACCTGGTACCTAGAAGATCTAAGCAAAAATGGTGGAATGGCGACCTCCATGAATCAAGGAGAGTTGCTAGACAACGCCTTAACAAAGCTTTAAGAACAAATGAAGGAGCAGACTGGGAATCTTATCAAGAAAGTAAAAGAAGCTTCAAGAGAGAATCATGGAAAACATTCTGAACCAACGCATGCGACAACAATGGAGCAGCGCTATTAAAGAAAATCCTGTCCAAGGAACCACTAAGTTATCAGCTTTTACAAGCGGGCACCAACTTGGCAACCGCAGTCGATACCTTGGAGACGCTGTTGTGCGCACACTTCCCAAACTGTTTCAATAAGGTAGCCACACCTTTCAAGTGTGGGCTTACTCGTGCTGAAACTAAATGGGAAGATACTGACAACCTATGTAGTTGATGCATATAAAGTGGCCTGGGCCATTAACTCATTTGCATCATATAAATCACCGGGTATGGACGGAATACTTCCCATCTTTTGCAAAAAAGGGATGGAATTAGACACAATAAAGAAAACCCTGGTTAATATCTTTACGGGATGCCTATATCTAGGATACATGCCAACACAATGGCAAGAAGTGAGAGTGGTGTTCCTACCAAAACCCGGGAAAGATTTTTCGACGGCGAAGGGTTATAGACCTATTAGTCTAAGGTCATTCTTATAAAAAACAATGGAGAGAATCTGTGATAACTATATCAGAACACAGATTTCAAACCCGCGGCTGTGCCCCAATCAACACGCATACCTCAAAGGGAAATCAGTTGAGACGACACTACAAAACGAAGGAATCAGTCGTAGGCGTTTTTCCGGATATCGAAGGGGCATTCAGCAATGTCAAAACTCAAAAAATTATGGATGCACTCTCGATATACTGTAATAATCAAATAATAAACAATTGGCTAGAACACATGCTATCAAATCGCATCATCACAGCTTCACTGCGAGACGAAACAAGAAGGGGAACTCTTCGTATGGGAACACCACAGGGGGGATAATATCCAGTTTTCTGTGGGTGGCCACAATGGACAACATTCTAAAAGCACTATATGTATATGCAAAACACCCTACGAATCATAATGGAATGGGCGGAGGAGAGTGGACTAGGAATAAATTCAAATAAAACGGAACTGGTTTCACAAAGAAAACCAAAACTAGTGACTTTCACATTCCACAACTTGGAGGAGCATCAGTGCAACTCCGTTACAGCGTTAAGTACCTGGACATAATATTAGACAGGAAACTTACCTGGAGAAAGAACCTGGAAGTAAGAGTTACCGAAGCTAAAAGGGCATATTGGATATGCAGGAGGGACATCGGAAAGACATGGGGCCTGAAACCGAAATAGGTCCACTGGATATACGAATGCTTAATAAAACCTATCATCTTCTACGGAGTAGTTGTATGGTGGCCAGTGCCAAAAAAAAGTACGCAAGAGACTTGTTAACAATGATGCAGCGTATGGTCTGCTTAGGCATTACAGGAGCACAATCCTCAACACCAACAGCGGCCATAGAAGCGATTTTAAACATCCTACCAGTGCACCTCGAAGCGAAGAAGATTGCTGGTCTTTCAGCTGTAAGGCTTAGAATCACCGACTTTTCAACGAAGGCGCTAACACGGGGCATCGGAAAATTACCAAAATGATAAGAGAAATGACACCGCTCATCGATTCTCCTAGTGATGTTGTTGTTGAAAAATCTTATACGTTCGCCAACAGCTCCGAAACAATTTTCGCCCACAAGAGAATCTTGGACGAACGAAAGGACGACAAGAAACTCCAAAGGGTCATCGGTATATACAGACGGCTCTAAAATATCAGGGGAATCAGGGGATGGCATCTTCTGTGCTAACCCACTGATTGAACTTGCTATTCACCTACGAGGAGAACCATTAGTAATCGTGTTCCAAGCAGAAGTCATTGGAATTATAAGAGCAAATAGACATCTGCTCGGACAGCAAAGTAGCAATTAGCGTGATCAAAAACCCTATGTCAAAATCAAGACTAATAAAGGAGTACAAAATTAAATTGAACCTACTTGCCAGGCGTAATAGAGTCCACCTTATATGGGTACCGGAGCATGAAGGTACTGGGATCCCCAAGGATACCGTATCTAACACACCTCAGCAAGAAAGGAATCGGTGATATAATTTAGTTCGCTGGACGAACAAGACTATTTTCCGATCACTATATGACTCCCATGACTCCCATTGATACTCCCATGATCCCAATACCTACATCCTCTCTCATCACTTAATTCTCATTACATTACTTTTCCTACAGCTCGACAGACGAGGGGAACGCAATGGGCTCAGTGGAGGCCTAAGTGAAGAGCACAAACTCACCCTCTTAAACCAACCAACCAACCAACCATGGGTTACACATATGTTGTTGATGCAGCGTCCTTATACCGAAGAAATTGCTCTCTTAGCTTCAGACAATTTTACTTCTAACACCCGGAATTTTCATATGCCCAAACTCGATTCTGCCTTTTATAGCTTCTTTCATGTCGTTGATGAACAGAATAAACAGTAACGCACTCAGGATACATATTTATTTCACACCCATTGTTGTTGTAAATTCACCACAAACCGACTCTTCGTCACATACAAATGCCATATTATTTTCATACACGGCTCTTAAAATTTTGATTGTTTTCGATGAAAAGCCTATTCCGTATAATTTATAGAACAATTTCTCACGTGCCATGAGTCGTATATTTTTTTATATTTCTGTTTATAGATCTCGCGGGAATATCAGCGGTTTTCGAGCGCAGTCATGCACTAAATCATGTAGTTTCTATAGAATTCATACGAGATTCTGTCATGCGTGGCTTTTATTTTTTTTTGGATTATCATTAACCTCTAGTTAGTGAAAAAAATGTATATACCACCAATTAAACTCCTCCAAAAATCAAGAGATTATGTTCACAATTTTATGAAATCATTAAATACGAGTATTACTGATTACTATATAAAAGGAATATCCATTGGGATAAAAATTATCTGTGAGTCTCTTGCTGCCTACAACTCAGTGTTTGACAAGCTGAAATGTAAAAACTGTTAATTCTTCTCACATGATCTCCGCAGTGAGAAAGCTTTTAAAGTGGTTCTCTACGCAAATGTATTAAAAAGTGAACTCATTAAAATTGGTTTAAAATGCATAAACATTAAAAGATAACGAAAACATACCAACGATATAGTGATGTTTTCTATTTAATTTCGTTAGAAAATGTTTCAATGCTGCCACTATTTCCGATCAACATTCAACTTTTTTTACGATCGAGGAACTTCCCTAGCCATGGAAATGATAGTTTGTCGACATGTAAATCTAAAATGGAATAATTTCAAGTTATTACACATTTAGCAACTAAGTTTTTGTATACTTATGATAAGTAATCTGATAGATAAATATATTAATAAAAACAATTTTAAGTTTTTAAACTTTTTAAATAACAGCAACATTGACGTTACTTGAGGGGACTCTTCACATTAAACGGAAATTGCCCAATTGAAATTGGGGCTGTGTTAGAGCGAATGCATGGGAAAATTTAATTGGCATGCAGGCCTGATATACAAAATGATTGGTTTAAACTTTCCTCATTCATTCATTTAGATACCAAGCTAACATTCAAGGACAATACGACTAAAACTATAAAGAAAATAGGAAATAAAGCAATTTTCCAGACAGTTCTTCTATATGGGAGCCAGGTATGGGGCGACTGAATGTGCCATATAAAGAAATTGCAAGTGTCGCAAAACAAACTCTTAAAAATCATGCTTTATAATTATTGTTATTTATTTACTGACCTATTTATGTGTATGTAGTGTCACCGTTCTTTTGGTCACCACATAGTCTACGAAACACAAGAGACAGTCAATCATCATCAGTCGTCAGCGCACCACGTTTTGGTAACCGCTCGTGTCATCACCTCCGAAACCTTTTTTTCTATTTCAACAATTTAAACTTTAATTAGTTTTTCTTAAATAAAGACCTAGTTTTTTCTACTTCAAATGTAAATCGGTAATCGTCTTTTTATTCAAACACTAAATTGGTGACCCCGACGAAGTTGTTCGACAATTATCCCCTTTCGATTAATTCGTGAGTGAATTTTTTTTTCTCCTTCTCGCGTCCACCGTTTTTTTACTTGTTCCTTTGCCGCATAGATGCCGGACACAACGGTTCAGTCGAACGATCCCGCTCCACGTGTGTCGTCTGATCATGTTACTCGATCTTTACCGTTCGACACTAAAACACCCCCGTTCAGTGCCGAAAGGCCTGCTTTGGAGGCGCAATTTACAAACTGTGGCATTATTAGTCAACGCGACAAGTTTTATCGCACAATCCCCTTGATTGACACGCGGTTTGCCGCTGAAGTAGAAGGTATCATAATCAATCCGCCGCTTGATACCCCGTACCAGACGCTTAAATGCACCTTAATTTTCCGTTTCTCGAAGTCCAAGGAAGCAAAAAATACCCAACTCCTGGACAAAGAGAGCTTGGAAGATCGCACCCCGTCGCAGCATCTCCGCCACCTTACCAACTTGTTTTCTGGTATCGATGAAGAGGTCTTAAAAGTACGTTGGCTATCACACCTGCCATCACAAACGCAAGCATGTTTACTTGCTCAAAAATCTTTTTCCATAGCAGACTTAGGTGAAATCGCTGACAAGCTGCACGAGGTATTTTCGCCAGCCAGTGTGGCAGGAACGGTAACAACGAGTGACATTCACAAGCAAATTGCTGATCTGGCCGCCGAGGTAGCAGCACTGTTAACGTCCCTCTCAAACATCGGCCGATCAAGACGGCATCAGGGCGATTCTAATAGCAAAAAGGCACGTTTGTGCCGACCCGGTTGTCAATTTCAGAAAAACTTCGCCGGGAGCCGTTGATGGTGGTACACGACTCTCTCACATTCCACACCTGCCTCTTCCTCACCGATAAATCATCTAAACAAGAGTTCTTAATTGATACTGGGTCCGAAGTCTCCATCTATCCACTACGATAGACAAAACAACCGCAAACGCTGTCTACCTATCAGCTGTTCGCTGCCAATGGCTCGCTCATCAACACCTACGGCACAGTTACACTCCACCTGGACCTGGGATTTCACAAAGTTTTCACGTGGCAGTTCGTCGTTGCCGATGTCAGCTGAGCGATAATCGGAGCAGATTTTTTGTGTCAATTCGGGTTGCTTGTTGACGTCAAACAACAGCGTATCATCGACGAACATACTGGGCGCTCGGCAGCGGGTGGAGTATCGAGGACACAATTTTCATCTGTACGCACAATTCAAGCGTGTGTTAAACAGCCCTACGCAGCATTGCTTGAAAAGTTCCATTATATCACACAACCGGGTGCTGCAAACAGGAAGAAACAGTACACAGCAGTTCACCGCATTAAAATAACAAACGGCCCTTCAGTTTACACAATTCAGTTTACGACTAGCGCCAGATCGTCTGCGGATTGCCAAATCAGTGTTCGACAATATGACCCAACTAGACATAGCACGTCGCTCGGACAGTTCTTGGTCCTCGCCCCTGCACCTCGCTCTCAAGAAGTCAGGGACGCTTGTGGCGACTATCCAAGACCCTTACCCTGTTCGCTGCCTTGAAGACTTCACTGTAAACTTGCATGGGAAACAAAAATTCTCTACCATCGACCTGATTCGGGCATTTAATCAGATCCCTGTCGCTCCATCTGACACTGACAAGAGACGGCGATTATAACACACTTTGGGCTCTTCGAATTTCTTTTTATGACGTTTAGCCTGCGAAATGCTCGCAAACATTTCAAAGGTTCATCGATGAGGTCACCCGGGATTTACCTTTCGTATTTGCCTACATGGATGATCTACTTGTGGCATCTGAGGATGAGCTGCAGTATGTCGAGCATCTTAAGACATTATTTCAACGGCTACAGGATGCAGGACTCGTCATCAACCTGGCGAAATCCGTTTCTTGAAAAAGCGAAGTGGATTTTTTGGGACACGTCGTATTTTCTAACGGCATTCTTCCACTCGCAAAAAAAGTTGATGCTATCCTAAATTTAACTAGGCCAGCCACCGTAAGGAAGATTCGTGCGCTCATTGGCACCGTCAACTTCTACAGGAAGTTCATTAAAAATGCCGCCGAAATACTTGTACCTCTTAACAAGCAATTGGAAGGACCAAGACTGGCCAACTCGCAACTCATCAATTGGACGCCTACGCTGGAAGAAGCCTTTACGAACAGCAAAAACGCCCTCGCAACGGCCGCGCTACTGGCACATCTTAACGTCAACGCGGAGTGGTCGATCTTTACCGACGCCTCGGAACATTCCATCGGAGCGGTGCTCCAGCAACGATGTCAGGGTGCATGGCAACCCCTTGCCTTCTTCAGCCGCAAGCTATCAGCACAAAAGCACTGAACGCGATCTACGAAGCGGTACGACATTTCCGTCACATTTTTGAAGGTCGGCATGTGGTTATTTATATAGACCACAAACCACTGACTCATGTGTTCAAACAGCGACCCGAGCGTTCTTCACCGTGGCAGTTTAGAAGGCTGGACTTCATAGGGCAGTTTAGCACCGACATCAGATACGTTTCAGGACCCGAAAACTTAGTTGCCGACACGTTGTCTCGTATTGCAATCAAGCGAGTTAGCAGATGCCCAAATCTACGACACCGAGCTCCAAGAACTTTTAAGCAACCGAGACTCCAGTATTCAACTTCGTCGTTTGGGACTCACCGATCCCCAGGTCGAGCTCTACTGTGACATTTCCACTGGTACTATCCGTAAGGTTTTCAACTCTCTGCATTCGCTTACACACTCTGGGCAACGCGCGACTAGGAAACTTTTAGCTCAGCGTTTCATATGGCCTGCCATGAATAAAAACTGCTCCAAGTAAAATGCTGCATTCCTTGTCAAGCGAACATACAGTTTCGCCCTCGTCACCCTCACGCTGTCCAAAGGATTTAATCAGTGTCTAACCATCGTCGAAAGGTTTACGCGATTTCCCGAAGCCATTCCTTAGCCAAACGGATCTGTAGAAACAGCAGCTCAAGCTTTGCTCTAATCTTGGATCTCCCGCTTCAGTATTCCACTGCGAATTACTTCGAACTTTTGGAGGCAGCTCGAATCAGACTTATTCAAATGCCTAACCAAACTTCTTTGCTGTAAACATCTTCGAACAACACCCTACTACCCGCAATCAAATGGTTTGGTCGAACGCTTCCATCGGCAGTTGAAAGCTGCACTGCTTTGTCATCGAGATACATGGTCTTCTGCCATTCCTATGGTGCTCCTCGGATTTCGTGCTGCTTTTAAAGAGGATCTGCAACCAAATCCAGCTGAACTCATCTATGGCGAGCCTATTCGACTGCCAGGTGAATTTCTTCACCCGTCAAATCGAAACACTTCGGCCCCAGAGTTGGTGCAAATCCTTCAAAACCACTTCAAGGAATTGGCCCCACAACAAATGTCTTGCCACGGACAGCGTTCAATTTCCATTTTCAAAAATCTCCGGGAAGTCTCACATGTCTTCGTTCCCCATTACCACATACGCCAATCTTTCGCCACACCCTACGATGGTCCATATAAAGTACTACAATGTCAAGAAAATTACTTTGTGGTCCTAGGCAGAGGAAGAAGCACATCGATCTCGATTGACAGGCTAAAGCCTTGAATTTACCTTTCTTAAAAAGGGCAGACGTGCAGTGACCGCACACACAAAATCAAGCTGTAAAAAAAAATGTGTCACCGTTCTTTTGGTCACCACAAGAGACAGTCAATCATCATCAGTCGTCAGCGCACCACGTTTCGGCAACCGCTCGTGTCATCACCTCCGAACCCTTTTTTCTATTTTAACAATTTAAACTTTAATTAGATTTTTTTTTTAAATAAAGACTTTGTTTTTTTACTTCAAATGTAAATAGGTAATCGTCTTTTTATTCAAACACTAAATATACATATTTACCTATATATTTACAGGTAGTATTATATTTGTATATTGTTTTTATTTATTTATTTATATATGTTTTTTTTAATTTATCTATTCATTTATTTATTTATTTATTTACTTATTTATTTATTTATTTATTTATTTATTTATTTATTTATTTATTTACTTATTTATTTATTTATTTATTTATTTATTTATTTACTTATTTATTTATTTATTTATTTATTTATTTATTTATTTATTTATTTATTTATTTATTTATTTATTTATTTATTTATTTATTTATTTATTTATTTATTTATTTATTTATTTATTTATTTATTTATTTATTTATTTAATTATTTATTTATTTATTTATTTATTTATTTATTTATTTATTTATTTATTTATTTAATTATTTATTTATTTATTTATTTATTTATTTATTTATTTATTTATTTATTTATTTATTTATTTATTTATTTATTTATTTATTTATTTATTTATTTATTTATTTATTTATTTATTTATTTATTTATTTATTTATTTATTTATTTATTTATTTATTTATTTATCTATTTATTTAATATTATATATAATATACATATGTTTATATATTACATATACATACATAATATTTTTTCTTCTTCTTTTCTTCATTTATATTGTAGGATTTTATTGTATTTTCCTTCAAGTTTGCCTTATTGTCTTGCTATACGTTCTTAAAGAAATAAAAATAATATTTCAGTAGAAAGATAAAATTTCAAATTATCAAATCTCTGTAAAATGTGCGGTAACACAAATTCAGTAAAAAAATATCTATCTAAATATCTATTGGGCTATCAAGGTATTCATCGATAAACATACTGAATTCGAGGTGAGATCTGTGGGGTGTTGAGAAAGTTAATGAAGTGGTCCTTTAGTTGTGATGAATTTAGCGATGTACAGATAATATTGGTTTGTCCATTTATAGATTTTACAGCTTTCCAAAACTCAATTGAAAAAGTTTTCAATTATGCTTTGTTCATTATAGCAATACGTTCATGCTTAAATACCATCTCTTTTCGTAACAAAACAGTTTATTTGCTTCACCATAGAGCATTTTAAGTATGCTAGTAAAGGGTGACCAGATAGCAATGATAATTTTTCGAATTGCCATGTTTCAGCTGCTGTCAAAGATAGCAATGACATCCAGCTGTTAAAATATTCAGTGAGGTTTGCCATTTTATCACGCATCGATTGACGCTTTCGGAACTAGTGAAAATTATTTAAAAAAAAAAACAAAATACGCAACGTAAATTTCGTCGTGAGGTCGGTCGTCATCATGGCTTCAGTGCGCAGGCAATTCGTCGCACCATGGAAAAGTTTGAGCATGAGTATACTCTTTTGGATCCTAAGCACCAATCAGATAGAAATCGGTGCGAAGTGAAGTAAACATAGCCACCTTAGCGGCCAGTATCTAAGAAGACAAAGAAATGTCTATTCGGCGCCGATCAGCTGAATTAGGCATCGCCAGAGAGTCAACCAGGCTTATTTTGTGTTGGATTTGGGCCTACATCCGTATAATATTATGCTGATGCAAAAATTGAAGTCGGACGAACATAGACAATGCCGTGGGTTCGCAAATTGGGTGCTGGAAATGTCGGCCGGATTTTGGCCAAAAAATCATCTTCTCGGACGAGGCCCAATTTTGGCCCAGCGGCTATGTCAACAAGCAAAATTGCCATTATTGGAGCGACCACAATCACAAGCGTTCGACCAAGCATCAATGCATCCACAAAGATTGACTGTTTGGCTCGGTTTATAGAACGGTAGCAATACAAGCGACGCAACGCTCGAAGTGGTGAAGGAGAAATTTGGCGACTGGGTCATCTCACGGCGAGCGTTCATCAATTGGCCGCCGCAATCACGAGATTATTTTTTCTGAGGCTATGTCAAGTTCTTAGTCTACGCTAACAAGCCAACTACTTTGGATGAAGTCGAGGCCAACATTCGAGACGCTATTGCCGGAATAACGGCGCATATATTGGACCGACCGCTTGAAGCACTGCCAGCGAAGTCGAGGCTGCTATTTAAATAATGTGCTATTTCATACATATTGGCATAAGTGTAGCTTCAAAATAGAGCCAGAATCAATTCCTATCGTTCTTATCTGGTCACCCTATATTATAAGTCTTTAGCTGTTTTAGAAATGATAAAGAAATTTTTCTAGCTCTCAGACACTTACAATCAAACCGTTTTAGTTTGGAGATATTATTTCTTCTTAATGGTATTTTCGGGACTGCATTTAGAATTATCTGGTAAAACATCCGCTGTGTGTAATCGCTCTAGCTGATAATATAAATTATCATGGTACACATTCTGCGTTCTGTTATTCCAGCATAGTTTTGTTAGAAGTCCTAATTGTCTGGTACTCCCGTCATTCACTGCTCCCGACACTGAACAATTCGATAATCATATGGCCCGCAAACGTCTCCATTCCTATTCCAAAGTTTCTAAGGAGGATGCAGAAATAAAACTGTCTCGCTCTCGTTGCGTACACATAGTGGCGAATTTCGCAGCAACTTGATTTCTAAGCTCATTATCATCTTGATTTTTTCCTCGGCTTTTTCTAACCCGTATTCTGAAAAGAGTTTATCTCTTTTTCTCTTAGACCGTGTTTTTTTCTCGTGTGTGCATGGGCTTGCGGCCAAATATGAAAGGGGACTGGTTCAGCTCGTTGTCTTCCGAGACGCCCCTTGACACTCCTTCCCCTCCACCTAAACGTTTAAAATGCATTAATCCATAAGAATTTCCGAATCTGCCAACTAATGTAAGTCCCAGAAATCCCAAATTTATATTGATTTTGCCGAAAGATTTAACTAAACCCCTCACAAGTGTGAGTATTTTTGTTTTGAGAAGGGCAATAGATACAATTAGCAAAGAGTACGAAAGCGTTACCCAACTTCGAGATGGCAGTATACTTATCCTAACAAAAAATAAAAAGATTGCTGAGAAGTTCATGGCTGTCTCCAACCTCGCTAATCAGCGCCCAGTTACAGTTAAGTTCCATGAAAGTATCAACTCTTGCAAAGGCATTGTTTACGCCCCATGCTTTATCAATGTTCCCGAACCCGAAATTGTCTCTGAAATGAGCTCACAAGGTATTATCGAAGTGTACAAGTTTTCATGCTCCCTCAAGCTGCACACGCACCATGTGCTCCAATTGCCTCCTTTCGACCCATACCTCTTCCGACCCTGACTGTCCAAAATATAAACAAAACAAAGAAATCTTAACAATAAAAACCAGGAACAAGTGCAGTATGGCCGAAGCCAAGCGCACCTACAATCTACAAAACCCCCCCAAACACAATCCAACATAATACCGTACTCAGAAAGAGCAAGATTAGCCGTAAAAAGCAATACTATATCCTCTGATATGGCCAATCCTCTCGAAAATCCAGCACAAAACAAACAAGTTACCGAGAGCACAAAATCAACACAAATAGTTTCTATCCCTCACACTCTAACCTCCATCTAAAATTGTTTTCAACTGAAAGTGCAACTATACAAACCGAAACACAAACTAACGCCAAAATACCTAAACATACCGAAAGCGAAAAATCAACTGGAATAGATCTCCCCTCTTCCACTCTAGCCACTAACAACACTTCTGCAATTAAGCAAAACAAATCACAAAAACTCCGTCAAACACGACTCTCCCCTACTCCAACAACAGAAAATATTGTAATATGCTGGCTACGGCTCGAGTAGATAAAACGATATTCTGTGAAATTTATTTCTTTATTTTCTAGTCTATAGAACAATTCAGGTTTACACTATACTATTCTTCGCAATTCTTTTCTTACAAGGTGTCTTTCCTTTCCAAACTAATTACTTCTTCCTGTTAACTCTCAACTTTCAATTTATCACAAAATTACAACTTCGCGCATTATCACTTTTCTAATCTCTTCGCCACGGTTTTAAAACAACTGCGTGGTCTGGATCGCCATTTGTCCTTATATAGCAGAAGTTTCTGATAGCCAGAAACTTCTAGCAAATTCTTCGACCACTGGAACAAAAAAAATTCTTATGTAATAATTCCAAGATGACAATCATTTCGTGCAGTTATAATTCTCTCTTATTCTCTCTTATCCGTGATATTATCCGAACTGTGGAGACTAATTGCAGACACGAACCTCAAATGAAAAGACACATCGGAATTTGTTGCCTGTTCATGGGCGTAGTTATTATGCTACATTATGTTACAGTATCAATAAAGAAATTAAAAATCCACCTACACTATCTAATTCAAAATCACTAAACAAAGATCACTATCTTATGAACATCTCTGATACAGATGACAATTTTTAATTTCAACAATTCTTTAAAACTAATGTCGGTGTTTGCCCTGGCAGGGGGAGGAGCGGGGCCATTTATTGAGAAATCGACCAGTGCAAACACCGACAACTAATGCTGATCAACTCACACACTTCAAATCACACACACTATATTATTATCATGCCTAAAACTATGCACTCAACTATTCTTCTTCTCCTGCCCGGATGATGGGTTTTCACGATGTTTAACTTTACCTTTCCAAGCAAAGCTAAACTATCGGGTGGACTTAGCGCTAAATGGGCCGCTGAGAGAAAACAATGACTTTTAAGAGTTCTATATCTTAACTTAATATATTTAATTATATTACTTATAAGATTAACTCTACTGCCATTATGATGTTAAAAACGGTACAGTGGAACATCAAAGGCTACTTCAATAACTACCACGAATTACAGATACTAACCAATGAACTTCAACCTTCGGTCATTTCACTTCAAAAAACACGTATAATAAACAATTCTAAACCCTATTGTCCCAAGCATTACTCACCGTTCTTTCATAATCTAAGCCACAATAAATCAGCTAAGCAAGGCACTGGGTTACTAGTCCATAACTCGATTCTACACAGTTTCCCAGTTATTAGCTCAACCATCAGCCATAGCCGTCCAAGTTGCGCTTAAAAATAAACTCACAATCATCTCTCTCTATATTTCACCTGATCAACAGTTTTCGTGTACTGATCTTGAAAGCATTGTCAATCAGTTTAATACCACAATTTTGTTAACAGGGGACTTTAACGCCTGGAGCCCAATTTGGGGTTCTACCTATACTAACCACCGTGGAAAGATTATTGAACAGTTTATAAGCAACTCTGGCTTAGCTATTTTAAATTATGGTTCTCCCACCCACTTTTCGACCTATAACACGTTCACTCATGTCGACTTATCTTTAGTATCCCCAGCACTACTTCCAAAAACTTCATGGACAATTGATTCGGATCTTTACGGCAGCGACCATTATCCTATAATAACAGAAATCAGTCTTTGCAATCAGGAAAAACAAAAATTAACATCAAGAAGGTTTCTATTAGATAATGCTAACTGGGACCTATTCCGGACTGAAAATTCAACTTTCCTATTGGACAGAGAAATTTCGGGTAACTTTAACAAGGAAGCCGCTATTATTCAAAAATCTATTCGATTTGCTGCAAATATTGCTATTCCTCAATCTAAAGGCCAATCGAATGACAAACCAATTAAACCCATTGTTCCTTGGTGGAACAAAGACATCAAAGAGCTAAGACAAATTAAACAAACCGCTTGGAAAATGTTTAAGAAATACCCAAACGATTTAAACCTGATTGCATATCGCAAGGCGAACGCAAAATTTCGGAAATAGGAAAAAAAAGTCAAAACTGAAAGCTTCGAAAAATTCTCCTCTAATACCAACCCAAATGCTTCTTCGAAGAAACTATGCCACTACCACATTTTTGAATATGGAGTCATCGCCCAAACGTGGAAGACTGCAAGTATAGTTCCTCTACCTAAACCAAATAAAGACCCCACCGAAACATCCGCATACCGCTCAATATCTCTCCTACCGTGCGTAGGAAAACTTTTGGAAAAAATCATATCCAGACGGTTATATTGGCTTATCGAAAAAAACAATCTTGTCAACATAAATCAAGTGGCCTTTAAACATGACCGATGTACCATGGATGCAATTTTACACCTTGATGATTTTATCTCCTCAGCCGTATCTGAGAAAAATCACGCATCCATTTTATGCATTGATTTCGAAAGAGCTTTCGATCGTATCGGAATCCATATAGTTTTGAAACAACTAATGGAGTGGAAGATCGGTCCAAAAATGTTCAAATATATAAAATCGTTTCTTTCAAATAGGAAATTCCGTGTTAAACTTAACAATATATACTCCAAGATGCATAAAATTAAGAATGGTATCCTCCAAGGATCGCCTCTTTCAGTTATGCTTTTTATTACTGCGTTTAACCAACTAAGCTGTATAATAGAAAAATACAAACGAATTGGCTACTCATTGTACGCTGCTGATCTCATCGTTTTCTCGAAACTTAAAGACCTAACGTTAACAGCAACCGATTTTTTAAACATACTAAAAGACCTAATAAGTTATGGAATCCGCTCTGGATCTATTATATCCCCAGATAAAAGTAAAATTTTGCATATATGTAAAAAAAAAACTAGTTGTTCCAAATCAATAACACTTCATGTTAATAATACACTTATAGAAAATGTTAATTGTTTAAGAATACTTGGAGTCATTTTTGATTGTAAATTTAGCTTTAAGAATCATTGTGTTTATGTGAAAAAAGCCTTTCTACCAAGGTCAACATGATTAAGTATCTTTCCTCAAAAAATAGCCATTGTAATGTTAACTCTCTTATTAATGTCTAACGATCCATCATACTCTCCAAAATTGACTACGGTCTCGCTGTTTATGGCAAAATTTCAAAGTCATCGCTCCAACTGATTTCATCTCCCTATCATGCTGCAATTCGAACCACTCTCAGAGCATTCAGAACGATATTGCATACCTCACCGCCCTCATTATGCAGAAGGTAAATTCATCCCAAAAAACACCGATACACAACATAGCCAAACAAATTATACGCTCCAAGAAGACTAGAAAATACCCATCTTCACTTTCAAAATCACTTCTTTATGCAAGATCATTCAACATCCCAATCTCTATTCAATCAAAAAGAGGATCGCTTCATCCACCTTGGAACCTTCCTAAGAACACCATTTGCACTGATCTCCAAAAATACGCCAAGAAGAATCAAACAGCAACATATACATAGCAATGTTTAAATTACTTAATTAGAGCTTCTTCTTTACGGATGGGTCAAAAACTACACTTGGAATATCTTTTGCAGTAGTAAATGAAAAGGGAGTAACAATCTCGAAAGGCCTCTAACCTGAATTCTCCTTCGTTTTTTCCGCTGAAGCGTTTGCCATTTTAAAAGCCATCCTGCTGACGAATAACAAGAAGACTGTTATTTTTACAGACAGCCTATCAACAGTCACAGCCTCAAAAAACGTTAACAACAGAACCGATATCGTCGAAAAGATAAGAGACAAACTGATTACCCGCAACAAAAGGCTAAGACTTGTTTGGATACCAGGACACGTCGGCATTAAAAGCAATGAAGTAGCAGACACAACTGCAAAAGCAGCTTTAAACGAACCAATACTTCATTTCTTCACCTATAATAAGCAAGATCTTAAAATTAAACTGATTCAAATCTTTGAAAGGGAAAGAAAAAGTAACTAGAATGATTGTGTTCACCACTACTCAGCAATTAATCCTAAAGCCGAAAAAGCACACTATCCAGTGAATATCCCATTAAACATGTTAAGGACCTTCATACGACTTCGGTTGGGTCACACAAATATCACTCACAGCCATATAATTACAAAAAATCAATCACCATTATGCATCTTTTGTCAGAAAAACACACATTTAACGATAAAACAAATAACATCTAAATGCGACACAATAAATTCAACTGTCATGCAACTATTTGCCAAAAACCAATTAGATGATCTTTTAAAAGTTCCCTCAGAACAAAAAATAAAAAATGTATTTAAACTTCTAACAACTTTTAAAATTGAAAAGAACTTGTAGTAACACATTCATTTTATATGTGCTTTCTCTTTAATTTGTATTTATATATATTGTAATATGCGAGCTTTGGCTCGAGTACATAAAACGTTATTCTGTGAGATTATTTCTTTATTTTCTAGTCTATAGAACAATTCAAGTTCACACTATACCATTCTTCGCAAATTCTTTCCTTACAAGGTCACTTTCTTCTCTAATCACTTTATCTCATTTCAATTACTTAATTCACAAATCCAAACTAATTACTTCTTCTTGCTAACTCTTAACTTCCAATCTATCACAAAACTACAACTTCGCACATTATCACTTTTCCGATCTCTTCGTGCTGTTCGAAAACCAACTTCCTTGCCTCGATCGCCATCTGTCCTTATATAGTCGCATTTCTGATAGCCAGAAACTTATAGCAAATTCTTCGACCACTGGAACAAGAAAATTCTGATGCAATAATTCCAAGATGATAGCTGCAGCCAATAATCTCTTGCGGTTATAATTCTCTTACGGTTATAATTCGCTCTTAATATCGCGACGTCGTCTTAGACATAGTCCGTACACGAACCTCGAATGAAAAGACATTTCGGAATGCGTTGCATACTTTTCGAGCATAGTTATTATACTACATTATGTTACACTGCCCCTCTTAGACTTGTTCGTCCCGAACAAGTGCGTCCTCACTTCGGCCATTGTATCGACTCAGTCGGTCCACATTAACCACTTTCATTTTGGCCCTTGGTCCTCTCTGGATGCGGTAGACAACATCGATGATGCGGGTTACTATTCTGTAGGGACCCTCCCAGTTCTGCTGCAATTTAGGTGATTTCCCCTTTTGGCGATGGGGATTATACAGCCACACTAGATCTCTTTCCTGGAATCCTGACCGCGAATGAAAAGACACTTTGGAATGTGTTGCATACTTTTGGAGCGTAGTTATTATGCTACATTATGTTACAATATTGTAATTAATATACTTCCGATAACCACATTGTAACATAATAATAACTACGCTCCTACAACTATGCAACCCATTCCGAAGTGTCTTTTCATTCGAACATAATTTCGAAGTGTCTTTTCATTCGAGGTTCGTGTCTGCAGTTCGTGTCCACAGTTCGTGTCCATGATAAGAGACGGATAATATCTAAGACAATGTCACGAATTAAGAGAGAATTATAACCGCAAGAAATTATTGTCATCTTGGAATTATTACATCAGAATTTTCTTGTTCCAGTCGAAGAATTTGCTAGAAGTTTCTGGCTATCAGGAATGCTACTATATAAGGACAGATGGCGATCGAGGCAAGGCAGTTGGTTTTGAACCGCACGAGGAGATTGGAGAAGTGCTAACAGCCGAAGTTGTAATTTTGTGATAAATTGAAAGTTGAGAGTTAACAGGAAGAAGTAATTAGTTTGGATTTGTGAATTAAGCAATTGAAAGGAGATAAAGTGATTTGAGAAGAAAGAGACCTTGTAAGGAAGGAGTTTGCGAAGAATAGTATAGTGTGAACTTGAATTGTTCTATAGACTAGAAAATAAGGAAATAATTTCACAGAATATCGTTTTATCTACTCGAGCCGTAGCTCGCATATTACATTGGTGTCAGAAGTGGAATAAAACTTATTCTGTGAATAACTATTCTCGTGGTGTGAAATTGCACAATAAAAAAAAAAAAACATTTCTGTGTTGAGTTAATTAGTTGCGCAAAATGGGTCGCAAATTGCTAAAACTAACTATAATTCAACTAAAGTCAGAACTCAGTAAGCGGAATCTCGACACAACTGGGGGAAAAGATGCCCTACTGATTCGTCGACGCAGTAAAGCAGGAAGGTGAAAATCCACATGACAAAGAGTTTGACGTGGAAGAGGAACCAGCAAGTACAGTAGCCGACCCGGGTATAACAAGTCTGCTCCTGCAACTTAAGTTAGTCATGGACGAACAAAAGAAAGCAATAGAAGACCAAAGGAACTCTCTAGAACTTAAGCTTGAGGAACAAAAGAATTCCCTAGAACTTAAGCTGGACGAACAAAAGAATTCTCTAGATGCTCCGGAAAGCAAATTTGATGAGCAAAACAAGAACTTGGAATCCAAATTCGAAGTGATCGAAGGGAAAATCGAGAAGGTCGAGACGCAACTTGGCAACTCGAAAAAGTCGAAACTAGATTCGATGAAAATTTTGAGAAACATGAAACTCAGTTCGGGAAGTTAGAGACTCAGTTTGAAAAAGTGGATACGCTATTCGAGATAGTAGGAAAGCAAGTCGAAAATCTTGCTAAGGAGCTCAGCAATGTGAAGAGACAGAAAGCAAGGGAATATTCCACTGACGGTCTGAGAAGAAAGGAGATCCAGCCTCCTATCTTCGATGGTCAAACATCATGGCCAATTTATAAGAGGCAATTCGAAGCGGCCGCAACGACCGAACAAAAGAATTCTCTAGAACTTAAGCTGGACGAACAAAAGAATTCTTTAGATGCTCCGGAAAGCAAACTTGATGAGCAAAACAAGAACTTGGAATCCAAATTCGAAGTGATCGAAGAGAAAATCGAGAAGGTCGAAACGCAACTCGAAAAAGTCGAAACTAGATTCGATGAAAATTTTGAGAAACATGAAACTCAGTTCGGGAAGATAGAGACTCAGTTTGAAAAAGTGGATACCCTATTCGAGATAGTAGGAAAGCAAGTCGAAAATCTTGCTAAGGAGCTCAGCAACGTGAAGAGACAGAAAGCACGGGAATATTCCACTGACGGTCTGAGAAGAAAGGAGATTCAGCCTCCTATCTTCGACGGTCAAACATCATGGCCAATTTATAAGAGGCAATTCGAAGCGGCCGCAATGACCAATAGCTGGGACGATGAAGAGAAGTCTATTGCACTCACACTTGCACTGAAGGGGTCCAGCTGCGGAGCTCTTGCAGACCATCCCGGAAGATAAACTGCAGAACTACGACTCTCTGGTTCAGGCTATCGAGATGCGGTTTGGGGATGAACACATGCAGCAGGTGTACAGGGTTCAGCTGCGTAGTCGAGTCCAGAAAAGGGGGGAAAGGCTCCAACAGTTGCAAGCGGATATAAAGCGACTAGCCCATCTTTCATACCCTAAAGCCAGTGAGGAGCTTATCAACGAAATGGCGGTGGAAGCTTTTATTCAGGCCATAGAGGACAGACAACTGCAAATGGCTGTAAGGATGGCTGAAAAGCGAACACTCCCCGAGGCATTGGCATTCGCTTTGTCAATGAAAGCTGCGGAGCAAGCATACCAGGGAATACGTCGTGTCAGGGCAATGTCTGTCGTGGAATGCTCATGCCAGAGAACAGCCGTCATGGATGAAGACAAAGCTCGCGGAAGTCAAATCCGTTGCTGGAATTGCAACCAAACTGGACACCTACAACGGCAGTGCAGAAGTGCACCTAGACGAGGAAATTGTCCACATTGCGGAAGTAGGAGAAGCAGAGAGGAAGCATCCGGCGGTGATAACATCCATCCTGTCGGTTAGGCTTCCCAAAACCAGCAGACGGGAAATGCGTAAGGACCAACTTCGCGGAGCAGAAGTTGGTTACTGGAATCGAGGCCCCCATTACCACCATTCAAGTTTCGCAAACCAAACGGGGTAACAAGAGCCTGACAGTGGAGGCACTAATCAACAAGAAGAAGTGCGTAGCCACCATCGACACAGGTGCTACCGCCTCCATTGTAAGAAGAGATATCGTCAGAAGCTCCTGGCTGCACAACACCAACAGCTACGGCCTGAAGACTGCAACAGGGGAAATGGCGAAGGTGTTTGGAGAAGTTCGTCTTACGATTACTCTGGCGGGACTGACGTTCGCCCATGCTTTTCTGGTGGAGATTCCGATGGTGTACGAAAACGAGAATGCCGTAACTCTCAGGACAGTCATCAGCAAAGACGAAGTTTTGCCGCCGTCTTCAGAGACAATCATTTGGACGAAGCTGGAAGGTGATCTTGGGAGCCACCGATTCTACATAATAGAACCAGACCCAGAGAAGCATTCTCAAAACTACGTCGTGGGAAAGACGTTAGTCGAACCAAAGAACACCATGGTTCCAGTGAGAGTTTTGAACGCGAGGCCACACACTGTCAAACTAAGGCGAGGGGAGGTGACTGGAAAATGCACGCCGATTACCGCCGTCGCAACAATAACTGAACGTGATGCTCCAAAACCTCTCCCATCACCTTGGACAGCGGAAACGAGAGAGACGATTCTCCAGTCCAGTGAGCTGAATCAGGAGCAGCGAACTATGGCAGAGGATCTTATCAATGAGTACGATGATGTATTTGCCTCACAGGACGGAGAATACGGCCGAACACACCTGGTACAACACCAAATAGACACTGGTGATACTAGACCAATTCGTCAGCCTGCTAGGCGCCTTCCATTGGCAAAGCAGACAGAAGTTGCAGAGATGGTGTCGGCAATGGAGAAAGAAGGTCTGATTGAAAGTTCCCAAAGTCCGTGGGCATCACCGGTTGTACTGGTTAAGAAGAAAGATGGCAACACTCGGTTCTGAGTGGACTATTGGCAGCTCAATTACGTCACCAAGAAAGACAGCTATCCTCTGCCACGGATTGACGACACGCTGGACACACTATCAGGAGCCCAATGGTTTTCCACTCTCGACTTGAAGAGTGGCTACTGGCACGTACAGATCCATCCAGAAGACCGGGAGAAAACCGCCTTCACCGCAGGAAATGGGCTATGGCAATTCACGGTAATGCCATTCGGGCTGTGCAATGCTCCGGCGACTTTCGAGCGATTGATGGAATGTGTAATGCAAGGGTTAACATGGAAAACCTGTTTAGTATACTTGGATGATGTCATCGTCGTAGGAAAACGTTTGCGCAACACCGAGACAATCTAAGGCACGTATTTCAAAGGCTTCGAAGTGCCCACCTGAAGCTCAACCCCAAGAAGTGCGCCCTGTTTAGAGCGGAAGTCAAGTACTTGGGGCACATAATTTCATCGAAAGGAGTGAGAACCGATCCAGAGAAGGTCAACGCGGTGAAAAACTCTCCAGTCCCCAAAGATAAACACCAACTAATTAGCTTCCTGGGCCTAGCCACCTAATACAAACGGTTCGTGAAGGATTTTGCCGGGATCGCAAAGAGCCTGCACCAGTTGACGGAAAAGGGAAAACAATTCAAATGGTCAATTGAGTGCGAGAAGAGCTTCAAGGCACTTAAACAACGGCTATGCGATGCCCCGATACTAGCTTACCCCACTCCCGGGGAAACGTTCATTGTGGATACAGATGCTAATAATGTCGGGGTAGGAGCCGTACCCTCCCAGGTGCATGATGGCCAAGAGAAGGTGGTTGCGTACTTCAGCAAGGTGCTCTCTAAGCCAGAAAGGAACTACTGCGTGACAAGTTGGGAACTTCTAGCTTTGATTTTGGCTACGAAGCATTTTCACAAATACTTCTATGGGAGGAAGTTCGTTCTTCGCACAGACCATGCAGCCTTAAAATGGCTATTACAGTTCAAGAGTCCTGAGGGTCAGGTCGCAAGATGGATCGAAAGGCTGCAAATCTACGACTACGAAATACAGCATCGTAAAGGAAAGCTCCACTCTAAAGCGGATGCACTGTCCCGGAGACCATGCCGAACGGATTGTAAACATTGTGCGCGTCAGGAAGAACGGGAGCTGGTTTCCATCCAAAGAATGAGAGCCGAACCTATCGCCGGCTGGAGCGTAGATGAGATCCGGAACGCTCAGAAGGCAGACCCGGATATCGAGCCGATTCTGGCCTGGAAGGAGAACATGGAGAAACCGGATCATCAGAACATCTCTCACAGAAGCCCGACCTTAAAGGCATATTTTGCGCAGTGGGACTCCCTCCATGTCCAGGAAGGTGTTCTGAGAAGAAAATGGGAATCCTCCGATGGAAAGTCGTTTGTAATGCAGCTTGTCGTGCCGCGGACGATGGTCAAGGAGGTGTTACAGGAAATGCATGGCGGGGCGTCCGGAGGCCACTTGGGAGTGAATAAGACGCTAGAAAAGGTACGAGAACGTTTTTACTGGTTAAAAGCGAAGGAAGATATGGTGCAGAAAATGCGACGTGTGTGCAGCTAGCAATGGGCCGAGAATCAAGACTCGAGGTAAGATGCACCAATACAACGTGGGAGCACCTTTCGAACGAATCGCCATTGACATCGCAGGGCACTTTCCGGAAACCGACAATAGTAATCGGTATATACTCGTAGTAATGGACTACTTCAGTAAGTGGCCGGAAGCGTTTCCGATCCCTAACCAGGAAGCCAGAACCGTGGCGGAGCAGATCGTCTGCAATTGGGTGAGCAGATTCGGCGTGCCCTCGGAATTACAGTCTGACCAAGGGCGGAACTTCGAGTCAAGAATCTTCCAAGAGATGTGTCAACTACTCGGAATCAAAAAGACACGGACAACCCCGCTTCATCCACAGTCGGACGGTATGGTGGAGCGTTTCAGTATGACTTTGGACGAACATCTCTCGAAGGTCGTAAGTGACTACCAACGGGAATGGGACCGGCAGATTCCCTTGTTTTTGATGGCTTATAGAAGTGCCGCGCATAGCACTACTCGACATACGCCGTTCGAAATCTTGTTTGGTGGAATAGCTCGGTTACCCAGTGAGGTGAAATTTATATCTCCTACCAATGAGCCCAGAAATGAAGAAGAGTACGTGGCGGACCTTAGGGAAAGGCTTAGGGACATGCATGAAGACCAGGTATGATGCCAAGGCAAAAACGTCAGGATTCCAGGAAGGAGATCTAGTGTGGCTGTATAATCCCCATCGCCAAAAGGGGAAATCACCTAAGTTGCAGCAGAACTGGGAGGGTCCCTACAGAATACTAACCCGCATCAACGATGTTGTCTACCGCATTCAGCGAGGACCAAGGGCCAAAATGAAAGTGATTCATGTGGACCGACTGAGTCGATACAATGGCCGAAATGAGGATGCACTTGTTCGGGACGAACAAGTCTAAGAGGGGGCAGTGTAACATAATAATAACTACGCTCCTACAACTATGCAACCCATTCCGAAGTGTCTTTTCAATCGAACATAATTTCGAAGCGTCTTTTCATTCGAGGTTCGTGTCTGCAGTTCGTGTCCACGACAAGAGACGGATAATATCTAAGACAACGTCACGAATTAAGAGAGAATTATAACCGCAAGAAATTATTGTCATCTTGGAATTATTACATCAGAATTTTCTTGTTCCAGTGGTCGAAGAATTTGCTAGAAGTTTCTGGCTATCAGGAATGCTGCTATATAAGGACAGATGGCGATCGAGGCAAGGCAGTTGGTTTTGAACCGCACGAGGAGATTGGAAAAGTGATAACAGCCGAAGTTGTAATTTTGTGATACATTGCGAAAGTTGAGAGTTAACAAGAAGAAGTAATTAGTTTGGATTTGTGAATTAAGTAATTGAAAGGCGATAAAGTGATTTGAGAAGAAAGAGACCTTGTAAGGAACTAGTTTGCGAAGAATAGTATAGTGTGAACTTGAATTTTTCTATAGACTAGAAAATAAAGAAATAATTTCACAGAATATCGTTTTATCTACTCGAGCCGTAGCTCGCATATTACAATATCATTCTCCACCACTTGCTCTTCCAAATGAAGCCTATTTAATTGCAGGTATAAATAATTTAATATTATTTTTATTCTAGTAGACCTTCGTGACGTGTATCCACCCAAATTTTTTTCAGTGATTCCATTACTGTTGGTACGAGTATATGTATAGTACTGGTAGCATTAACATTTCGTGATCGTGGCATATTTGACGTTTCGCGCCAGGTTTTGTTGTTTAAAGGTACATTCATAACTTGTTGTGGTTGTAAAATGTCTCCACATTTTTCGCCGCGTCTGAAGTCGATTTTGATTTTTCCTCCATATCTGTGTTGAGCTCAACAAGTACATAAGTGTACCACCACATTGGAGTCAGTATTAACTGGGTTTCGAGTAATTTGTTTCGTTTTTCTAGGTGGATAACACTTTCCGAAATCTCTTTCTGGCGAACTTTTAAGTCGGATATCTTGGCAGAGATAAGCTGCAAATCGAACTTAATGACAAATCCTTGAATAGTTCTTTTTTTTTTCATTGAGTAGTTCTTTTAGTGTCTCGATGATGATGCCAGTAATTTTCTCCATTTCCACATGTTTTTACTGTCGCTGACACTTGGGCGGCGTTTTTCGCTCTTATTATGTTCAGGAATAGTTTCTGATACACCCAATTTGGTCATTTAGTGAGGTTATCTTTGGTGTGAATTTTGTTTTTTGCAAAGACACTTCAATTGAAAAGGGGATTTCTTCGAATGCAGTTTTATCAAATCCTATTTGCATTTTTGCACTTATTTTGTAGATCTATTTTCTACGTCATTTCTTAACAGATGACAAATGTCAATCCCCTCATATATACATAATTCATATATACATAATCTATTAACATTTTTTGAACTCAAATAATAAAACCGCACACTGTGAAAGAGATCCAATGAAATGAAAATTTCTAACAATGTTAACTCTAGTACATACATATATTCTTCAATTCATTTCAATCAGTATTTTTTTTTTTTGACAATTTTTCGCAAAGAGCATAACGATTTTGATGTTTTTTTTTGCAAGAAAATAATGATCCTACATATTTTAATCTGCAGCACTTTACACGTTTTTACTCGCGATAGGTGTTTGTTCATGGATGTTTTTTCTGTGGGAAGTACTTATGTATATATGTATGTAAGTTCGTAGCTAGTTTACTAGTCAGATCGTACCATAAACTAACACATTACACACCTTACGTTAAATTCAAGAAGGACTGGGGAACGCATGGTCCTTTTGCGATTGATGACGGAAGGAAAAAACTTAAAGTCGAGTTCCAGATTTAATTTCTTAATTCCTTAAATTAAAACATTTTCAATTTTAACCTAAAGCTCCTCTGCATAAACATACTGAATTAAATAGTTATCATTAATTTCAATTGCGTTGGTCTATTTTTTTCCTCTTTTTTTGGAATTCCGTCGTTTGTTATAAAATCTCTATACTTTATGGAGGCTCAACCGGGATTCATCATAAAAAAAACACATCGGAATTTCGGAATAACAGTGGGAAAAACCTACGAAAGCAATAATGGTTTTCCAAAAAAATCTAATTAAAATAAAATGATATAAGCGAAAATACCGCAGCATAGAAGAAAATAGGATAATCAAACGAACGAAGCACGTTTTATGCGAAAGTAATTATTCATTTCGGTGAGAGGGACAGACCTACATTTAGACTACTTGCAATCGGAAGGGGCGGAAATAGAACGAGCTGAACAAGGAAAAAACGAATTGTGGAAGTCACATGGTGGAGAAATTTGTTCCTTTTAATGGAAGACGCCATTATAAATTTAACGACGAAGATATTGAATTTGTGCAGAAAATTTTGACTTTCCCCATCGTACAGACTAATAAACGATTTAGTCGAACGGCTCGTGACAAGTAGAGTAAGTAAAGAAGTAATTCTCAAGTACTCCAGCAAGAACAAGGCGACGAAGAGGGTGGAAGCAACACTGGCAACGAAAGCGAAGAATCCACAACGATTTACCCAACAACGACCAGTCCAGACAAGATTTATCCAGAGAATACTTACCCAGCCAAGATTCACCCAGCAACGACCCACCTAGCAACGACCTGCACAGCAACGACCTACCCAGCAACGACCCAAACAGAAATTACTTACTAAGCATCGAGAAAAAGGTTTTCAGTTCCACAACGCCAGAACACGTGGAAAAGGATAACCAAGCAGGTAAAATGTCAATTAATAAATAAATAATAATTTTAGTTTTAAAGATATCGAGGATGCACTCGAAGTCTTCGAGGACGCTCCCTTCCAATGTGTCACACAGTGGATAAAAAGTTTCGAGCAAATTTCCGTGTTAATGGAATGAAGTCTAGCGTTTTATTTATTGTCGAAAACTAATGAGAGGAGTGGCTAAGTTGTTTGTTGAAGCTACGCCAGAGATAACCAATTACAGCATCTTAATAAAGCATCTTCGATTCGAATTCTCCGAGACGCCATCGAGCATTCAAGTGCTCGAGCATCGGCAAGGACGTCCTTTCGACTGCCAGACTTTCAGTAGTTCAAGGGTTGGTCAAAATCGAGCCAGTTGGATGGTTAAGCTGCGAACTACCTTTTCACTAAGATCCAAAAGTGGTCAATATCGAAAAAACACTCTCCAGTATGACATCAATCCAAATATGAGTCCGAATACTCGCATGCATAGCGATATTATTTCTTTGATTTCTAATTATAGGCCGATAAAGTCGCAGAAATCACTAATCGAAATGCGTATCGACATGGAAGTTAGTATCCCAGTACATCAACCACCGCGACGACTAGCGCCACTTGAACGAGAAATCGTAAGAAAACAAGTCACTGAGTGGCTAGAAGAAAACATTATCCGGCCCAGCAGCTCCGACTACGCTAGCCCAGTCGTATTAACGCGGAAAAAAGACGGGAGCTATCGTCTTTGCATAGATTTTCGTAAGTTAAATGCCAAAATAATGCGCGATCGATATCCGTTACCTTTAATAGAGGATATTTTAGATTTTTACCACATTAGATATGCATAACGAATTTTTTCACGTGGACATCGATCCTGACAGTATCAAATACACGGCATTCGTAACACCGGATGGGCAATTTGAATTTCTTAAGGCGCCCTTCGGTTTATGTAATTCGCTGTCGGTATTTCAAAGGTTTGTCAACCATAGTTTCCAAGAACTTTTTCGTGATAACCTGATTCAGATTTACATCGATAATATAATAATACCTTCAGTAGATGAGAATAGTAACATCGAAACAACGTGTTTTTGCGATCGCAGCGGCCAACGGAATTCGGTTTAAATGGAAGGAATGTAAATTTCTACAACGTAGTATCACGTTTCTGGGGGAGTCGGACAGAATCCCGAAAAACATAATCCCGAAAACCCAAAATTCCGAAAATCCACAATTCCGAAAACCCACAATCCCGAAAGGCCAAAGTCCCGAAAATGAAAGTGAACATTTTTTTAAAAAAATACCACATGAATATAAAGAAACTTTGCATACACCCAACCTCGCACCCATTCCAAATCCTACAGTGACCCTAAGCAGGGGGGTTGCAGGGGGCAGCATGCCCCCCGATAGATATTCTACTGTTTATGCATTGTGGCAAATTTTTAGTTTTATATAATTTATCGGGATTTACAATAGTTTTCGGGATTTTGGTTTTTCGGGATTTTGGATTTTCGGGGTTTCAGTTTTCGGGATTTTGACCCCAACCCGTTTCTGGGTCATATAATAAGTGGGGGAACAATACGACCTTCCGAAGATAAGACGGCAGCCACTCAGGGAGGTTATAAAACAGGGAGTGACTCTTAAAGGTATAATGAGCAGCGAACCAGTACTGAAGATTTTCAACCCCACGTTCGAGAAGGAGTTGCACGCAGACACCAATAAGTACGGCGGAGGTGCGATTCTATTACAAAGATGTCCAGGAGATCAAAAATTCCATCCAGTATTTTATTACAGTTTCCGGACTGACAGTGCAGAACAGCGGTATTCAAGCTACGAGTTGGAAATTTTAGCGGTAGTTCGAGCATTGAACCGGATGCGGCATTACCTCCTAGGGATCAGGTTTTCCATTATTACGGACTGCCAAGCATTTCAGATGCCCATGAACAAACGTGATATTAACGCCAGAGCTCCTCGGTCGGCAATGGTCATAGATGAATTCCACCGAAAAGGGACAGCTATGCAGCATGTCGACGCCCTAAGCCGATGGTCAACTGTATTAACTTGGCAACGCCAAAAGAAAAGATAGTGAATGCACAGTGCTAGTAGATATTTTGGCAAAGGAGAATAGATACAAGGATTTCATCCTGCGAAACGATATTTTGTATAAGTACAAAGGAGGAGATTACTATTTAGTATTGCCGAAATCGCTGCATTAGGAAAGAATCTACAAAACTCATCTCGAGGGACTCCGCAGCGCAAAGCAGGTAATTAATATAGTTAATAGAGATTATTATATACCGAAATTAGTCGAGAAATTCAGGAATTATGTGCATTGCATTTTAGCCGATCGAAAGATGGGGAAGCAAGAGGGTTCCCTCCATCCAATAAACCAGATATTCCACTCCACACATACCACGTAGACCACCTAGGGTCTATGCCATCGACCTCTAAGAACTACCAGCATTTGCTTGTACTAGTGGAGGCCTTCACCAAATTCACCTGGGTATTTCCGGTAAAAACGACCAACGCTGAAGAAGTCATTGCTAAGATGGAGCTGAATAGTCAAGTTTTCGGTAAGCCCCAGCGGATCATCAGTGATCGCTTTCACTTCTAACGCATTCCACAACTATTGCAGCGACCGAAATATTCAGCACGTCACAATCACTACAGGAATTCCCAGAGGCAACGGTCAGGCCGAGCGTATCAATGGACCATCATTTCCGTGTTAACGAAGTTATCCATAGAAGATCCTCGAAAGTGGTTTAAACATGTTTCAGTACTGCAAAAAACTTAAAGTCGAGTTCCAGATTTAATTTCTTAATTCCATAAAACATTTTCAATTTTAACCTAAAGCTCATTTGTATAAACATACTGAATTAAATAGTTATCATTAATTTCAATTGCGTTGGTCTATTTTTCTATTTTTCCTCTTTTTTTGGAATTCCGTCGTTTGCTACAAAATCCCTACATGTATGCATATATGTATGTATAAATGTGTATTGAACGTACCATCCATCTTTTTTCCTCTACACACAAAATTCAAACAAATATGCACATAGCGAATCGCAACGATAAACACTTTTTACTTCCACCTATGTATAAAGACATCTATTGGTTTCTTGAAAATGTTCGATCTTGAGATTTTGATCATACTTGACATAACCATAACCATTGACATTTCAAAAAACTGGGCTTCTCAATTCTATTTGTCTGTTAGTATGGCCGACTGGAGTTTAAACGGTTAGTCGGATTTTCTTCAAACTTTTTATCTTTTGTTTGTGGGATCAATAATATTGAATAATATATATAATATCGAATATTTAAAGTTTTTTTTAAATTTCAAATCTGAGTTTTTGCAGAGGAACTACATATAAGTGAATATTGCAGGTGATAATTTAAAAATCGTGAAACGACCATGGCATTCTAGCCCAGTTCATCCGCTATCATCTCCTGTGTCATCCTGGCATGTTCGTCAATTTTAGCATTCACCAGGGCCACATTTGTATCGTCGGTCGAGGATTTGGGCCGACCTTCACGAGATTCGTCCTCCACAGAAAAATCGCCAGTCTGGAATCTTCGAAACCACTTTGAAATAGTAACAAGAGATGGTGCATTTATTCCGTATGCATTTTGGCATTCGTGCAGAATTTTTTATGACGTGAGTTGACGTCGAAATCCGAAGAAAATGGCAAAACTAATTTCTTCCTGTGTTGGCGGTGGAACTTCAACCGAGCTTACTCACTAATTTTTCTCTTTCTCGTCTCCATTTTTACCTATTGTTCTGAAATTTGGAAATAAATATTGTTAGATTATAAGTTACAGAAATGCATCTTTTTTTTTCAAAATCTATAGTACTAAATTGACACCAAATAAGAGAACTTTTGCTAGTCCCTACGTATGGAGGAGCAAGTACTGCGGCCTAGTCGTGCACTGTCTTTCGTTTCATTTGTTTTTTTACATATCAAACGGCGAACATGAAAAATTGATTCGTTCTCATATAACTCAGGTGATTTTACTCAAAACTTATATCTATGCAATGTTTGACATATGCAAGGTCAACTTGTACCAAGTTTTAAAAATTTGTCAAATTAATTTTTCTTGAATTTTTGCAGTTTTTTGTTGATAATAAAACAAATTTATTTTAACGATTTAGTTTAAATTTCAAATCTGAGTTCTTGCCGATGAACAACATGGAAGGTGCAAGGACGTCCAGCCTAGTCCTACAGTTTATTTAGCTTTTATTTGCTTTTTTACATACTATATGTACATACATATATCAAACAAGATATTTTTTTTGATTACAGCCCCTTTTTTACATTTCGAAACATGCCACACACTTTTATTTTTTCCAATACAAATATAATAACAATGCTTAGGAGACTGAAACCAAATGATTTAGTTTTTAAATAATTAAAGGAACGATTATGTACTCCTTCCCTTTTAAATTTTGCTAATCATTTTCCCTCCCTTTCTTAGTTTATTATGAACTAGATTAACTAAAATAACGCTATTAGAAGCGAAATAAATAAATGAAGGAAATAAATAACTTCGGGTCTAGCCAATGTGCTACACGCCTTCAAACCATAGGGTGGCCGTGGTGTAGTTGTAACATCATCGCTTGTCATTCTGTTGGTTCAGGATTCGAATCCTGATGTCAAGAATCATCTATTTATTTCGCATGAAATATATAAAAAAGTCGATCACTTGCGAAAGTTAAGTCAACTCTACTGCGAAGGCATAACATTGGCAGTAGGGTGGTCATATGGCTAAAATGCAACTTGATCGTGATGATGACATCAGGAGGACGGAAAAAAAATACTATGAATCATAAGCAACGACTATACAAAAATACTCCCCAGTTATCTGGACCTCACATTTGGAGTTCACTGAAACTTAATAATACCTGAGTTTCAAACCTACTACATCAATCTGTCTTCTCTATGTCTCTTTCCCTTTCCACAAAACTCCCGTGTCTTAAAAAAAAAAAAAAATTAGTGTAAATGTATTCATATCCCCTTTAACACGTGCAAATTATAAAAAAAAAACCTCCAGCATACATATTACTTATAGATAAGTTACTAGATGAGTCCATCTCAGAAGTAACAATAGTGGGAGGAAGTTTTGGTGGGTGTGGGTCACACACTACTAGCTTCACTAGAGTCTTATTTCATTATTTCTCTGTGTTTCTGCGTTCTGCGTCAAACTTAATAATAGATATATATACTGTAAAAAGCCACCAGTGTGACCAGAAGCTTCTTGCAAAATAATTCCACTTGTTAAAAAAAGGAAATTTGTTGGTGTATTCACCTGTGCGAACAAATACTTTTGATAATTTAAACTTTGAAAATAAAAAAAGAACACTTAAGTTTTTCGCTGTCTTCGGATTTTTAATTCGGCATATCCGCCACTTTCGTCGTCTGGATTCCAAGTGGATGACCACCGGAAAAGCCGACAACCCTCTTAAATACAATGAATGACATAAATACATTTTGTGGCGGATATGCTACCATATACATCCACCACTCATCACAGATAATAACCGCTGCCATTTATCGCAGACAATAACCCTTACCACATCTGTAGCGCCCTGCGACGCTTCCTGGGTATGGTGAATTATTATCGCCGCTGTGATAATAATTCACCATACCCTGGATCCTGGATTCAGAAACCATCCATGCAGCTCAACAGAACGACGAGGGGCTCCAACAAATTAAAGAGCACTCGTCACTTAAACTCCAGCAACTCATTTTTGAAGAACATCCGCTCTACTGCGACATCTCCACCGGCTGGATTCGGCCATACATCCCGCAATCTCTCCGCAAGCGTGCCTTCGATCTCGTGCACATACCAGCGGCCATGCCACCACTCGCCAACTCAAACAAAAATTCATCTGGCCTGGAATTAGAAGCGATTCTCTCCGGTGGACACGCGAATGCCTTCCGTGCCAAAAGTCTAAGATTCAAAAGCACAATTGCAACAAACCTATGAACATCAATGTTCCAGATAATCGCTTCGAGCATGTTCATCTTAATGTCATCGAACTTCCTCCAGTAAAGAGACTTCGTTATTGCCTCACTATGATCGACAGGTTCTCACGCTGGCCTGTCGCAACGCCACTT
This sequence comes from Pocota personata, assembly GCA_963082735.1. Classification (NCBI taxonomy): domain Eukaryota; kingdom Metazoa; phylum Arthropoda; class Insecta; order Diptera; family Syrphidae; genus Pocota; species Pocota personata. Next base: position 83,434,640 of record OY720429.1, read on the forward strand.
GCTAACATGGAAGCTGACACAGTCGCCACGGCTTTTTACCCGAACTGGATTGCCCAATTCCGCACTCCTTTAACTATCACAACGGACCAAGGAAGACAGTTCGAGTCTCAACTCTTCTCGGCGCTCGCAAACATGGTTGGAGCCACCTAAATCCACACATCGCCCTATCGACCTCAATCCAATGGCATGATCGAGAGATCTCATCGCACCGTCAAGGCCGCACTCATGTGTCACGCTCCAACACCCTGGCCTGATTTACTTCTAACAGTTCTCCTCGGCCTTCGAACCTGCGTCAAGGAAGTCCTAAATGTATCACCAGTGCAACTAATTTCTGGTACTGCTCTAAGAATACCAGGAGAATTCTTACTCAGAGAAGTTTCGTGAGCACATCAGAAAGGTACGACCCATACCGACGGCTCATCATACCAAGTCACGTTGTTTCATCCTGAAGGACTTGTTCACATGCTCGCACGTTTTTCTTAGAGTAGATGCCGTCAGACCACCACTAGATCCACCGTACTCTGGCCCACACGAGGTGATCAAACATATTGACGATCAAGTTTTCATCATTCGCATCAATAGCACTGAAAAAGCTATCTCGACGGAACGACTAAAGCCAGCATTCATCGCCAAGACGGACCCAGCTGCACAGGACGATCATTCAACTCCAGAACCATTGTCCTCATCCCAGAAAGACTCATCAACTACAATGGATAGACCGCATAAAACCTACACAAAGAAGTCAGTATCGTTCCCTAGAAAGGTCACTGGAGGGGGAGTGGATGTGGCGGATATGCTACCATATACATCAACCACTCATCACAGATAATAACCGCTGCCATTTATCGCAGACAATATCCCTTGCCACATCTGCAGCGCCCTGCGGACATTTGAAACAATGACTACTTTTCAGCCAGCTTTCATCCACTTCGTTTTTCCTCTTCGAGCTGAGTAGTCGACCACGCGAGTTAGATCGAGTCATTTGCCGATTGCCTTTTTAAAAAGAAAACAAAAACTCGCAATAATTTTATTTTATTATTCACTTTATTCATTGAGAGTTGGCTGAAGACTAACAAGCTGAAATCTTAAATCTATGTTTGATTGTACCTGCTGACCTTGATACGGTGGGCGAACATTGCACCTGACTTCGTATCAAGTTCAGCGTCTGGGAAAAGTGCATTTGGCGAATTCGCAAGACTATGCTGAATTCTGCTGGTTGGCCGGAAATCGCTTCTTGGAATTATCTCTAAATTGGAGACGGCCGGTGGGGTCAATATGTTGATGTTCGATGTGTCGGCGGTCGCTGACTCCGACATAACTCGCCCCCCCCTTTGACTCATGACTCTCCTGAGTTATGATTATTCTATTTCTTAGCTTATATACTTTACAATTAATAAAAATTACAATAATTATGATTACGAAAATTATAGTTAATAGAATGCCGATATTGTATATTACATGAGTTTTTCTGGAAAATTTTAGTTCTTTTATGTGTTCTATATTTTCTTCTTGTTTCAGTACGATTTCAACAAATGTTAATTGGCTGTTTGTAGAATTTAAAATATTTTCATATGGTATTACAAATTTGTCTTCAAATACTTTTTTTCATTAGTAAAAATCTCATTTCCAATACTTAGTTTACAATTATTAAAGTTAAGTAAATAATTTCCATTTATTCTAATTTTTCTTTGGTCACATGTACTTGATATCTCAATGTTCTTATAATTTTTAAGTAATAACAATCCTTTTTCAATTTCTATAAGTTGGTCTTTACTGTTTTTAATTTTAATACAATTTTTAGAGTAAATGCAGAAATTTGTCATTTTCAAATTTTTTAAGTCTGTATTCTGTTTGAATGTATAAATTGTTTCATTTATTTTCAAAATTTCTTCATTTTCTATTATCAATTCATTGGATTCACTGTCTGTCATAGCAGTAACGAAGTATTTTGGGGTTTCTATTATTTCTTTAGGTACTTTAATAGCGAAGATAATTCTGTCATTATTATATTTTGCTGTTCCTATTTTGATAGATCGTAACTTGTCGAAATTTATATCGTATTGAATGATTTCGGCTTTACTAAGTATGCTACTGGTCATTATTCCCAATCGACTTGAGGCAATGTTAGCCTGGATATGTTCAACATTGTCTTTTATAATTCCTATCTTTAATAATGTTTCCAGATACATAAGTTTACTAAATAGTCTATTGATTCTGCCATCTGTCATGTTAAACTTTGTCAAAATTCGTTCTCTGTCTTCTTATATTGTTTGTTTAAACATTAAAAATGTTTTATTAAATTGGTCATTGATTATAATTTGATGGTTACTTTGTGTAATGATGTTGTGATTGTTTTCGTCCTTAATTGTTAAGTGTTCTTCAATGTTTCGTCTGTCGTCGTCGTCCATTGTACCATATAGCCATTTCATGCCGGTGCCTACAATATTTACAAGACCTCTTCTGTGTTTATGGGGAATAATAATAATACATTCAATTTTATGTTTTAATGATTCTAGTTCGTCCGTTAGTAAGTCATTTTCGTTTTCGAATTGTATGTTTGACAGATTTTCTTCTAAACTTTGTATAATATCTTGAATATCTATTGGCTTGATTTTGTGTAAAATAATGTCCTATGATTTTCTTATTTGAACATTGCCTAGTTTTATTTCCGAAAAGCCACTGTTTGTGTTAATTTGTTCTACCATCAATGTCGCTTGAGTCATTGTTAATGTCAGAAGTAGAGTCAATATTGTCTGTATCTATTTGACCTGCAAATTTGTAAGGACGTTTCGTATTAGATTGGTGTATATTAGAAAGTTCAAGTTTTCTGTACCTTGGTCGTTCTTTGTGCCTAAGTGCTTTATAATTTTTTACATAACCTGTTTCCCTTGCTTCCTCATAATCTTCCCTAACTTCGTTTCGTTTCGATATTACCTTTTTAGTATGAATATTTTCTCTAACAGTTTCTTTGTTTATTCTACCTTCCTGTATTTGTAATGGTTTAAAATTAGTTGTAGAATGAACAGATTTGTTGTACCATTCTACGCACCTATACATTTTCTCAAGAGTTGTCAACCGTGATTTTTCTTCTGAAAGTATTCTCATTCTTTCGCCTATAGTGCTATGGAATCTCTCAATATCTGAGTTGCCAGTGTGGTTATTAGGTCTAGTGAAGTGTATTTTATTTCGACTTGCTCTTCTCTCAAAAAATCTTTTACATTGGTACTACTGAATTCATTGTCGAAAATTATTAAATTTGGTTTACCTTTAATTGAAAAATATAATCTTAACTTTTCCCTAACCGTAATGCTGTTTCTACCTTCTAAGTGAAATATTACCGCGTGTTTGGAGAATTTGTCGATAAATGTGATAAAATGGTTTTTACTATTAGTGTAAATGTCTATATGTATTATTTGGTTGATAGCTGATGGTGTATCTGTGATTTTAAATTTGCTTTTGATAGGTTTTCTATCATATTTAGCCTTATTACAAGTGTCGCAGTTATTTATATATTTTTGAATATGTTCCTTAAGGTTATTAAAATATATGAGTTTCTTAAGACCTTCGTAGTTTTCACCTACGCCTGCATGACCTGTTTCGTTTTTGTGGTATCTAGCTATTTGCTTGAAAGCTTCATCTTCGTTTCTTAAGTCTCTTGCTTGATATGCACATTTATAGAATTTAATGTTTCTGTTAGCACCGAATAGTTCGATAAGTTCTTTTTGAACAATGTTGTATTCGTGTTCTGTGAGATCTGAGTATATTCCTATTTTCCCTCTAGTTTTAATAAATCTTCTAAATATATCCGTTACTTTATTTTGCTCAATGTCGCCGGAATTTACATAAATTTTTCTTTTATTGTTAATTATTTCAATTTCTCTGGATTTATTATTTGAAAGAATTATTTGTGTATAGAATCTATTTACAACTGTGTCTAAAATTGAAAAATGATTATTTTCTCCTTCTACTTGTGAGTGTATGGTATTTACTAAGCTCACGTTATCATTTTGTGAAATATTTTCCTCTTCGTTTTCAAGGGGTGTATCAATTACGTTAATTTCTCCAGTATCTACGTTTATTCGGCTTAAGAAGTCGGTTGTTGCATTTTCTTTACCTTTAATATAATCAATATTAATATTATATTCGCCTAATTTAAGCAGCCACCTTTGAAATCTAGGATTAATGTCTTTACCCTTGTGCTTGGCTTGGAGCCATTTGAGAGGCTGGTGATCTGTCATTAGATCAAAAGGCCTACCACAAATATACGGCCTGAAATAGTTCACCGCCCAGACGATTGCTAGGAGTTCTTTTTCCGTAGCAGAGTAATTTTTCTCGTGCTCGTTTAGTGATCTACTGGAGTAGCATATTGGATGTCCATCTTGTGTTAGGACTGCTTCAATAGCTAAATCGCTAGCATATGTGATTGACTTAAATCTTTTTCCAAAATCTGGATATTTTAAGACGGGTGGGTCAGTTAGGATAAACTGAAGTTTTTCGAAAGCGTTCACGTAAAGGAGATCCTTTGTATTTATCTTTGAATTTTTCTTTAAATACTTTTTTAAGGGTTGGGCTATCTTTGCATAATCCTTAACGAATTTTCGGTAGTAGCCCGTAATGCCTAGGAAAGATTTAATTTGTTTGGGGGTTTCGGGTAGTTTCAATTTTTGAATAGCTGAAATTTTTGACATATTTGGCTTGACACCTTCTGTTGTTAAAATATGACCGAGGAATTCCGTTTCTCGGGAAAAAAATTTACACTTATCCGGTTGGATTCTAAGATTGTGTTCCCTGAGTTTATTACAAATCTTTTGAATGCTACTGACGTATTCTTCTAAGCTAGTACTGAAGATCAGAATATCGTCAAGGTATACTATGCAAATTTGATTTATGTATTCTCTTAAAACGGAGTTTATAAGTCTTTGAAACGTTGCGGGTGCGTTCTTAAGTCCGAAAGGCATTCTAACGTACTCATAGTGACCCAAGGGAGTAGAAAAAGCTGTCTTTTTCCTATCGACCTCTTTCACCAAAATTTGGTCACAATATTTTACAACATTGGACCTCACAAAAGGCTTCCTTTTGTGAGGTCCAATGTTGTAAAATATTGTGACCGTCCTAGTTTTTCTAATATTGTTTCAATGTTGGGAATAGGAAATTTGTCATCGATAGTTATTTCGTTTAACTTTCTATAGTCTATGACTATGCGAAACTTTCTAATTCCGGAGCTGTCTATTTTTTGGGGACAATCCAAAGTGGACTGTTATAGGGAGAGTTACTTTCCTTTATTATTCCCTGCTGTAACATGTCTTTTATTTGCCTGTTAATTTCCTCTGCATGAATTTGCGGATATCTATAGATTTTGGAAAATGTTGGCCTCTGTTGAAGTGACGACTTCGTGTTCAACTTCGTTTGTATGCGTTAGTTGCTGCCCTTCTTTATAAAATAAGTCACAGTTTTTGTTTAAAAGGTTTTTTAATTTGTCTGATTCTTCAGAATTCAGATCATTTCTAAAAAAAGCATCTACTGAATCTTTTGATTCTTCCAGAATATTTATTTCTTCGCACGAGAATGGGGATGAATTAAAAAATTTTATTTTTTTGTTCATTTACTTCAAGATAACCACCTTTTAAATTTATAATTGCTTGGAGTGGTTTGAGTAAGTTTTGTCCTATAATTCCGTCAAAGTCTTTGTTCTTAAAATCCGTGAATTTCCAACTCATGAATGCATTTTCGTTGAATTCTTTTGGTAGGCTTGTAATGATTTCGTTATCCCTAAAACTTTGTCCGGAGAGAGTGTTGAAAAAAAGTTTATTTTGTAATGGGATTCTTTTATATGACGGAAGTTTTGTTTTGTTGAGTAATGTTGTCGAGGATCCTGTGTCTATTAGACACCGGACTTTTTCATTACCAATACTAAGTTCGACTATCGGTAAATCTTGCCTCGAGGAACTGAATGAAAATTTACTTCTTCAATTGGATCTACGCTCATTGCGTCAGGAGGATTATTTCTCATTTGAGCTAAATTGCTAAAATTTCCTTGATTCCTATATCGACCTGAATTATTGATCCTGAATTGTCCCGATGTTTGTCGTCTATGAAAATCGTTTCGATAATTTGGCCTATTGTTAGTTGGTCTACTATTATAATTATTGCCATTAAAGTTTGGCCTATTTTTTGCTAGTCTTTGATAGTTGTTGCTCTTTTTTTGTGGATATTTCTTTAATAACCCTGAATCTTCTAATGTGTAAAACGCTTCCCTTAGATTTTCGATTTCTCTACTTAGAATTATGCTCGATAAATTTGCATCTAGACCGTTAATAAAACTTTTTAAAATCATTTTTTCGTTGCTACTATGACAGAATTCTACAGGCTGTTCCAAATCAAATGCAAATTTACAATTTAATTTATCTAAGATATCTTTTAACTTATTGTAATATTCACTTACGTTGTAATTTTTTTCTGCCAATGCCTGGTGATAGAGCGAGTAGTAGCTCTCTCTGACTCCATAGTTCCGGATCAGTTCCTTTTTTATTTGTTCCCACGACGGATTCTGTCCTAAACTCCTGATAGCCTGCAATGCTGGTCCTTGAATTTTGTTGATCACTTGTCGTTGGAGAAAGTATCTCTCTAATGGTGTACGCTCGTAGCACGGAATGAATATTTCAACTTCCCGTATGAATGACGACAGGGAGTAGTCATTTGGGTTTCCCCAGAATTCTTTAATTTTGGATGATACCTTTAGTATTTCATCCATTGACAAGTTTGCTTGCAGTCCTTTTGCATTATTTTTGTTAGCCATTTTGGATTTCAGTCACTCTGTTGTTTAATATATTTTTTTTTCTTTGAATATCACTTCGTTATTTGATATATTATCTTTTAAGATCACTTTGGAACTTAGTATGTTTTCTTAAGAATCACTTTGTTACTTAATAAGTTTTCTTAAAGACGAAGTGGTCTTTAAATTAAATTTCACTTTAGTGTTCAAATTTTCTCTTCTAATATCTTTAGACTTTTAGAATTACCGACTGCGCCAGTTAGATCGAGTCATTTGCCGATTGCCTTTTTAAAAAGAAAACAAAAACTCACAATTTAATTTTATTTTATTATTCACTTTATTCATTGAGAGTTGGCTAAAGACTAACAAGCTGAAATCTTAAATCTATGTTTGATTGTACCTGCTGACCTTGATACGGTGGGCGAACATTGCACCTGACTTCGTATCAAGTTCAGCGTCTGGGAAAAGTGCATTTGGCGATTTCGCAAGACTATGCTGAAGTCTGCTGGTTGGCCGGAAATCGCTTCTTGGAATTATCTCTAAATTGGAGACGGCCGGTGGGGTCAATATGTTGATGTGTGTCGGCGGTCGCTGACTTCGACATAACTCGCGCTCTCTTTTTATTTATTACAAAAAGTTGTGAAATTCTTATTAAAATAATTTTTGACGCAATCCGGGATATTTTTATTTGTGGACAACTCGAAAGGTTGCCCCCACAATTTTAACGCTAGAGGTGTCCTCTAGGTGTCAACAGCGTAATAGTAAACTTTAGAGTGAGATTACAATTGAACATCACCGCCCCCTTGCAGCAGTTGCTGCAATATAATTCATACTCTAACAAAGGCAGTAGATACCTACATAAGTGATACCTACTTGAATAATTGTGGAATATAAATTCAAAAAGATAAAAACTATACGAGAGAGGATCAACCTTAGAGAAATCCTTAATTATAATTAATATGAGTTTATAAGTTATAATTAAAGAAAATACAATTCATGAATTACATCTTAGTTAATACTTAAAGAAAAAATCGTAGATATGAGTTATAGTAAATATCTCCAATGGTACTTACAGGATCCAGGTGTCGAGAACAAATTTATTTTTTTTATATGTGTGATTGCATATATTATATAGCTCGCCCCAAAGACGTGAAAATGTACACGATTTGAACGACATTATTGAGGCAGGAGGACGCAAAGTTTGACGACTGATCGTGTTAGAATTCCTGTTTGAGTTTGGATGTCGACTACTCTGACTCTTTGAACAGAGCCACGATGTACCTTTACAACTCGTCCTAGTCTCCATTCATTAGCAGGTAGGTTTTCATTCCGAATAACCACTATATCATTGACCTGAATATCCCTCTGGGGATATTTCCATTTAAAACGTTTATGGAGCTCCTTCAAATATTCTTCCTTCCAGCGGATCCTGAATTGATGATAAAGAATCTTGAGCTTTCTCCAGCGATTCATAATACTCAGAGACTGATCTGTATATGTGGGCTCGGGAAGGCCGAGTAGTAAGCCACCCGTGAGAAAATGACCAGGGGTGAGCGAAACGATATCGAGTATTGCGAGATGGGTGATAGTGGTCGAGAATTCAAAGTTGCTTCAGTAAGTTTTCTTCTTCATTCTTCAAATGTAAACTTTGCACTCCCAGCGAACTTCTGGAACCGGCTTCCCATAAGCCACCCATATGAGGAGAGCCCGGTGGTATAAAGTTCCATTTGATTTGGGCGAAATGATGAGAATTTTCTTCGGGATAGTGAAGAAAAGCCTCGCGGAAGTCCTGAAGCAGCAACTTGGAGGCTCCCACGAAATTAGTTCCGTTATCCGAAAACACTTGTGCGGGTGTACCGCGGCGGAAAACAAAACGAGTAAAAGCCGCAAGAAATGCTTGAGCAGTTAAATCACTAACAGCTTCTAAATGTATAGCTCGAGTCGAAAAGCAGACAAATAAGCACGCATAACCTTTGTCCAGGCGACACTTTCGACCGTAATAGGTTTTTAATAAAAACGGACCAGCGAAATCAACGCCAGTATTGGTAAACGGACGACTAAGAGTTGTCCTTTCGCCTGGTAATGCCCCCAGTGTGCATTTTCCTTTTGTGTCGGATGCAGGGTTGACAGTCACGGATGCACTTTTTGACCAGGTTTTTTAGTTTAGGAATCCAGTATTCGGAACGTATCAGACGAACCATTACTTGTGTTTCACCATGTAGTTAAAGTTTGTGAACATACGCTATATAGAGCTGAGAGTAATGGGAACTATATGGCAACAGAATCGGACAGCGCTCTTTGAACGGCAGTGTAGAAGCCGATAATCGTCCAAAAGAGCGGACTATTCCATCAGCATCCAGAAAGGCATTAAATGGCGACAGCCAGCTTTTAGGTTTTACTTGGTGTCCTTCAGACAGAGACTGATACTCCACTGGAAAATATTTTTGTTGGGTAAGGGCAATGAGTTTAATTTTAGTACAGCTGATTTCCTCATGTGAAAGCGTGATCACCGAATTTTTTGCTCGATAGATATTACTCCGAGATGCGTTAAGGAAACGAAGCATGTAGCTAACGACACAAATGGCCTTGTGCGAAGAAGAGAATCGACGCAAAAGTATTTCGAAATCAGGCGGAACATGGTTGGAAAACGTTTTAATGGGATTACATTCTAACAGTGATTTCACAGGAGGGACTGGCTGAGAATGAGGCCAGGCAGAGTGTGGTTGTTGAAGCCATTCCGGGCCATGCCACCACAGCCGACTTAGTCGCAGCTCGAGCGGATTCACTCTGCGAGTAGCAAGATCAGCCGGGTTATCATATGACCGTACGTGAGACCATTTAACTCCTGGAGTGTTGCTCAGGATTTGGGATGTGTTGGCTACGAAAGTTTTCCAACAACTCGGATATTTATTGAGCCAAGCCAGTACAATAGTGGAATCTGTCCACAAGGTAACTTCTTCTATGTTAAGATGACTAAGATTTTCCGTAATCAACCGCACCATTCTAGAAAGTAGGACAGCTCCCTGCAGTTCCATCCTGGGTAAAGGAATTGGGTTTACAGGGGCTACTTTCGATTTGGTCCTCAATAGATGCGACGTATAAGAGGCGGAACTTTGTTGAGTCCGGAGATACATCGATGCAGCATATGCACTCTCCGATGAGTCACAAAACCCATGAATTTGACAAGGTGCCCAGGGCGTATATTCCACCCATCGAGGAATACGGATTGCTGCTCGGTTTGATCCTTCCATATTTGTTGCATAAGTATCTTTGCTGTAACCACAACTGGAAGCAGCCAACCGGCAGGGTTATATAGCTTGGCGATAACGGAGAGTACTGATCGCTTAGTAAATGATTGTGAATACGGAATTGGTTGCACCGAAAAGGAAAAAGTATCAGAAGAAGCATTCCAACGTATTCCGAGGGTCTTAAGCGAGGCAGATGGTTCAGTAATTCTGGGGAACTAGATGTCCACTTTCTTATATTAAAACATGCTGATTTCAAAGCGTCTATTAGTTCACATTGAGACCTTTGAGCAGTAGCTATGTCATGAGTTCCTAAGAGGACATCATCTACGTAGAATTCACGTGTAAGAATCTGCGAAGCAAGGGGGTGAGAATCTTTCACATCTTCGGCCAACTCCGTAAGGTTCGAATCGCCAGATAGGGGGCGCAATTGACCCCAAATGCAACCGTTCTGAGTTCGAAATCTCTTACTCGTATTTCCTGCTATGGTACCGTACGGAATATTAGTCTTTGAAAAGGGGTTTGCTCGGAGTGGACTAGGATCTGTATGTACATTTTCTCTATGTCACTATTAAAACATACTTGTAAGACCGCCAATTTAAAATAAGCAAGGTAATATCCTTTTGAAGAGTGGGACCAGGATATAGTACATCATTTAAGCTTGTACCGTTAGAGGTTGCATGTGACGCATTGAAGACAACCCTTACCTTTGTGGTGAGGCTGTCGGGTTTAATCACTGCATGGTGGGGTAGGTAGTATGAATTGGCCTTCTGGTTCGAACTCTCTTCTGGTGGAAGTATGGGTACCATATGACTTAATGAGGCATATTCTGACAACACTGAATCATAATCCTTCTTCAAATGTGGGTTAGTGAGGAGGCGTGATTCGTTTCGAAGAAACTGTCTGAGTGCCATATGGCGCGAATCCCCTAGCGGGAGATCTTGGGGAAAAGCCTCCTTAAATGGCATTCGCACTACATACCTTCCCGTTGAGTCTCGAAAAGTGGACTCTTCGTACAGCGTCTCACAGAATTGCTCGGCTGCTGTAAGCACTGGAATTTGTGGCAGCTCTTCCAGCTTCCAAAACTTCTGGAGATCTTGCTCCAGAGTCACTTCATTAAAAAATGATACCACTTTCGAACAGGGAGTTTGGCGTGTGGGTGGATCGAGAGGGCCAAGTAAAACCCACCCGAATACGGTGTTCTGGCCCATAAGAGACTTAATAATATTTGTCTTTGTGCCATCGCGGATAATCGATGGATACAAATCAGAACCAATTAACATCTAAATTTTTGAGCTTTGATTAAAAAAAGGATCGGCCAGTGAAATTTTAAGATCCCGCGGAAGTTCATTTATGTCAATTGAAAGAGACGGCAAATTTCCCGTCAACTTCTTGAGCACTAAAGCTTGTGCGTAACTATTTACGCACAAGCTTTAGTGCTCAAGAAGTGAAGTCCTTATCGCATTTGGATAGAAGAGTGAGTGAACAGAGTTTGGATGAAGTAGCAGTCAGAGTTGAGCTCATGCCGGAAATTTGTGCTCTCACGGACTGAGTAGGCAACTTTAATCGACGTTGAATTTCCTCTGTAATGAATGAGACTTCCGAACCAGGGTCAAGTAGGGCGCGTAGATCAAAATCACAACCAAGATGTCGAATGCGAACTATCGCAGTAGCTAATAGCGCTTGACGACTGGTGTTAGCGAAGAAGGCGTTAGGGGATATGCCTGGGGTGGACTGTACATTCGGAGTTGGGTCTGTTGATGTAGAAACGAAGCTAGTCGTAGTCGCCGGTGAGTCGGCGTGAAGCAAAGTATGGTGCGTATTCGTACTTCGACACTCACGTACAGTGTGCGTTACTGCTAGACAGTTGAAGCAATACTTGTGCTTGCGCACTAAGTTTCTTCGATCGTCGGTTTTCATATTTAGAAAATCCGGACATAGCCGTATTGGGTGTTGACTCTTACAAATCTTACAGAGCTGGGCTATCTTGGAATAATGAGAGCGGACGCGGGCAGTCCTGATATTTGAGGGAGGGGACGGAAGTGAGTTTTTCGATTTATTCCCCGGGTGCAAGTCGGATACACTTTCGAGTACTCTATACCGATTGGAAAGAAATTGGTTCATGGTCTCCCATGAGGGTATCTCAGTTGGCTTTTCTAATGACTCCTCCCAGAGAGCGAGAGTTCTGTCGGGAAGTCGCGTTGAGCATAAGTAAGTAAGAAGCGCATCCCACTCCTATACACCTACTTCATAAGGCTTTAATGCAAGCAATGCATCATTAATGCTGCTTTGGAGTTCTTTTATGGCTTTGGCGGACTCAAAAGCTTCACTTGATTGTTTACTAAAATTCGTTAATTTCCAAAACGATCGTGAAACGCCTTCCAGGCCAAATCAAAATTTTCATCTGTAAGCGAGAATTTGGTTACGATGTTTAGGGCATCACCTTTGGTCTTTGCTCGAAGGTGAAATAATTTTTGGACCGAGGTGATATGAGGAAGATTAACATACACAGCTGTAAACATATCCCTAAAAGTGGGCCATTCGAAATAATTTCCATAAAAAACTTCTGTATCACACGGTGGAAATTTGATACTAGGTGAAGTATTTGGTGTAGCAGTGAGAAGGTTTCCTTGAGCACTGGGGATAGAGCTGGGCTCCTTCGCCTTTTCTTCTCTGATTGAGTGTTTTTTCGTTCTAAAAGTTCATTTAAACAAATAAATATGTGTTTGGATGAACACTGGTATTTAGGTTTTACTACACTAAGGGACTCATTTAGCTCTTCGTCGCCCGCAGACTTAATGACAAAGTCGTTATAAGCCTTTTGGACTTGCAGCCAGAGATCACGAAGTTCAATCTGGTATGCTTCTAAAAGAGAAAGCGAAAAGGAAGCGCTAGGTTCCTCACAGAACGTAGCGTAAAATTCGACCAGCTGATCGGCAGCAAAAATTACGCCCTCCAAACTCATCGCAAATGAACGAAATATACATATATACCGATTGATAAATATTTAGAAATATAATAAATATGCAAACAACTACAAAATGTTTACGCGTGCAATGGAAATATTTAAAATAACCAATACCTATGCGTTGATGCTAAAGATGCTTGATGGTGAGTGATGCTGCTGTTGAATCTTTCCTTGATCCAGCGACGTGTGAGAACAAATGTGGTTTGGTTGCAATGGCGTTATGGAGCATACCTTTTTTCCAACGATGAATGAGGAGAAAGTGTGATTTGGGGTACACTTTTTGTCCACTGACGAATGATTAGAAAGTGCGGCTTGTTTTCCAACAATGTGTTGAAAATCGATGAATTGAATGCCAAGGCAGGATGGAGCGCACACCTTTGGCCAGTCGAGCGACGAATGATGAGAAGTGTGGTTTGGGGCACACTTTTGGCGACGAATGAGGAGAAAGTTCGGTTTGGAGCACACTTTTTTTTCCAACAATGTGTTGAAAAACGATGAATTGAGTGCCAAGGCGGGATGGAGCGCACACCTTTGGCGAATCCAGCGACGAATGATGAGAAAGTGTGGTTTGGGGCACACTTTTGGCGACGAATGAGGAGAAAGTGCGGTTTGGAGCACACTTTTTTCCAATAATGTGTTGAAAAACGATGACTTGAGTGCCAAGGCGAAATGGAGCGCACACCTTTCGCCAATCCAGCCACGAATGAAGAGAAAGTGTGGTTTTGGGGCACACTTTTGGCGACGAATGAGGAGAAAGTGCGGTTTGGAGCACATTTTTTTGTTCGCATAAGAAAATTAATTAAAATCCTGGTGATCCGGCTCGTTTGGACCAAAATGTTGGTGTATTCACCTGTGCGAACAAATACTTTTGATAATTTAAACTTTGAAAATAAAAAAGAACACTTAAGTTTTTCGCTGTCTTCGAATTTTTAATTCGGCATGTCCGCCACTTTCGTCGTCTGGATTCCAAGTGGATGACCACCGGAAAAGCCGACAACCATCTTAAATACAATGAATGTCATAAATACATTTTAACGCTAGAGGTGTCCTCTAGGTGTCAACAGCGTAATAATAAATTTTAGGGTGGGATTTCAATTGAAATAAATGTTATATTCCACTCGGTAATTTTTTTTATTCCACTTTTATATTCCGCTTTAAAATATTTACTATTTCACAAAATAAAGAAAGGTTGATGTTGAAAAACCTTTCTCACTTACACAAACTTATTATTAATATTCTGTATACTTTTATAATACTTCAAATATAACACTACATTGCAATTTCTTCTGTCTCTTTCCTTAAGATCAAAAGTAGAGTAGTCGTCCACTTACGTTCGTCTGATTTGGTCATCTTTCACTGTGCAGGCTAAATGTAATTAGAATTCATTGAACTAAAGTCAAAATTGTTAAATAAGGTCGGCTTGTTTCTTTATTTTCGAATTCGGGTGAATATTTTATAAATCTGGTGCCTAAACCCCCTAATAAACGAAGAACGTTAACGGAAAGAGCGAATATTTATCGTTTTATTATCGGTTAAATGAAATCGATTTGGCCAGTCGCGCTTCTTATCGTGGTCAAGTGATGCGAAAATTATGGATAATCTCGACGACATTGAAGAATAGCTAAGCGTTTTTCTGGACCACTTAACGGAAGCACATGAAAGCTTACACAAACCAAACTCAGAAGTAGTGACTTTAATAAAGCCAGAGAACTAGTAAAGGAAGCCGAAGCAGTAGCAGAATATGAAGACAAAGCGATCGCAACCATCGCACGCATAAAATGCCGTCTTTCTAAGCTTCACCTTCACCAAGGTCAGCCAGTAGTTTCGGCAAATTCAAATGACACCACTTCTGCAATGTTATATATTAAAAATCGAGTACAAAATTATAATACTCGATGTAAGATAGGTTTAAGTATAAGATAGGATCTATGAAAAATAATATGTAATTATCTGATCTGTAAAAAATATAGACGACTTCCTGTTGGAATAGTAAAGTGAACACATGTCTATTTTTTGGAATCCGCAAACGTCTTAACAAACATAATAATTTTGGCGAAAACTGCGTATATCATAAAAAAGTAAATTAAAATAAGTATAAACAAATATTTCGAAAGAAAAAAAAAAATTCTAAAAGTGCATGCAATAAAAGGTTAAGTCCACGTCTTTCTTAGTAAGCAAATGACTGATTCTGAAAACCAAAGTGAAGAGGAAAGTTTTGAAAAAAAAAATATATATATATAAAATATAAATATATAGGTCAATCAAGCAAAAAAGATGATACAATAATTGACCACATAGACCCATATGTCGTGGGCAATGATTTCGTTGAATATGAAATTCGATTAAAGCAATTTTTTATCGCAAATGATCTACCGGAACCGAAGAAAGTTCCACTTTTCTTAACATATGTTGGAGCTGATGCATTTTCTGTACTCAGAAAAATGTGCGTTCCCGATGAGCCATCACAAAAGACATATGATGAATTGGTTAAAATTCTAACCAATTACTTCGAACCAGCTGTAAATGAAATATCTGAATCCTATAATTTCTACAAAGTTAACCAAGATCGTCGAGTATGTACTCGTCAAATTAAAAGCATTGGCACAAAAGTGTAATTTTGGAGAGTACATTCAGAGAGCGTTACGTGATAAATTTGTTTGTGGAGTCCGTGATAATAGTCTACTCTCAAAACTTCTCAAAGAGTCAAAACTGTCTTTTAAATCCGCATGTGAATTTGCCATAAATTGGGAGATGGCAGAAAGTCAAAATCACATGATAGAATCAAAAAGTGAAATCATAAACATCTTTGCAATCTGCCCAGGAAGACATGCACCAAGAGTAAATCAGTCAAATTTTAATAAACCGGTTTCAAAAGATATCAAAATCAAGGTCGAAGTTACAGTCACAGTCAGAGTCGTCGTAGTTCTCTTCGTAGCAGTAGCAATCAAGATCAGTTATCATCAGCATCATCAAAGTCTTATCAGGAGTGTTATCGATGTGGCAGAATGGATAATCCTCAAAGTTGCCCAGCACGTCATTGGGAATGTTTTAAGTGTCACAAGCATGGTCACGTGTCATATAAGTGTCGTCAAAGCAACAATCAGCATGGAAGTCATCAACAATCAGGTTGTCGTAGAATTGTCAGAATCTACCGATTATGTAAATACCATTTCAACAAACACAATAAGTGAAATCAGTCAAGCAGCCACCGTTGAAGCCGTTATTGAAGGTGTTCCCATAATTATGGAAGTGGATTCAGGAGCTAGTTCATCTGTAATTTGGGAAGATGAGTATAGGTCTAAATTTATTAATATTGAACTTATAAAAACTAATCAAATATTGTTATCAGTCACAGGTAAAATCATTAAGTGTACAGGGAAGATTAAAGTTGCAGTGTGTGTGCCCAACGTCTCAAGAGTAAATAATTTGGAACTAATAGTTATCCGCAGTGAAAAGAAGGTTAAGCCTTTGCTTGGTCGGGACTGGCTGGATGTCGTTTACCCAAATTGGCGTAAGTTATTTTCTTTCAATGGTGGTATCCAAGGAAATTGTTTAAAAAATGTGAAAAATGAAAAATCTGAAGAACTAATTGAAAAGATTAAAAAAGAATTCCCTAACATATTCCCTTCGCTAGACCATTCGTTAGATAATACTATAAAAAAATGTTAAGCAGAAATTGTGCTTAAGTCAGAGTTTCAGCCAATATTCCATAGTGCTTATGCAGTGCCTTATAAATTGCGTGATAAGGTGGAAGACGAGATAAAGCGCTTGTGTGAAATGAACATTATGGAACCAGTAAGGTTTAGTAAATTCGTATCTCCGATTGTTATTGTGTCAAAGCCAAATTAAGGCATACGTATTTGCATATATGCAAAAGTGACTATAAATCCTTATATCAAAACTGAACATTATTCACTTCCAAAAACCGAAGATCTTTTCGCAAGTTTAACCAATTGTAAGTTATTATGTATAATTAACTTGTCGGGTGCCTACCAACAACTTAAATAATCCGAAAAATCTAGGGAATACGTCACAATTAATAAACACAAAGTGTTGTTTCGGTATACCAGATTGCCTTTCGGTATATCTAGTGCGCCACCAATTTTTCAGTCAGTGATGGACCAAGTCTTATTAAATACGCGAAATGTGTCTTGTTATCTTGACGATATCCTTATTGGAGGTCAAAACAATGAAAGTTGTAGTAAAACGCTTTTAGAAGTCTTAACAAAATTAAACAAATTCAATATAAAGATTAATTTACATAAATGCAGATTTTTTGAAAAGAGCATTATTTATTTAGGACACTGTATAAGTAAAAAAGGAATATTTTCAAACCCAAATAAACTTAGAGCCATAAAGGAAGCCCCTGTTCCAAAAAACGTACAAGAACTACAGGCGTACTTGGGAATGTTAAATTATTATGGCAAGTTCATTAGAAGTGCTGCAAAAGAATTACACGATTTATACCATCTTCTTAGAAAAGATACTAAATTTGTTTGGAATAATAAAGTGAAAAAATGTTTTGAAAATTCTAAGAAACTAATTACTGAAGGTAGTGTTTTAGAGCTATATGATCAAAGTAAGCCGATAGTGCTTACATGTGATGCAAGCCCATATGGTGTGGGGGCTGTGCTATCACATGTAGAAAATGGATTTGAAAAACCTATTTTATTTGCGTCAAGTACCCTTTCTACAACCGAACAAAATTACTCATAATTACATCGCGAAGCACTCGCTATTTTGTTTGGAATTAGAAAATACCATAAATATATTTATGGCCATAAATTTAAATTGTGTACAGATAGTCAAGCGTTAAAAGAAATTTTTAGTCCAAAAAAGGAACATCAAAGATTTCAATATCCAGGTTGCAGCGATGGGCTTATATATGACTATGATCTGCAATATCGTCCTTCAAAGCAGAACTGCCGCTCAGATTGCAATGTCGCTTTTGCCATTGCCAGATAATACAGGCATTGAGTATATTGGTATGTTGTCAACAGTTATGAATAGTCCTGTAGATATAGAAAAAGTAAATCTATGTAGTAAAAATGATGCAACCATACAAAATGTTTTAAAGTATATAAGCAGTAACACTTGGCCACATGCTATTACGACGAGTGTTAATCCATTTCATAGAATTAAAGAATTACTATCGAGACACCCTGTGTCGTTGCAAAATGAAATTTTAAGAATTATTCATTCTAACCACGACGGTATTGTCAGAATGAAAATAATAGCTCAAAGTTTTGTATGGTGGCAAAATTTTGACAAAAGTATTGAACAATATGAACAAGGATGTCCAAGCTGTCAAATGACTCAACATTTTTCAAAAGAGGTAGTAGATACTAAATGGCCATCAAGTCAGTACCCTTTCCAAAGAATTCATTTGGATTTTTTTCATTTCGAGGGAAGAACATTTTTAATTTTAATAGATTCATATAGTAAATATATAGATGTGGAAAGCTACGTAAAAACTGATGCAATTTAGTTATGTAAGGGTTTAAGGCTATTTTTTAAAACGTTTGGATTTCCGAGTGAAATCGTTAGTGACAACGGTCCTCCGTTCAATTCCAAAATATTAAATGAATTTTGTACAAAAAATGGAATTACACTAACTAAAACACCAAGTAATGGCCTAGCGGAGAGAGGGGTTCAAACAATAAGGCGCTGTTTAAAAAAGTATAGTTGCGACTCTAAACTAAAAAAATTGGATATACAAGCCAAGCTCGATGCAATCATTATGGCTTACAATAATACACCTTCTACAATAACTAAGAGAAAACCTGCATCTTTAATTTTTTCTTATTGTCCCCAAACAAAACCACATGCTTTAAAGAAAAGAGTATCTTTTTGTGTTGATGAAAATAAAAAACTAAATTCTGGTGAAAAATGTGAGAAAATGTAAATGAAAATAAAAAACAAATTTCTGGGGAAAATTGTAAGAAAAATGTAAATGGAAATAAAACAAAGTTTAGTAAATTCAATGAAGGTGATAAAATATTTTATAGAAATCATTTTAAAGAAATTGTAAAATGGATTCCAGCCACAGTCTATAAAGTTATAAGTCCATTAACCTATTTAATAAATGTTAATAATAATATAAAATATGTACATCATAACCAAATTAGATTTTCAAAATTAAATGACAAATTTCATCCGGTATGTAAATCTGATGAATGTATAAATTTAAAAACTTGAAAGCCTAAAGTCGTTAATAACAAAGGAAATAATAATACATCTGAATTTGAAAATCCTATTCATGTAACTAGTAATCACATAGTTCTTAAAAGAACTACAAGAACAAGACGCCAACCTAATAGATTAATTTATGAATGAATAATGGTTTTAAAAATGGATTCATAAAATAATTGTTTATATATTAGATTTTATATATAAGTTATAATATGTAACTAACATGAAATAAAAATGGGAAGATGTTATATATTAAAAATCTAGTACAAAATTATAAACTCGATGTAAGATAGGTTTAAGTATAAGATAGGATCTATGAAAAATAATATGTTATGATCTGATCTATAAAAAATAAAGACGACTTCCTGTTGGAATAGTAAAGTGAGCACAAGTCTATTTTTTGGAATCCGCAAACATCTTAACAAACATAATATGCAAATGCTACGTTGCCCCCTAACGCCTCAAGCATTCGGAAGCTAATTATGATACAGCTATCACACTGATGAAAGAAGAATACGGCAATAGTGAGAAAATTGTAGACTTTACAATGTAACGTTTGCTCTCTATTTAGCCTATTTCTTCCCAATTAGACGCATTCGCTTTGAGATGGCTATATACATCGGTGCAAGCTTCCGCTCGTTCGCTCTCAGCACTAGGTATACCATCGTCAAATTATTTTCTCATGTTAAACCGTTGTCTGCCAAACGAGCTTAGAGTAGATTTTCATCGGTACTATGGGGACACCTCAGCGGGTCTACAAAATTCTCGCACAGATTACGAAGATGATGCAGCTTGCGTTTCCTCAATGTCAGAAAGTTCATCAAATCTAATCGACGATAAACAAGCCAATTGCTTGCTGAGGTTCTTAAGAAGAGTGGTTGAATCACTGGAAAAGGCAAACGAAGCGAAAATACATTCATCTCATTCTGGCATACCGAACACGAGCACGAGATCTGTCAAAACGGCTTTGGGTTTGTATACATCTGAAGCGAAAGAAAATTGTTTATTTTATAAAGGCACTAATCACGAAACCAAGGATTACTGTAGTGCTAAAGGATTAATCGAAACGAATAAATTATTGAGAGGCGAAAACAGGTGCAACAAGGTTCGGATGGTTCTACGAAGTCAGTACCATGATCGCGATGTTTCGATAGATGCAATAGAAGTTTCTGCAATTTGTCTCGACGTACTGTCTGTGCCCACTAACGATGGCGCCGTTTCACTCCACGATCTGAATTTAGCCGATACTCGTACAAACGGACAATTACTGAAGGACGGGATCAGTGCACTCATTGGGGCCGACATGTATTGGCAACTTATGACTGAAGAGCACAAACGTTTCACTGAAAGGTTGACGGCGATAAACACAATTTTGGGATGGACCATTCATGGACCGTCGGTTGTGGAACACAAACATTTCATTCTGCCTACACATTATCTTAGATGCATGTGAAGATATTCAACAATTTTGGAAGCGGGATGTGCTGGGGATTATTTCTTATGGTCAAAGGGTACTGATGATGTATCCTCATACATTTGTCGAGTAGGTGATAGATTCTAGGTTTCTCTTCCTTGGAAGGAACTATCAACTCCCTTACATGACAATAGAATGGGGGCATTAGTTCGGATGCGAACACTTGTTCAGAAACTATGTTTAGCTGGGAAACTTACTGAATACGATGCGTCCATGAACGGAATGTTTTTGTCGAATCTATTATTTAGCTCACCGTCCGGTATACCGGAATGAAAAAAACGACTAAGCTGCGAATTGTTTTCGACGCTTGGGCACATGCGCCTAACCATTCATCACTTAACGATGTTTTAGAAGTTGGTGAGAATTATTTGCCCAATCGTTTAGTCATCCTACTAAATTTTCGAGTTGGGAAATTTGGACTTATAGCGGACATCGAAAAGGCATTTCTCCAAATATTGCTTCATCCGTCAGATAGAAACAGACATCGTTTTCTGTGGTTTGCGGAAGCAATAATCGACGAGAAGACTTTAGCTGCTATTAGAACCTACCGAATGACGCGGCTATCATTTGACGTTAAAAGCAGTTCCTACATTCTTGGTGCCATGATTCAGGAGTTGATCAAGGAGGCTATGTTGAGAACTCTGACATCATACGAGTTGTCAGAAAGGAGCATTACAGCTGTACACCATTATCAAAAAATATGTGAGCTGTTAAAAAAAAGCTTCTACATGGACGATTTTGTCACTAGCAATGATGACGAATATACAGCAAAGAATGTTTATCGAGACACAACTAGCATATTTAATAGTGCCTCTATGAATCTGCATAAATGGAATTCCAACAGTGCGAATGTGAGAGAGTGTTTCGAAGCAGAAGAAAGATTTTCGGATACGAAGAAGGTGCTAGGATGGCGATGGGTAATAGCCACGGATGAACTTGAAGTGGATCTTATTCCTGTGCTAGATTTGTTGTTCAAGGCACGAATCGCAGCCCTTTAAGGGTTACGGTGAAAATATTCGATCCAATTGATATTCTAGCTCCGTGAATTGTGCGCTTAAAGATTTTATTTCAATTTATTTGGTGTAGAAATATGGATTGGGACGAGAACCTATCATCGGGCTTGCAAGACACTTGGGTTTCTTGTCGAAAGGAGATCGAAGAACTTCACGAATTTGCGATACTACGTCACTTCATAACGTCAAAATTCGACGCAGGTACACGCGTTTGCTGATGCGAGTAAATATTCATACGGAGCTGCAGCTTATGCAAGGACTTTGCATAACACAGGAGAAGTATCAACGGGCAGAGTTGCTCCTCTTAAAACCAACAACGAAGCTGAACTGACTATTCCAAAGCTGGAGCTTACTGCTGCACTTATTGCCATGCATCTGCTTGTTTATATTAGAACTTATCTTAACAAATTAGTGAATCGTTTCTGTGGTCTGATTCTCAGATTGCACTGTTCCGGATCTTGGATTCAGAAAAGCGATGGAAGCCTTACGTGAAGCATAGTGTAAAGGAAATACAATCATTGTCCGATTTTTAAGAAGAAGAGTGAATATACCAAGCATTTGTCGGTGGAAGAGATAGACCGTGCCGAAAAGTACTGGACTAATCATATGCAGATGCTTCATTTCTCTAAAGATTTCTGCTCTTCAAATTAAAAACAATATACCATCTAACTCAAAACTCATTTCTCTTTTCCCAATTCTAGGTGCTACCGATCATCAGTTGCGAGTAGGTGGTCGGCTTCAGCATGTGGCGACAGGTGAGAACGTTGCTCATTCTGTAATTTTACCGAAGTCTTCCATATAACGAAACTCCTAGTTCGGAACGCACGTGAAAAATCATTTCATAGTGGATCATCTGCCGTTCTTTCTCATTTGCGCACTTGTGAAGGGGCAACAGCTTTTCATACCTGTCGTCAAGGATTGATTTGTGTGTAAAGTTCTTCGAGGGCCAGCAGCCACGCAGAGTTTGCATCGCTTCCTAGAGATCCCCTTCACCGCTTCATCTAGACCATTTGAGGTAACTGGAGTAGATTTCATATATAGCAGACAACGATAGGCAAAGAAAGAAGCGATACATTTTATTGTTTATGTTCGCGCGGTACACATTGAATGCACTAATGACTTGACTACGGAGAGTTGTCTTTTTGCCATTCGACGATTTTTTTCAAGACGCGGAGTCCCTTGTATAATGTACTCAGACAACGCTACTATGTTTAAGACAGCATCATCCGAACTAGATCAAAACAAAAACGTTAGGAGCGATGAACGATTTTTGGGATTTTTGAGCGAACGTCAGGTAACATGGAAATTTATAGTTGAACGTGCCCCTTGGCTTTTGGATACGACTAAAAGGAGTGGTCAAATCGGCTCTTAGAGCAGCTATAATGCGTTCAACATTAAACAATGACCATCTACGTACATTGTTAATGGAAGTTGAAGGTGTCGTGAACTCAAGGCCGTTAACTTATTCAGGAAAAGAGCCCCTAGACCACTTACTCCGGCACATGGGAGGAACATGGGAGGAGTTTGCACCTAGCAATCGAAGTGGCAAAGCAGTGGAAGGAGCGGTTACGGTTATTAGCCGCATTCAAGAAACGATGGCATAAGGAGTACTCGTACCAACTCCGATCATTGCATCATACCAAAAATTATGTGTGTTCTACCTTAAAGATTGGAGATGTTGTACTGGTTGAAGATACATCACTTACTCCAGCGTTTAGTCTTTTTCTTAAGATTAAAAGTAGAGCAATCGTCCACTTACGTTCGTCTAATTCGGTTATCTTTCACTGTGCAGGCTAAATATAATTAGAATTTAATAAATTAAAGTCAAAATTGTTAAATGAGATTGGCACGTTTCTTTATTTTCTTTATTTTCGAATTCGGGTGAATATTTTCTAAAGTTGCGCTTTCATAAATAATTGAAATTTAATTATCTAATACTTCTCCTCCAAACCCTTACTTTCTATTGCAGAGAAATATTTTAGTCAAAACGTTAAGTAAATTTTACGAGCATTGCTCTTTATGACATACCTAATGTATTATGTAATTTAATGACTAGAGCTTAAAATTAAAACCACGACTGAATCTAAAAGTGTGGGTGCAGTAGCCTTAACTCGTGACAGACCAAAATTGATCGCTATTAACTCCCGATCCCACGTAACCTTAATTTCGCTCAGCAATTAACCCTGACACACCAGCCGAGGATGAGCCTGAAGTGAGTAGATTCATTCCGCAATAAATGAAGTCTGGTATTATACCCCATCTAGGGTATATTAATTTTTATACATATGAGTAGTTTGTAACATAGAGGAAAAATAACGGTAGACCCTAAGAAATATATAAGTATATTTGAGATCAGCATCAAAAGTTATGTTGATCTAACCATGTCCGTCCTTCCGTCCGTGTGTGACCTATTTTTGGGCCTTAAATTTTGAGCTAGGTGCATGAAATTTGGTATACAAGATTTCTAGAATTCAAAGTAGTACAAGTATAAACATTTTTTAAATCCGCCAACACGCCCATTTAAAAAAAAAAATGTTGTTTAAATATTTTTCTGGAACTTTGCCCTTCTTTACATTTCATAAATACATTATGTATAATGCCACGCCCATCTGTTGGGTGTGTTCTTCAACAAATCATATATTGTTTTTTTGAAGCTATCAGCTTCTGCTGAACAAAATTGTAGCAACAGTTTATTGACTATATTTTTTAAAAATTGCGAAAATATCCTCTGTATGGAAAGATGTCATTACATCTGTTTTACAAATTTCGTAACACCACAATCGCTTTCTTCGGGGTGAGTTATAAGATGGGGAATAGGGTGTCATCCGTTCTGGCTGCATTGTGCATTCCCGTATGTTTTAAGCACTTAAGTTTTTACTCATTTATTTATCATCAGTAGGTAAGGTATGCGAGGGTGCTTTTACATATAAAAGCACCAAGAGGCTAATATTTGTATTAGATCTTAATAGAGACACGTTCAAGAATTGGGACTAATCCGTTCCATTTGCTTTTTTTAAATGAGTTCGATTTGGTATATTATAAGAAGTGTTAATTTAGTTGTTCCATATAAAAAATTATTCGAAAACCATTGTTTTCTGGTTATCTAAACTTTCCACACCAAAATCTTAATACCTATTTTCCCTTTAAAGTTCTCCATTTCGTTGACCGCAATGAAGTGCGAGTAGGGCCTCGAGCGGTTAGTGTTCAGTACCAATAATTTAAGTGTATGTTTCTCACACAGTTCGCTCGAGAACCACTAAAAAAAAAATAACTTTAAATGATCTTTATTAGCCGCCTAACGCAAGAACTCCTGGATAGATTCCGATGAAATTTGGGTTTTGAGTTATTTCGGACATGTAAAGATGGTTAGATAAATCGAACAAAGACGGAGTGAGATATAGCACGGTGACTTTTTTTTTTCTTTTCTTTTTTTTTTAATTTTTTTCAGTAAGCAGTATATTATATTGTAATATGCGAGCTACGGCTCGAGTAGATAAAACAATATTCTGTTAAATTATTTCTTTATTTTCTAGTCTATAGAACAATTCAGGTTCACACTATACTATTCTTCGCAATTCTTTTCTTAAAAGGTCTCTGTCCTCTCAAATCACTTTATCTCTTTTCTATTACTTAATTCACAAATCCAAACCAATTACTTCTTCTTGTTAAATCTGAACTTTCAAATTTATCACAAAATTACAACTTCGCCCATTATCACTTTTCTAATCTCTTCGCCACAGTTTAAAAACTACTGCTGCTTTCTCAATCGCCATCTGTCCTTATATAGCAGAAGTTTCTGATAGCCAGAAACTTCTAGCAAATTCTTCGACCACTAGAACAAGAGAAATAATTCTTGCAGTTATAATTCCCTTTTATCCCTGATATTATTCGTCTCTTTCGTTGACATGAGCTGTGGAGACTTCGTCCCAGACACGAACCTCGAATGAAAGGACAGTTCGAACCAAAATTCTGCCAGAATGAAAAGTCACTTCGGAATTTGTTGCGTCATATTTTTAGGGGGCGTAGTTATTATTATATTATGTAGTTATTATTATGCTACAATATATATTGTATATATATTATATTATGTAGTTATTATTATGCAACTTCGCCCATTATCACTTTTCCAATCTCTTCGCAACGGTTCTAAACCAACTGTTGCTTTCTCAATCGCCATCTGTCCTTATATAGCAGAAGTTTCTGATAGCCAGAAACTTCTAGCAAATTCTTCGACCACTAGAACAAGAGAAATAATTCTTGCAGTTATAATTCCCTTTTATCCCTGATATTATTCGTCTCTTTCGTTGACATGAGCTGTGGAGACTTCGTCCCAGACACGAACCTCGAATGAAAGGACAGTTCGAACCAAAATTCTGCCAGAATGAAAAGTCACTTCGGAATTTGTTGCGTCATATTTTTAGGGGGCGTAGTTATTATTATATTATGTAGTTATTATTATGCTACAATATATATTGTATATATATTATATTATGTAGTTATTATTATGCTACAATATATATTGTAGCATAATAATAACTACGCCCCCTAAAAATATGACGCAACAAATTCCGAAGTGACTTTTCATTCTGGCAGAATTTTGGTTCGAACTGTCCTTTCATTCGAGGTTCGTGTCTGGGACGAAGTCTCCACAGCTCATGTCAACGAAAGAGACGAATAATATCAGGGATAAAAGGGAATTATAACTGCAAGAATTATTTCTCTTGTTCCAGTGGTCGAAGAATTTGCTAGAAGTTTCTGGCTATCAGAAACTTCTGCTATATAAGGACAGATGGCGATTGAGAAAGCAACAGTTGGTTTAGAACCGTTGCGAAGAGATTGGAAAAGTGATAATGGGCGAAGTTGTAATTTGGTGATAAATTGAAAGTTGAGAGTGAACAAGAAAAAGTAATTAGTTTGGATTTGTGAATTAAGTAATTGAAAGGAGATAAAGTGATTTGAGAGGAAAGAGACCTTGTAAGAAAAGAATTTGCGAAGAATAGTATAGTGTGAACTTGAATTGTTCTATAGAGTAGAAAATAAAGAAATAATTTCACAGAATAATTGTTTTATCTACTCGAGCCGTAGCTCGCATATTACATTGGTGTCAGAAGCGGGATAAAACTTATTCTGTGAATAGCTATTTCCGTGGTGTGAAATTGCACAAGCAAAAAAAAAAAAAAAAACGATTTCTGTGTTGAGTTAATTAGTTGCGCAAAATGGGTCGCAAATTGGGAAAACTAACTATAACTCAACTAAAGGCAGAACTCAGTAAGCGGAACCTCGACACAACTGGGGGAAAAGATGCCCTGCTGATTCGTCTGGAAGAAGCAGTAACGCAGGAAGGTGAAAATCCGCACGACGTAGAGTTTGACGTGGAAGAGGAACCAGCAAGTACAGCAGCCGACCCGGGTATAACGAGTCTGCTCCTGCAACTTAAGTTAGTCATGGACGAACAAAAGAAAGCAATAGAAGACCAAAGGAATTCTATAGAACTTAAGCTGGACGAACAAAAGAATTCTCTAGAACTTAAGCTGGATGAACAAAAGAAAGCAATGGACGAACAAAAGAAAGCAATGGACGAACAAAAGAAAGCAATGGACGAACAAAAGAATTCTCTAGAACTTAAGCTGGATGAACAAAAGAAAGCAATGGACGAACAAAAGAATTCTCTAGATGCTCTGGAAAGTAAACTTGATGAGAAAAACAAGAACTTGGAATCCAAATTCGAAGTGATCGAAGAGAAAATCGAGAAGGTCGAGACGCAACTCAGAAAAGTCGAAACTAGATTCGATGAAAATTTTGAGAAACATGAAACTCAGTTCGGGAAAATAGAGACTCAGTTTGAAAAAGTGGATACGCAATTCGAGATAGTAGGGAAGCAAGTCGAAAATCTTGCTAAGGAGCTCAGCAATGTGAAGAGACAGAAAGCACGGGAATATTCCACTGACGGTCTGAGAAGAAAGGAGATGCAGCCTCCTATCTTCGATGGTCAAACATCATGGCCAATTTATAAAAGGCAATTCGAAGCGGCCGCAATGACCAATAGCTGGGACGATGAAGAGAAGTCCATTGCACTCACACTTGCACTGAGGGGTCCAGCTGCGGAGCTCTTGCAGACCATCCCGGAAGATAAACAGCAGAACTACGACTCTCTGGTTCAGGCTATCGAGATGCGGTTTGGGGATGAACACTTGCAGCAGGTGTACAGGGTTCAGCTGCGTAGTCGAGTCCAGAAAAGGGGGGAAACGCTCCAACAGTTGCAAGCGGATATAGAGCGACTAGCCCATCTTTCATACAATAAAGCCGGTGAGGAGCTTATCAACGAAATGGCGGTAGAAGCTTTTATTCAGGCCATAGAGGACATACAACTGCAAATGGCTGTAAGGATGGCTGAAAAGCGAACACTCCCCGAGGCATTGGCATTCGCTTTGTCAATGAAGGCTGCGGACCAAGCATACCAGGGAATACACCGTGTCATGGAAATGTCCGTCGTGGAATGCTCATGCCAGAGAACAGCCGTCATGGATGAAGACAGAGCTCGCGGAAGTCAAATCCGTTGCTGGAATTGCAACCAAACCGGACACCTACAACGGCAGTGCAGAAGTGCACCTAGACGAGGAAATTGTCCACATTGCGGAAGTAGGAGAAGCAGAGAGGAAGCATCCTGTCGGTCAGACTTCCCAAAACCAGCAGTCGGGAGATGCGTAAGGACCAACTTCGCGGGGCAGAAGTTGGTTACTGGAATCGAGGCCCCCAGGACCACCATTCAAGTTTCGCAAACCAAACGGGGTAACAAGAGCCTGACAGTGGAGGCACTAATCAAAAAGAAGAAGTGCGTAGCCACCATCGACACAGGTGCCACCGCCTCCATTGTAAGAAGAGATATCGTCAGAAGCTCCTGGCTGCACAACACCAACAGCTACTGCCTGAAGACTGCAACAGGGGAAATGGCGAAGGTATTTGGAGAAGTTCGTCTTACGATTACTCTGGCAGGACTGACGTTCTCCCATGCGTTTCTGGTGGCAGATATATGCGACGAGTGCATCATCGGAATAGACTTCATGAAAGCAAATGAAGTAATCCTGGACATCGGGATGCAAGTACTGAGGTATCGAAATGTGGAGATGGTGTACGGAAACGAGAATGCCGTAACTCTCAGGACAGTCATCAGCAAAGACGAAGTTTTGCCGCCGTCTTCGGAGACAATCATTTGGACGAAGCTGGAAGGTGATCTTGGGCGCCACCGATTCTACATAGTAGAACCAGACCCAGAGAAGAATTCTCAAGACTACATCGTGGGAAAGACGTTAGTCGAACCAAAGAACACCATGGTTCCAGTGAGAGTTTTGAACGCAAGACCGCACACTGTCAAACTAAGGCGAGGGGAGGTGACTGGAAAATGCACGCCGATTACCGCCGTCGCAACAATATCTGAACGTGATGCTCCAAAACCTCTCCCATCACCTTGGACAGCGGAAATGAGAGAGACGATTCTCCAGTCCAGTGAGGTGAGCTGAATCAGGAGCAGCGAACTATGGCAGAGAATCTTATCAATGAGTACGCTGATGTATTTGCCTCACAGGACGGAGAATACGGCCGAACACACCTGGTACAACATCGAATAGACACTGGTGATACTAGACCAATTCGTCAGCCTGCTAGGCGCCTTCCATTGGCAAAGCAGACAGAAGTTGCAGAGATGGTGTCGGCAATGGAGAAAGAAGGTCTGATTGAAAGTTCCAAAAGTCCGTGGGCATCACCGGTTGTACTGGTTAAGAAGAAAGATGGCAGCACGCGGTTCTGCGTGGACTATAGGCAGCTCAATTACGTCACCAAGAAAGATAGCTACCCTCTGCCACGGATTGACGACACGCTAGACACACTATCAGGAGCCCGATGGTTTTCCACTCTCGACTTGAAGAGTGGCCGGGAGAAAACCGCCTTCACCGCAGGAAATGGGCTATGGCAATTCACGGTAATGCCATTCGGGCTGTGCAATGCTCCGGCGACTTTCGAGCGATTGATGGAATGTGTCCTGCAAGGGTTAACATGGAAAACCTGTTTGGTATACTTGGATGATGTCATCGTCGTAGGAAAAACGTTTGCGCAACACCGAGACAATCTAAGGGATGTGTTTCAAAGGCTTCGAAGTGCCCACCTGAAGCTCAACCCCAAGAAATGCGCCCTGTTTAGAGCGGAAGTCAAGTACCTGGGACACATAATTTCAGCGAAAGAAGTGAGAACCGATCCAGAGAAGGTCGAAGCGGTGAAAAACTGGCCAGTCCCCAAGGATAAACACCAACTGAGGAGCTTCCTGGGCCTAGCCACCTACTACAGACGGTTCGTGAAGGATTTTGCCGGGATCGCAAAGAGCCTGCACCAGTTGACGGAAAAGGGAAAACAATTCAAATGGTCAATTGAGTGTGAGAAGAGCTTCAAGGCACTTAAACAACGGCTATGCGATGCCCCGATACAGGCTTACCCCACTCCCGGGGAAAAGTTCATTGTGGATGCAGATGCTAGTAATGTCGGGGTAGGAGCCGTACTCTCCCAGGTGCATGACGGTCAAGAGAAGGTGGTTGCGTACTTTAGCAAAGTGCTCTCTAAGCCAGAAAGGAACTACTGCGTGACAAGGAGAGAACTTCTAGCTTTGATCTTGGCTACGAAGCATTTTCACAAATACCTCTACGGGAGGAAGTTCGTTCTTCGCACAGACCATGCAGCCTTAAAATGGCTATTACAGTTCAAGAGTCCTGAGGGTCAGGTCGCAAGATGGTTCGAAAGGCTGCAAATCTACGACTACGAAATACAGCATCGTAAAGGAAAACTCCACTCTAATGCGGATGCACTGTCCCGGAGACCATGCAGAACGGATTGTAAACATTGTGCGCGTCAGGAAGAACGGGAGCTGGTTTCCATCCAAAGAATGAGAGCCGAACCTATCGCCGGCTGGAGCGTAGATGAGATCCGGAACGCTCAGAAGGAAGACCCGGATATCGAGCCGATTCTGGCCTGGAAGGAGAACATGGAGAAACCGGATCATCAGGACATCTCTCACAGAAGCCCGACCTTAAAGGCATATTTTGCGCAGTGGGACTCCCTCCATGTCCAAGAAGGTGTTCTGAGAAGAAAATGGGAATCCTCCGGCGGAAAGTCGTTTGTAATGCAGCTTGTCGTACCGCGGACGAGGGTCAAGGAGGTGTTACAGGAAATGCATGGCGGGGCGACCGGAGGCCACTTGGGAGTGAATAAGACGCTAGAAAAGGTACGAGAACGTTTTTATTGGTTAAAAGCGAAGGAAGATATCGAAGACTGGTGCAGAAAATGCGACGTGTGTGCAGCTAGCAAGGGTCCGAGAATCAAAACTCGAGGTAAGATGCACCAATACAACGTGGGAGCACCTTTCGATCGAATCGCCATTGACATCGCAGGGCCCTTTCCGGAAACCGACAATGGTAATCGGTATATACTCGTAGTGATGGACTACTTCAGTAAGTAGCCGGAAGCGTTTCCGATCCCTAACCAGGAAGCCAGAACCGTGGCGGAGCAGATCGTCTACAATTGGGTTAGCAGATTCGGTGTTCCCTTGGAATTGCATTCTGACCAAGGGCGGAACTTCGAGTCAAGAATCTTCCAAGAGATGTGTCAACTACTCGGAATCAAAAAGACAAGGACAACCCCGCTTCATCCACAGTCGGACGGTATGGTGGAGCGTTTCAATAGGACTTTGGACGAACATCTCTCGAAGGTCGTAGGTGACTACCAACGGGATTGGGACCGGCAGATTCCCTTGTTTTTGATGGCCTATAGAAGTGCCGTGCATAGCACTACTCGACATACGCCGTTCGAAATCTTATTTGGTGGAATAGCTCGTTTACCCAGTGAGGTGAAATTTGGATCTCCTACCAATGAGCCCAGAAATGAAGAAGAGTACGTGGCGGACCTTAGGGAAAGGCTTAGGGACATACACCAAAGGACCAGAAGCCAGATTAAGATGACGAGCGACCGCATGAAGACCAGGTATGATGCCAAGGCAACAACGTCAGGATTCCAGGAAGGAGATCTGGTGTGGCTGTATAATCCCCATCGCCAAAAGGGGAAATCACCTAAATTACAGCGAAACTGGGAAGGTCCCTACAGAATAGTAACCCGCATCAACGATGTTGTCTACCGCATCCAGCGAGGACCGAGGCCCAAAATGAAAGTGGTTCATGTGGACCGACTGAGTCGATACAATGGCCGAAATGAGGATGCACTT
This sequence comes from Pocota personata, assembly GCA_963082735.1. Lineage (NCBI taxonomy): Eukaryota > Metazoa > Arthropoda > Insecta > Diptera > Syrphidae > Pocota > Pocota personata. Next base: position 83,466,562 of record OY720429.1, read on the forward strand.
GTTCGGGACGAACACGTCTAAGAGGGGGGCAGTGTAGCATAATAATAACTACGCCCCCTAAAAATATGACGCAACAAATTCCGAAGTGACTTTTCATTCTGGCAGAATTTTGGTTCGAACTGTGCTTTCATTCGAGGTTCGTGTCTGGGACGAAGTCTCCACAGCTCATGTCAACGAAAGAGACGAATAATATCAGGGATAAAAGGGAATTATAACTGCAAGAATTATTTCTCTTGTTCCAGTGGTCGAAGAATTTGCTAGAAGTTTCTGGCTATCAGAAACTTCTGCTATATAAGGACAGATGGCGATTGAGAAAGCAACAGTTGGTTTAGAACCGTGGCGAAGAGAATGGAAAAGTGATAATGGGCGAAGTTGTAATTTGGTGATAAATTGAAAGTTGAGAGTGAACAAGAAAAAGTAATTAGTTTGGATTTGTGAATTAAGTAATTGAAATGAGATAAAGTGATTTGAGAGGAAAGAGACCTTGTAAGAAAAGAATTTGCGAAGAATAGTATAGTGTGAACTTGAATTGTTCTATAGAGTAGAAAATAAAGAAATAATTTCACAGAATAATTGTTTTATCTACTCGAGCCGTAGCTCGCATATTACAATATGTAGAGCAGTATGTTTTGATATTGTAGCATAATAATAACTACGCTCCTACGACTATGCAGCAAATTCCGAAGTGACTTTTCATTCTGGCAGAATTTTGGTTCGAACTGTCCTTTCATTCGAGGTTCGTGTCTGGGACGAAGTCTCCACAGCTCATGTCAACGAAAGAGACGAATAATATCAGGGATAAAAGGGAATTATAACTGCAAGAATTATTTCTCTTGTTCTAGTGGTCGAAGAATTTGCTAGAAGTTTCTGGCTATCAGAAACTTCTGCTATATAAGGACAGATGGCGATTGAGAAAGCGGCAGTAGTTTTTAAACTGTGGCGAAGAGATTAGAAAAGTGATAATGGGCGAAGTTGTAATTTTGTGATAAATTGAAAGTTCAGATTTAACAAGAAGAAGTAATTGGTTTGGATTTGTGAATTAAGTAATAGAAAAGAGATAAAGTGATTTGAGAGGACAGAGACCTTGTAAGAAAAGAATTGCGAAGAATAGTATAGTGTGAACCTGAATTGCTCTATAGACTAGAAAATAAAGAAATAATTTAACAGAATATTGTTTTATCTACTCGAGCCGTAGCTCGCATATTACATTGGTGTCAGAAGCGGGATAAAACTTATTCTGTGAATAACTATTTCCGTGGTGTGAAATTGCACAAGCAAAAGAAAAAAAAAAAAACGATTTCTGTGTTGAGTTAATTAGTTGCGCAAAATGGGTCGCAAATTGGGAAAACTAACTATAACTCAACTAAAGGCAGAACTCAGTAAGCGGAACCTCGACACAACTGGGGGAAAAGATGCCCTACTGATTCGTTTGGAAGAAGCAGTAACGCAGGAAGGTGAAAATCCGCACGACGTAGAGTTTGACGTGGAAGAGGAACCAGCAAGTACAGCAGCCGACCCGGGTATAACAAGTCTGCTCCTGCAACTTAAGTTAGTCATGGACGAACAAAAGAAAGCAATAGAAGATCAAAGGAATTCTCTAGAACTTAAGCTTGACGAACAAAAGAAAGCGATGGACGAACAAAAGAAAGCAATGGGCGACCAAAGGAATTCTCTAGAACTTAAGCTGGACGAACAAAAGAATTCTCTAGAACTTAAGATGGACGAGCAAAAGAATTCTCTAGATGCTCTGGAAAGTAAACTTGATGAGCAAAACAAGAACTTGGAATCCAAATTCGAAGTGATCGAAGAGAAAATCGAGAAGGTCGAGACGCAACTCGAAAAAGTCGAAACTAGATTCGATGAAAATTTTGAGAAACATGAAACTCAGTTCGGGAAGATAGAGACTCAGTTTGAAAAAGTGGATACGCAATTCGAGATAGTAGGAAAGCAAGTCGAAAATCTTGCTAAGGAGCTCAGCGACGTGAAGAGACAGAAAGCACGGGAATATTCCACTGACGGTCTGAGAAGAAAGGAGATGCAGCCTCCTATCTTCGATGGTCAAACATCATGGCCAATTTATAAGAGGCAATTCGAAGCGGCCGCAATGACCAATAGCTGGGACGATGAAGAGAAGTCTATTGCACTCACGCTTGCACTGAGGGGTCCAGCTGCGGAACTCTTGCAGACCATCCCGGAAGATAAACAGCAGAACTACGACTCTCTGGTTCAGGCTATCGAGATGCGGTTTGGGGATGAACACTTGCAGCAGGTGTACAGGGTTCAGCTGCGTAGTCGAGTCCAGAAAAGGGGGGAAACGCTCCAACAGTTGCAAGCGGATATAGAGCGACTAGCCCATCTTTCATATCCTAAAGCCGGTGAGGAACTTATCAACGAAATGGCGGTGGAAGCTTTTATTCAGGCCATAGAGAACAGACAACTGCAAATGGCCGTAAGGATGGCTGAAAAGCGAACACTCCCCGAGGCATTGGCATTCGCTTTGTCAATGAAGGCTGCGGACCAAGCATACCAGGGAATACACCGTGTCAGGGAAATGTCCGTCGTGGAATGCTCATGCCAGAGAACAGCCGTCATGGATGAAGACAGAGCTCGCGGAAGTCAAATCCGTTGCTGGAATTGCAACCAAACCGGACACCTACAACGGCAGTGCAGAAGTGCACCTAGACGAGGAAATTGTCCACATTGCGGAAGTAGGAGAAGCAGAGAGGAAGCATCCTGTCGGTCAGACTTCCCAAAACCAGCAGTCGGGAGATGCGTAAGGACCAACTTCGCGGGGCAGAAGTTGGTTACTGGAATCGAGGCCCCCAGGACCACCATTCAAGTTTCGCAAACCAAACGGGGTAACAAGAGCCTGACAGTGGAGGCACTAATCAACAAGAAGAAGTGCGTAGCCACCATCGACACAGGTGCCACCGCCTCCATTGTAAGAAGAGATATCGTCAGAAGCTCCTGGCTGCACAACACCAACAGCTACTGCCTGAAGACTGCAACAGGGGAAATGGCGAAGGTATTTGGAGAAGTTCGTCTTACGATTACTCTGGCAGGACTGACGTTCTCCCATGCGTTTCTGGTGGCAGATATATGCGACGAGTGCATCATCGGAATAGACTTCATGAAAGCAAATGAAGTAATCCTGGACATCGGGATGCAAGTACTGAGGTATCGAAATGTGGAGATGGTGTACGGAAACGAGAATGCCGTAACTCTCAGGACAGTCATCAGCAAAGACGAAGTTTTGCCGCCGTCTTCGGAGACAATCATTTGGACGAAGCTGGAAGGTGATCTTGGGCGCCACCGATTCTACATAGTAGAACCAGACCCAGAGAAGAATTCTCAAGACTACATCGTGGGAAAGACGTTAGTCGAACCAAAGAACACCATGGTTCCAGTGAGAGTTTTGAACGCAAGACCGCACACTGTCAAACTAAGGCGAGGGGAGGTGACTGGAAAATGCACGCCGATTACCGCCGTCGCAACGATATCTGAACGTGATGCTCCAAAACCTCTCCCATCACCTTGGACAGCGGAAATGAGAGAGACGATTCTCCAGTCCAGTGAGGTGAGCTGAATCAGGAGCAGCGAACTATGGCAGAGAATCTTATCAATGAGTACGCTGATGTATTTGCCTCACAGGACGGAGAATACGGCCGAACACAACATCGAATAGACACTGGTGATACTAGACCAATTCGTCAGCCTGCTAGGCGCCTTCCATTGGCAAAGCAAACAGAAGTTGCAGAGATGGTGTCGGCAATGGAGAAAGAAGGTCTGATTGAAAGTTCCAAAAGTCCGTGGGCATCACCGGTTGTACTGGTTAAGAAGAAAGATGGCAGCACGCGGTTCTGCGTGGACTATAGGCAGCTCAATTACGTCACCAAGAAAGATAGCTACCCTCTGCCACGGATTGACGACACGCTAGACACACTATCAGGAGCCCGATGGTTTTCCACTCTCGACTTGAAGAGTGGCCGGGAGAAAACCGACTTCACCGCAGGAAATGGGCTATGGCAATTCACGGTAATGCCATTCGGGCTGTGCAATGCTCCGGCGACTTTCGAGCGATTGATGGAATGTGTCCTGCAAGGGTTAACATGGAAAACCTGTTTGGTATACTTGGATGATGTCATCGTCGTAGGAAAAACGTTTGCGCAACACCGAGACAATCTAAGGGATGTGTTTCAAAGGCTTCGAAGTGCCCACCTGAAGCTCAACCCCAAGAAATGCGCCCTGTTTAGAGCGGAAGTCAAGTACCTGGGACACATAATTTCAGCGAAAGAAGTGAGAACCGATCCAGAGAAGGTCGAAGCGGTGAAAAACTGGCCAGTCCCCAAGGATAAACACCAACTGAGGAGCTTCCTGGGCCTAGCCACCTACTACAGACGGTTCGTGAAGGATTTTGCCGGGATCGCAAAGAGCCTGCACCAGTTGACGGAAAAGGGAAAACAATTCAAATGGTCAATTGAGTGTGAGAAGAGCTTCAAGGCACTTAAACAACGGCTATGCGATGCCCCGATACTGGCTTACCCCACTCCCGGGGAAACGTTCATTGTGGATGCAGATGCTAGTAATGTCGGGGTAGGAGCCGTACTCTCCCAGGTGCATGACGGTCAAGAGAAGGTGGTTGCGTACTTTAGCAAAGTGCTCTCTAAGCCAGAAAGGAACTACTGCGTGACAAGGAGAGAACTTCTAGCTTTGATCTTGGCTACGAAGCATTTTCACAAATACCTCTACGGGAGGAAGTTCGTTCTTCGCACAGACCATGCAGCCTTAAAATGGCTATTACAGTTCAAGAGTCCTGAGGGTCAGGTCGCAAGATGGTTCGAAAGGCTGCAAATCTACGACTACGAAATACAGCATCGTAAAGGAAAACTCCACTCTAATGCGGATGCACTGTCCCGGAGACCATGCAGAACGGATTGTAAACATTGTGCGCGTCAGGAAGAACGGGAGCTGGTTTCCATCCAAAGAATGAGAGCCGAACCTATCGCCGGCTGGAGCGTAGATGAGATCCGGAACGCTCAGAAGGAAGACCCGGATATCGAGCCGATTCTGGCCTGGAAGGAGAACATGGAGAAACCGGATCATCAGGACATCTCTCACAGAAGCCCGACCTTAAAGGCATATTTTGCGCAGTGGGACTCCCTCCATGTCCAAGAAGGTGTTCTGAGAAGAAAATGGGAATCCTCCGGCGGAAAGTCGTTTGTAATGCAGCTTGTCGTACCGCGGACGAGGGTCAAGGAGGTGTTACAGGAAATGCATGGCGGGGCGACCGGAGGCCACTTGGGAGTGAATAAGACGCTAGAAAAGGTACGAGAACGTTTTTATTGGTTAAAAGCGAAGGAAGATATCGAAGACTGGTGCAGAAAATGCGACGTGTGTGCAGCTAGCAAGGGTCCGAGAATCAAAACTCGAGGTAAGATGCACCAATACAACGTGGGAGCACCTTTCGATCGAATCGCCATTGACATCGCAGGGCCCTTTCCGGAAACCGACAATGGTAATCGGTATATACTCGTAGTGATGGACTACTTCAGTAAGTAACCGGAAGCGTTTCCGATCCCTAACCAGGAAGCCAGAACCGTGGCGGAGCAGATCGTCTACAATTGGGTTAGCAGATTCGGTGTTCCCTTGGAATTGCATTCTGACCAAGGGCGAAATTTCGAGTCAAGAATCTTCCAAGAGATGTGTCAACTACTCGGAATCAAAAAGACAAGGACAACCCCGCTTCATCCACAGTCGGACGGTATGGTGGAGCATTTCAATAGGACTTTGGACGAACATCTCTCGAAGGTCGTAGGTGACTACCAACGGGATTGGGACCGGCAGATTCCCTTGTTTTTGATGGCCTATAGAAGTGCCGTGCATAGCACTACTCGACATACGCCGTTCGAAATCTTATTTGGTGGAATAGCTCGTTTACCCAGTGAGGTGAAATTTGGATCTCCTACCAATGAGCCCAGAAATGAAGAAGAGTATGTGGCGGACCTTAGGGAAAGGCTTAGGGACATACACCAAAGGACCAGAAGCCAGATTAAGATGACGAGCGACCGCATGAAGACCAGGTATGATACCAAGGCAACAACGTCAGGATTCCAGGAAGGAGATCTGGTGTGGCTGTATAATCCCCATCGCCAAAAGGGGAAATCACCTAAATTACAGCGGAACTGGGAAGGTCCCTACAGAATAGTAACCCGCATCAACGATGTTGTCTACCGCATCCAGCGAGGACCGAGGGCCAAAATGAAAGTGGTTCATGTGGACCGACTGAGTCGATACAATGGCCGAAATGATGATGCACTTGTTCGGGACGAACACGTCTAAGAGGGGGGCAGTGTAGCATAATAATAACTACGCCCCCTAAAAATATGACGCAACAAATTCCGAAGTAACTTTTCATTCTGGCAGAATTTTGGTTCGAACTGTCCTTTCATTCGAGGTTCGTGTCTGGGACGAAGTCTCCACAGCTCATGTCAACGAAAGAGACGAATAATATCAGGGATAAAAGGGAATTATAACTGCAAGAATTATTTCTCTTGTTCCAGTGGTCGAAGAATTTGCTAGAAGTTTCTGGCTATCAGAAACTTCTGCTATATAAGGACAGATGGCGATTGAGAAAGCAACAGTTGGTTTAGAACCGTGGCGAAGAGATTGGAAAAGTGATAATGGGCGAAGTTGTAATTTGGTGATAAATTGAAAGTTGAGAGTGAACAAGAAAAAGTAATTAGTTTGGATTTGTGAATTAAAGTGATTTGAGATTGTAAGAAAAGAATTGCGAAGAATAGTATAGTGTGAACCTGAATTGCTCTATAGACTAGAAAATAAAGAAATAATTTAACAGAATATTGTTTTATCTACTCGAGTCGTAGCTCGCATATTACAATATGGTAGTTTCTCTCGCCATGGCCAAACATTTGACAGTTTGTGCACTGCGTTAATTTATTCTTTTGTTTTCGTTGAAAACTCCAGTTGACTTGCGTATGGAAAATCGATCTTATATTTTTTTAAGGTCAAATAATTTTAAAGACCCACTTTCAAGTGAAACAATATAGAAAGTGTCCGAATAATGATCGTATATCTTATTACCAATTTTCACCTCTTTGATTCGCACATGATTTTTATACAAATAGAAATTTTTTTATAGAATATCTGAGATATTAAGGTTTTTCATTAAATTATGAACATAATCAGAGGGTTTTTGCAATAGTTTAATTGGTGGTGGGAATTTAACTTTATTTGAAGATTTATTCAGAGACACAATTTCGTCCATCTCCTCACTGTCACTATCGGGTAAACATAGGAGTGGGCTCCAATAGTTTGCCCTTGGGTCTTTTTTCTTTGAAACCATTTTCGGCAAGATTTTAGATTTTTTATCCAAGGACATAGGATTGTGCTCGGAATTAGGCGATCTCGCGCTTATAAATCTTGGTAGCAAAATTATTCGAAAAACGAGGGGTTAAAGTCTAAGAACGACGTGCGCTTACAAAAGCTCCGGGTTGACTGAATCAAAGCTTATATTGGGTAGTCTACGTTAATCAGCCAACGAGATCGGTTGGTCTTCATTCGTTCATTAAATTTGTTACATGAATCATACATTAAACATAGTAGTTTTTTTTTTCTTGCACGCACATTACACATATTATTGAAAACACATACTTGGGAAACACATTTCATAAGTAAAAATAAACAACATTTATACACAAGGAGGCGCACAATTGGGTGATATCAAAAACACATAATTAATTACACATTTATACATTATACATTGATCAAACATTCATACACATATTTTAAAACATTTATATCGCTTATACCAATCATGGTAAAAGTTTTGTTTGCTCCTGAGAAGAAGAAAGAAGACTAATTCCGAGCAATCAGTTTTGATTTAAAAATAAACATTCCACGATAGACCAAGTGCATCGAATTACGGATGTTGTGCAAAAGGTACTTGAAGAAAAACAAGTTTGCTCGGCTATATTCTTAGATGTGCTCAAGCCTTTGACAAGGTTTGGCACTTGGGACTTGAGTACAAACTGCATAGGGATCTCCCCAGGCAAAACTACTCTTTAGAGTACGGTACGACCAAAATTACTCGGAACTAAAGAAAATTGAAGCCGGTGTACCACAAGGAAGTGTCCTAGGACCAACCCTGTATCTGTTATATACAGGGATATTCCAGTGGACATCAACACTATCATGGCCACCACAATAGGCGCAGTGCAAGACGTAGTCAGGACTGTCCAAGAAAACCAACAGAGGAACTGCTATTCAAGAAGGTTAATCAGCTAGTGACTAGTGAGTTCTGGGCCGACGCACTCAAACAGGAGAAATACAGAATGCAGATGGCCGCAGTACAGAGGCGCGCAGCACTACGGGTTGTAAGTTCGTATCAAACGGTGTCGGAACCAGCGGTCCTCGTAGTCACGGGAGTGACCCCAATTGATCTTCTGGCGGCAGAGAGGAAGTACGTCTACGACAAAAAGGCTTAAATTGGAGTCGAAGCGGCAACCGAGGAAGCGAAGGAGCTCACCAAACAGCAGTGACAGGAGAGATGGAGCCTAGAAAGCAGAGGAAGAAGGGCCGCGAGGATCATCAAGAACGTTGCCGAATCGAAGGAACGGAAACACGGCGAAGTAAATTACTACGTCACCCAGTTTCTTACCGGATATGAATATTTCAATACCTACCTCCACAAGATAGGAAAAACAAGGAGCTCAGCTTGCCACTACGATGACTCACAGGTGGACGACGCAAACCATAGGTTCTTCGAATGCAGCAGATGGGAAGCCGAAAGGAGTGGGTTGGAATCGCAAATCGGAGTTATCAGCCCGGACAACAAAGCGGCAAAAATGTTGTCAACCAGTGGCCAAAACTGGAATCAAGTACACTCATTCATAGAAAAAGGTACTCAAAACAAAGAAGAGAAATGAAGACGAAAACGCACCCTCATAACATTTATGTAAAAAATGATGAAAGCCACACCGGCAAGAATGAATAAACCCGCAACAGGAGATAAATGAAAAAGCCTGTCCCCTGAGGGGAAAGAAAACTACACCACTCTGAAGTAATGCGATAGGAGTCCCGGAGTGGATGGTGTCAAGTTGAAAAAGGGGTTAAAGGTGTTGTTGGGACAGAATCGATTCCCAAATTGTCTATTTTATGGGAATTTGAATCTGGCGCCTAGTTTCGACCAATCGCCATAATTTATTGTATAAGAGCAAACTTTATAGAATCATTTGTGGTAATTAAACCGATAATTTAAAATGTATAAAAGCGAATATGAAATAAAGCTTTACCCTCTTTTTTGTCAAAACCATCAGTGGTCGAAACCTCGTCTTTTTATTTCTCGTCGCCGTCGTTTTCGCTCAAGAAGAAGTTCTTCGTCGCTCAGTTTCGTCCACAAGAACGAAAATCAACGTCAACCTTCCTACGATTCAAGTAGAGGTTGATAGTTGACGGTCTGTAAAAATCTACGACCGTACAGATGTTTTTTTTTAGTGGCTTAAGAATAACTCCCACACTACTTGAAACAGAGTGGGACTGTTTCTCATGAGCATTAGCGTTTTCCACCATCCCCATGGCAGAATGAAAAAAAAAAACTGCTGATGATACTGCAATATTGGTGCCAGATAAATCCGTTACGAAAGCTACTCAAAAATTGCAAAATGCGGTCGATAAAGTTAGTGATTGGACGCAAAAATGGCGTATCAAATTAAACGAAACAAAATCGACGCATATAAACTTTACAAACAAAAACAACAGTACTTCAGTACCTTACACCAATACCGCCAAATACCTTGGAATGACCTTGGATGCAAGGCTTAAATGGAAAGATCAAAAAGAAAAGAGTAGAACTTGACTTGAAATACAGAAAAATGTACTGGTTACTAGAAAAGAACTCTGACCAATATATCCAGAACAAACTAATGTTATATAAGCAGGTACTGAAACTCGCTTGGACATATGGTATCCAACTATGGGGCTGTACAAAGAAAACAAATGCTGAACCCATCCAAAACTTCCAAAGCAAAGTCCTTCGTGGAATAATTAATGCCCCTTGGTATATAAGTGTTTTTACCACGGAATTGTACTTTTGGGGTTATTAATAAAAAATGGACTGTACTTCCAGATTTAAGAAAAAAGAGATATATGTAAAAGTAAAATGAAAGAACACGCACCGATCTCAACGTTATAAACTTCTTTGTTCGAGTGTGAACTGAATTTACATTTTAGAGTATTTATGCTTTTGTCATTTACTTTCATTTTGGCGCGAATTACAATTTGCCAATGTATTGGTTTTATATATTTGAGATTTTGTGTATAAATGAATAAATTACAAATGTATTTACAAAAACATAGAATTTGAACTAGTTGTGTTCGTTTTTAATTTAATTTTACTTTTTGAAGAACTGTCAAACTGTCGTTTTTGGTTTTCTTGGTTTTAATCGCCAACATCCTCCCCGGCTGTGAACGGAGTTCGCAAATTATTGCCCATAAATGTCTTCAATTTGGAAGTTTCATGCTTCACTTCGGGATCACCCTGTGACCTTTGCTGCAGAACCAATCTACTACATGTTGATTGCAATGGTTACATGCAAAGAGAAATGCGATTAATGAATTGAAACATAAAAGAGACAATACAATGCGACACATATGGAAATACGTGGAGTGATAAGACAAACACATTACTGTTCGATGCCTTTGATTTATCAAGGCGATGATCGATTATTAATGATTATCTCCTGCCCTTCTCTTATTACTACTATTATATGTGCCCGTCGTTGCCCGGCTTTCCCTTTCGCACTTGCGTTGGTTTTTGGTCTTCGGTTTATGAATGGAATGCTTTGGACATGAACACCGTAGTGAATTGTGTCGCGTATCCAATTTCGGTTGTGTGTTGTGTTTTTAAATTTTATGAATTGTTTTTTTTTATTAAGTTTTTTTTTTATAATTGTGCTGTGATCAACGAGGGATGAATCCAGAGTGAGTTATGTATATTTGGTTTTGATTTGATGATTTCCCCTTTTTTTTATAATTAGAGTAACTTAGTTTGTAAGAGCGCTCCTTTAATTTTGGCGATTTTATCAATGAACCATCACCGGTTCATAGGAAATGGGGGTTTCTTTTGGTTTCGCGATTTTCGGCGGTTCGCGGCATTTGTGAGTTCGGGTGCAAAAACTAAAAAAATAAAAATTTGTGCATTTAAAGTTTGTGTGGAGTGCAATAAAAGAGTTTTAAATTTGAGTGCAGATAAATTTTACATTTGTTGTGCATACATAGATTACGTTTTCGGTCGGATGTGTTGTACGCGTCGAGTTGATACACAACGCAGTGTTTTGTTTATGTACGATGTGCATGCTATTAAGCGTACGATAAAGCATGCCGTTCGATGGTTGTGATACTGATGGGCGGCAATCAGCTGGTTATCGTCGACGACGAAGAAAAGAATTGACTTGCAGTTGTAGCCCCGTTTTGTGTTGTGTTGTGTACGTATGTACAATTGTATATCCATATGTACATGGATGGATTGGTTGATGGGTTGAAATGTATGGGTTGAGTGTTTACATTTTGTTTTGTGTTGTTTTTTTTTATGTTTTAATTATTAGGTAAAAAATAAATTTTAATAAAGATGGAATCAAATTAAAAATTATCTTGAGCGTTTTCCTGGGTGTTGCGTTTGTAGAGATCGTAAGATTCTGTGTTGTGTTGTTTTAGATTTATGTGTACGATGTAATATAAATACTATCATTATTTTATTGATGAAATTGTAATAGGATTTATGTTTTAACGATTACTAAATCCCCAACCTTCGGTGTCTGCTCGGTTTTAAGCTACTTTGGCCTCTGCTGCAAACGCGAAAGATACTCGTTGTACAACTTATGCCAAAAGCCGTCGGCAAACATTGAGTTCGTTTCCATCTGTCAATGAAGCTTACGTTTCCGGGTGAAGTGTCTCCTTGCGGTACCGTATGTAGTGATTCGCCGATCAGAAAGTGTCCTTGGGTTATAACTTGCAACTCGTCTGGAATGTCTGAAAGAGGGCACAGAGGTCTGGAATTCAGATATGCCTCTATCTGTGTCAGTGTTGTGTAAAGCTCCTCAAATGTCAACTTTTCCTTACCAACTGTTCGTTTTACTCTACGGCATTTCCAAGTTTTCTCGATCGGTCCCGCATAGTCGACGCCGGCATTTGCAAATGGTCTGGCCATTCGAACACGAGCTGCTGGTAGACTCCCCATCAACTGTTGCATGTGTTGAGCCTTGTGTCGGAAGCAGACTAAACATTTGTGGGTATGCTTCTTCACAGCCCGTTTGATGTGGAGTATCCAATTTTTAGTACGAATGTACGCTACCATTTGCTGTAATCCTCCGTGTAGCGTTCGATTATGTAAGTCGCTCATCACGAGTTCCGTGAAGAGATGATTGGGTTGTAGTGTGACTGGGTGCCTTTGCTCATAGGGTACAGCTGCGTTTTGAAGTCGTCCCCCTACGCGCATGATATCCCGTCCATCAAAGAAGGGGTTGAGTGGCTCCAAATTTTTCGGTGTCATCTTAGGGTTTTCTTCGTCGAGTCGTTCTGAAGAGAACATCCCCTTTTGAGCTGCTCGAATGGCAATGTGTGTCGCTGCTTGTAGCTCCTCCGGTTCGAGTGCTCTCATTTTCGTGGCTGGAGTCTCTGTTCGATAGTTCTGCGTAAATCGCAAGCAGGCGACCAAAACTAAGACCACATTTGACAACCGAGAGAACTTACGGATCAGTTTGCTCACACTATCATTCGTGTCTTGTTTCGTAACGCGATGAGTTTGAAGTTTTCTAATCTCTTCCACTGTCTCTGTTGGTAATGGTTGATCCAACTGTGTGTCAAGACTTGTGAGATGTACGAAGGTTTGTATGGAACGTGGTATCATTTCAGGAACTTTACCTATAACGACCCATCCCAGCTTGGTCTTTGGGTAATTGGTGAGTTGGCGTCGTTGGTTCTGATAATTTCCGGAAGGATGACCTCAGAATATACATCGACTCCGAATAACAACTCTATTTTTCCGGGTATGTTGAAGCTTGGGTCGGCTAACTGCAACCCATTTATATGGTTCCACTTGTCAGGTATCACGGATCTGGCCGGAAGGAGCCCAGTTAACGACTTGAAAACTAAAGCCCTTGCAGAACTCTCGAACGTCGAATCCCTCGACGTAAATGTAACGTCGACATAGTGCTGAGTGGCGCCGTTACTGACCTCCCCTAGCCCCGATACCTGGACATGTGTACGTTGTTTAGGGAGTTTAAGCTGCTGTGCAGCTGATTCAAAGATGAACGTTGCCTGTGATCCCGCATCGATTAAAGCACGTAAGTAAACGTGTCTTCCGTCACTTGACCTTGCCTTAACAACTGCTGTAGCTACAAAACATTTGTTGTGTTGACCTGCTGCGATGCGTGAAATGCGTTATGCCTGGTGCTACTGGGTTGGTCGTCACTCATTGGATGAAATGTTGGTGCGTTGGGGTTCACGCCTACCTCCTTCGTTTGAGTGCTACCATGGTTGTGTTGATTCCGTGGTATTGTTGTGTATGTGTAGGGTGGTGATGTGTGAGCGTGTGTACTTGCGTGAAGTAGTGAATGGTGGCGTTCGTGGCAGAAGTAGCAGTGTTTGCTACTAGGACATTCTCGTGTCGGATGGCTATAAGCGAGACAGTTCTCGCAGACCTTGGCTTGTCGAACAGACTTTTGTCTATGCGTCACGTCCATGCCCAAAAATCGGTTGCATTTCCTCAAGGAGTGTTGCCCTTGGTTGCACACCTTGCACGAAAACTGCTTCGATTGTGCCGAAGCGTGAAAAACTTTGGGGTTGGACTCCGATTTTGACCATGGCTTGGCGTTAGACTTAGTTTCTCCCTGTTGCGCTACAGCCTCTAGCGTGCGGAAACGTGTTTCTAGGAATTCGTTGAACTGGCTTCTCGTTGGCAAATCCTTGCTGTTGCCCAACTTCTCTTCCCAAAGCTGTTGCGTGAGACTGGGTAAATTTTGGAACAGAATGTATATCACAATAGCATCCCATTGATCAACTGGAAGCCCTAAGTTTTCTAAAGCGTGAAGACTTTCGGAAGAAACATCTAAAATTGTTCGCAAACCTTCTGCAAACTCTTTCCCTAAAATAGGTTGATTAAAAAAGACCTTGAATTGAGCATTGACCAACACTCGTTTATGGTCAATCTTCGCCTTTAATAGCTCCCAAGCCTTGTTATAACTCCCAGCATCTAAGGACAAATGTTGCAGAATTCTCGCTGCATCACCCGTGAGAGACGACTTCAAATAATGAAACTTTTTGATCTCACCAAGTGACTGATTACTGTGGATCAGTGAGTCAAAAATGTCGTGAAACGCCTGCCATTTGGTGTATGACCCAGAGAACTCGGGTATGTTAATTTTCGGCAGACGAAGTTCACTGCTACTAGAAGCTGTGGAGGTTAGCGGCGCTGAAGTTGCCGTTGTTACCACCGCTTGAACTTTACTTGTCGGAGCACACTTGTCCATGGCATCTAACAACTCACACTTATATTCAAGGTAAACCTCTTGTATTTCCTCATAATTTTTTATTACATCCCCCTTTTTAATTTCCTTCTCCAGCTTACCAGAGCTCATAATTTCCTCATGGTATCGCCGAGAAGTTACGAACCAACAGAGCAAGTGGATATATAATACGTCGTTTGGCGAGATTCACCTGTCTTTTTAAAATTCGTGAAATCTCGCTTTAATTGCGACAATGCCATGAGTTGGAGCTCTCCAAAAGACATTTTGCACTTTATTTTATCAATGAATAAAAAAAGGACGAAAGGACAAAAGAAATAGAAAAAATAAGGACTTACGTGTTGTGCCTTGAGTGGACGTCTGCAGGATCGATATTACGCGACGCGGGAATACCGATTTGCACAATTGGGTATAGATGGCTTCCGTGTAACAAAGGGAAGACAAAGGAATTGCACTTTGCACTGCACTTGCACAATGTATATAGTATGTATATCTATATATATGTTAATTTATTTAACTTTTTTGTAAATTTCTTTCTAAATCAATTTTTTTATTTTATTTAGCACACACAACATCTGGCTTCGAAGGACCACTGTTTTTACCACGGAAATGTACTTTTGGGGTTATTAATAAAAAAATGGACTTTACTTCCAGACTTAAGAACAAAGAGATATATGTACAAGTAAAATGAAAGAACACGCACCGATCGAGTGTATACTGAATTTACATTTTAGAGTATTTATGCTTTTGTCATTTACTTTAATTTTGGCGCGAATTACAATTTGCCAATGTATTGGTTTTATATATTTGAGATTTTGTGTATAAATGAATAAATTACAATTGTATTTACAAAAACATAGAATTTGAACTAGTTGTGTTCGTTTTTAATTTAAATTTACTTTTTGAAGAACTGGCAAACTGTCGTTTTTGGTTTTCTTGGTTTTAATCGCCAACAATAAGTAACAGAGATCTACATCGTGACCTTCAAATTGAAATGGTTACAGAAGTGGTTAAAAAACACGCTGTATCACACAATCAGAGACTGCAAAGTCATACCAACTCCGAAATGGAGACCGTCTTAAATGTACGAAACAATGTTCGGAGATTAAGAAGAACCAGGCCTCATGAGCTGATGGTCTAAAAGCTATGGGAAAGTGTTGTAACTTTAAACTTCCCCCAATGCGATTTATAAATTAAGAAAGAAAAATCATTTGTCGATCTTTCATAGATTGGTCCTGATTCACCGATGGTTTTAGTGCGGTAAGAGTCCCACACTACTTGGTACCGATTCTTACCGAGTGTCTTTTGAAGATTTCCATCGGATAAAAAAAAAACAAAGCTTTGTAACACATTTTTAATTAATCTCCTTTCTCCTTACTTAGATGATTGAACTTAAGATTACTAATACCATACCTCTCATGTATTTCTGAAGCAGTAAATTGGTTTACTTCATAAGGGTAATCTTCTTTGAAAAAGATTTTGCTGCCGTTTATTTCTAATTATTTTTGACGTAGACCTGCTTTTGCTTTAAAAGGTGATAATAAATGTTGGACAACAATTGCTCCATACTTCCTGTGTAAGCACACCATGCCACAGTTTCTTTGGTTAAAAATTCTTTTAGTAGCGGGGTGACGACTTTATGATCTACTAACTTCATACCGTTGATTGTAGAGTGGAATGTAGGGTCTGAAAGCTCGATTTCGGGGTAATTTTGAATAAAGTTGGTCTTATAATATAGGGTGACCTGATAACGATAGGAGAACGATAGGAAAAGAAATATGTTGGCCTCGAGCTCATCCAAAGTAGTTGGCTTGTTAGCGTAGACTGAGGACTTGACGTAGCCCCAGAGAAAATAATCGCATGATCGCGGCGGCCAATTGATGAACGCTCGCCGTGATTTCTCCTTCATCACTTCGAGCGTTACGTCGCTTGTCGATAATATTTTTTTAATAATTTCCACATGTTCGGGAAGTGTCGAATGATGTAAGCCAAACCTTACTGAATATTTTGATAGCTGAATGTCACTGGTAGCTTTGACAGGTGCTGAAACATAACAATTGGAAAAACTATCATTGCTATCTGGTCACTCTATACTTGTTACTAAGCCTGTATCAATCAAGCACCTATGTAATTGTTTGGTAACTTATGCGATTAGTGAGAGTTTACGAGTACTATCGGTAATTCGGTATATGAATAAAATTTCTGCGGTTTCAATGTTTCCTAACTCATAGGTTCAACACTATTGTAGGTGTATGAACTATTATCATTATTGTTTCGTCTCAGTCTAGATTTAAAATCAAAACTGTTATTATCAGTATAGTTTCTTATGTCATTGCCTTGTTTGTAATTAGTTTGATACCTATTATGTAGACTTAGTGTTTCTCTCATCGAAGTGAATGGTTGATTTTTGTTAGTGCTCTGTCCTTTTATTTTAAATTCCCTATCAAAAGTTATTTCCAAACGAAAAAAAAAAACAAAAAAACAACTAAGACAGTGACTTTTAAATATTTATTGAAAAATATGCATAAGTGTTTTTAAATTATTTTTCGATTAAAAAGAAAAAAAAATTGAACATATAACTGCAGCAGCTGTTTCCGTGTTGTATATCGCTGTTATTTGCACCCGTTCGTCTTTTACACTCAGTAAGTACATACTGGTAAAATGTCCCTGTGTGACCATTGCAAGGGCGAATTACCCCTTGCGGTGATTTTGTTACCTGGCCCTTGTGCTCCCGTAAGCTACACTTCCAATGCACCACGGTGACAGAAAGGTCTTGGAGATCGATGGGTTCCAAAAGAGAAAGTTGGAGGTGCCAATTCTGCCGAAATGCCAATGAAAATGTATCCAGCACTCCATACGACCACAGATATTAAAGTTACATAGATATCGCATGTAGAGTAAAAAAATATGTCACTTTTTTAGGCGAATGGGATTTACTACTACGTCGCAGTTTGGACGAACTCGTTCGAATCGTGCATAACACATGGTGTTCTTTCAAATTTGGTTGGAACAACAAATTGCTTTCATTTGAATACATAGACGGAAGTCATAGATTGGATTCACCAGTGTACTCTTGGGGTGTTGGTTTATAGTGAGGTCCCCGCGCCTCTCACTCTGGTGTAGTTGGTTCAATTTTGTGATTGTTTTGCATTTGTTTTCCTGACAAAATTTGAATTTTTTGATTTTTACTGGTAATTCTTTTTTGGATTTTCCAGGCACAATGTTTTCGGAAGAGAATAAGATGTACAAAGTAAAGAATTTCTTTGCGATGCTCAAAGCATTGGTTTTGCCCATCAAACCAAGAAAAGTTCTTGATGCGTGCGGTTGAGTCTGCGAGGTATTTAAATCCAAAAATTCTACATCGTCATCAGGACAATTACTAGGAGGAGAGAAAGCAATTAGATATGAGGACAGAATTTTTGACATCAAAACATTAAATTAGTACACAGAGGGATTTTTGTTATTACCGCCTTTATTGCGAATAATAGAAAAAAATGAGTTCTCTTTGTAAGTAAATACTCAACTTTCCCGAATAAACCATCACTTATATCTTCACTAAGTAATAAAACCCTGTTTATTGTCTGTACCATTTGTTTTACACAAAAGTTCCTTGGAAGATTAGTAGACTCTTGCATTGATCTTAAATAAGACAAGAATTGTTTAAGCTCATTATAAGCTGGATTTCCGACCTGAACTCCACGCTTTAAAATATTTTTATCGTAATGAGATCCACTATCCATACAGTCGAAAGCATTATTCATTTTAAATGTAAAAGCTTGTGTTGCTAGAGCTTCATTTGAACTATTTTTTAGGCAATTAAGTTGATGAGCAGTTTGTATAGATGCTGCCGTTGTCCTACTAAAGTTTTCCGTTGCCAAACGAACACTCATTCTTTCAAATTCATTTGGGGCTATGTGTGAACTTGTATATTTCAAGCATGTTTTAGCCACATTATCTCTTTCTAAATTTAATATTTCTCTGAAAACATCAAAGGAAACATTACCATCTGGAGTTAGCATATCAGATTTGAGTAAAACATTACGCATGGATTTTAATACATGAATACATGAGGAAAATCATAAATCATAACAAAATATTTTTTCATTATTGAAAATTGTAAAAATCCTTTCTTCTGTAACACCTAATAATTGTTAAGCTTTCGTGTTGTTAGGTCCTTGGTCGCAAACTATAGCGCACACTTTCAGACCAAGTTCTTGGCAAATTGTCAAATTATTTTCTAAAATAGACTTCAGGTCTTCATGTCTTTTGACAGAGTTTGCTAAAACAAAATAATTTAAAATACTTTTCCAGTTATCAAAGAGGCCGTTTACCATGAAAACACAAATTTCGTTGCCGTACAA
Source organism: Pocota personata (assembly GCA_963082735.1). Lineage (NCBI taxonomy): Eukaryota > Metazoa > Arthropoda > Insecta > Diptera > Syrphidae > Pocota > Pocota personata. The sequence goes on from OY720429.1 coordinate 83,485,460, forward strand.
TCTTTTTCGATCCACTCCTTGATCTTCAAATCCATGAATTAACTCATTTTTGATATTGTACGTGAGATTTGGACGAATTCTAATTTCATCAAATATCAGTACCACATTCCTTTCACGTTGGCATAATAATGCAAACTTTGCTTTCAGAAAACAGTGGGCATTGTTTTGGAATCTAGGTTGTAAGCCTTTAACAGGAGCCCAACGATAAAATGTGGATACGTGGGGAAGTCTAAATCCCAGTATATCTCGAAAAAAAATTATAAACGTTCTGAGATCTGTAAAAAATGTTTTGGGAAAGTTCTCTTTCGGCAACATTATATTTTTTGGACTTGGACCAATATGGACCATCAATATACCACAAACATTTTTGAATGCTCTGAAATACCAAGTACTTGAATTTGCGATGATAAACTAGTTAATATTTTGCTAGTTCGTAGAGCGTTATGCGTTTCAGTCTTGAGCGAAGTTTTCTTCTCAAGCTTTGAATTTTAAGTCTGCAGCTTAATATTTTTTTTTTCAATTCAGAATTTGTTTTCCCCTCTTGTGCGCATTTTTCTAATAATTCATTGCATCTAACGCAAGAAATATTTGAACTACTAGAGCTTCTTCTCCGTTTTGGTAGTAAAGATGAAAGATTTTCTAAACTTAAGTCTAAATTTAAATTAAGATTTAGATTTAAGGAGGGAACAGCGTCCCTTTTAATCATTTTTCTGGCAATAAATTCCGGAGAAAAATTATTTTGACAAACAAAATATTTTCTTTCGCTCTTAAAATCACATGCCTGCCTCCACAAATTACTCAAAATTTAATTTTTTTCATTTGTAGGACATACAAAAATTTTCAGATCGCGGAAGTTTCTTTTCGATTTTTTACAAATCGAACAAGAAATGCCAGATTTCCTTTTATGTGTATCACACATACATATTTAAAAAGTATTCTGCTAAAAAAAATCGCTCAATCATACACCAAAACCAGCCAAATCCCTCGAAAGTTGACGGCGAATGAAAATGAAATTGAAAAAAATAATTGTCAAAGCAGTCGGAAAAACAACTAAACAAGATGTAACAAACGCGGACTTATCATATACTTATGCATCTACCCCACGCAGAGGATAGCAAGCGGGTGCTCATAGTAGTGTCAGATTCTTACTGACTAAAAAAACACCCTGCGATTTAATTTGTTGTATATTGCAACTAAGAAGGACCTTATCAAGCAATTTTTCTATCATGAAAAAAACTCGTTTGGCAGGTTACTTTCCACTGAAAAATCCTGCATGTTCCGCAATCTAGGCGCGGTTAATTCCTATCTAGCCAAGTCGAAAGGTTTCGTCCTTTGTAGTCGGCGCAATAAATTGCTTTCATCCAGAATTTGTAGGATTGTATTGTTGACATGTCCGATTAGTCGGTTTCTATGCTTTCTCACGAAGTTTCTAATTTCAGCTTCGATTGTTGGAAATCCGAGATCCCTGTGGATATCATCGTTTCTAGTATACCACGGTGCGTGGACAATTTCTCTTAGCACTTTATTTTGAAAAGTTTGTAAAATATTGGCGTTTGTTTTCTTGGTACAGCCCCAAATTTATATACCGTAAGTCCACACCGGCTTTAGCACTTGCTTGTATAAAAGCAGTTTGTTCTCAATACTGAGCTGGGAGTATTTTCCTAGCAACCAGTTCATTTCTCTATATTTGATTTTGAGTTCTTTACGTTTCATTTTCACGTGCGAATCCCATATCAGTTTTGCGTCGAGTGTCATTCCAAGGTAGTTGGCCTCTTTTGCAAAAGGTATTCTGGCCAAGTTTAGAAAAATTTGCAAGACATTAGTTTTCTTATTAGTGAAATTCATGTGAACAGATTTAGATTCATTGAGGGCGATCCACCAATCCCTCGTCCATTCATTTACTTTATTCAGTGCGTTTTGCAGTTTTGCAGTTGTTTCTTCGATTGTTTTACCTACGGCTAGGATAGCGGTGTCATCGGCAAATATCTTTTTCTCTTCAAGTGCTTTCTCGATTACGTCAGTAATTCTATGCACCTGGTCATTTGTCGAATGCTTACTTCTGAACCCAAAGTGGTGGTCAGGGATAAGATTATTTCCTTCTATAACCGGTTGGAGTCGCCTTAGTAATATCCTCTCGAAAATTTTGGATATAACTGGAAGTAGCGAAATTGGTCTATAAGATTTTACCTCATTTGGCGGCTTTCCTGGTTTTACAACCATTATAACTTCCGCAACTTTCCATTGGTTAGGCACGTGTTTTAATCTGAGCGCAGCATTTACAATATGAAGAAGCTTAATAAATGCTTTTCTAGGTAAAACTTTGAGAATTTCTCCGGTGCATTCTTAGGTTTTAGATTCCCGATTTCATGTTTGAGTTCCCTTAGCGTTGCACTTGTAAGTGCTAAATCGTCAGATGGTAAATCCGGTCTATTGATATTGTCGTAAGACACTTGACCATCGTACGGTTTAAAGGTGCCTTCCAGGTGGGCCGCAAAAACGTGCACTTTTTCTTTATCTTCCCTTGCCCATTCATTGTGATTTAATTTAATTGGCGGCGCAGGGACCTTGGGCCTTTTGGTGCCTTTTACAGCTTTCCAAAGTGAATAATTGGAATCTTTTTTCGCTGTTAAACTGTCAAGATAAGAGCCTATCGCACGATTCTTAAAATCCTTTATAGTCTTCTTCAACGAATTGCATAGGTGGTTCAAGTGTGCTTTATGTTGCGGAGCACGACTCTGTTGGCATTTTTACGCGCTTTTCTTTTTTCCTTGACCAATTCTTTTATTTCCGTAGGATATCGTAGACCGTATTTGTCCGGAGTTTTCCTTGGATTGGGAGTATTATTCCAAGAGGAGAGCTGTACGATTTCAACGAAGCCATCAACTTCAACCTCAAGTTCATAGGGAGTCGTAAGTGGAAAGCTCAGTTCAACATTATCTTTAATTTCGATCCTAAAGCCTTCCCAGTTAGTTGTTCTACCGGTTAATCTCGCTGGCTATAGGGTGTAGACTAGTTTTTCGCTCAATGTCAAAACAACAGGGGAATGGTCAGACGACAGATCAAAGCTCTCTGCAACTTTAATGTGGTTGGTAGAAATTCCTTTCACGACGAAAAAGTCGATCAGGTCAGGTATTTTCGAAGTATCAGTTGGCCAGTAGGTCGGTTTACCCGTCGAATGGAAATCACAACTGTACTCCATACCTGTACCATAGAGCATTCTGCCTTTTTGCGAGCTGTGTCTTGAGCCCCAGAGTGTATGTATTGTATTGTATTGTATTGTTTATTAGAACATAAGTATTATAAAACAGTGCCTTTTCAGTTAATACTTAGTGCAATAGGTTAATTCGTTAAATTTACAATTCAGATATATATATAACTTAATAATAAAAAATAAAAAATAAAAGAAAGAGAGAAGAAAAAAATAAAATAAAATTATATATAAAATGAAATCTATTTATAATATGATTTAGCCTACGAAGTAACGTTTCAGATTATTTCCAAATTCACCGCTGTTGCTCATTCTCCTCAAATTGGCTGAGAGTGAATTCCATAGACCAGCAGCATATACAGAAAATTGTCGCTTAGAAACTTCATATCTAAATGTGGGAAAGTTAACGCACCCATTTCTGCACTATCAGCACACGCGCCAGTCAGGTCGAATGCTAATAATGCAGAATAAGCTATTTATCAAAGTGAGGTGTAATATTCCCGTCTGGAATATTTTCTCACATTCAGTAAATTGATTAGCAGACATTTTTAGGCTATAAGTAGAAGTGTAAGTTAAAATTGTACTTTAGAATTAAGTTGAAGTAATAAAGACCGTTAGTCTCCATAAAAAAATATTTTTTTATCTTTTTGAACGTTAAATTCGTTAACTGGCGCCCGAGCAGGGACCCGATCGGTATACAAGTGCTTATAAGTGAAAAAGTTTAAATACAGCACTTTCCATCAGAACAGTGTACATATTTAAAAACAGTGAAAAAGTTTAGACACTTCCCATCGGAACAGTGAGCATCTCTAGAAGAAGCAAAAGTGATTGAGTAGAGTACCGCAGTAGGCAGCTTCCAAGATTCAACGAAAGCAGCTAAAAAGGAATAATACTTCTCATCCAGACAGCACTAGATCGGTTCCAGGATAGAGACACCTAAGCAGTATCCTGTCCAGACAAGCAATGAAGAGGATCATTATCTTATTGTAAGTCAAAAACAAATTACTCACTTAATTCTCAAACAACATTCTTTTTTACTATTATATATTAAACAAACGCATACATATTGTCAAAAATAATAATACTAAAACAAAATAATTGAATACTGTACCAAATAACTGAATGAAAGCAGGAAAATAGATATACTTAAGCAAAATAAATGAATAGTGTACCAAGCGACTGAACAGAATCAGGAAATAATTATATAAAAAAAAAGAAGAACTATTTTACCAAAAAAGAAAAGAGAATTAATTAAAAAATAAATTCAAGTTAGATTGATATTATCCTTAAACTGTAATATTAAACCTACATATAATTATCATAACGTATAATTCGTTAGCCAGTAAGATAAGCACACTAAATTGTACTACACCCACACAAATAGTATCGTTAGCTAGTAAGATAAAAAACACAAATTTGTACCACACCCACACAAACAATAGTATTAGAACATATAACAACAATATACATAACCCATTAAAATCAAGGTAAAATGGAAGTGCTTCAACAGGCAATCAATCAGCTCACAGGGGCAGTAAATGCTCAGATCGAGGCTGTAAAGAAAATAGAAAGACGACTTGACGCCTTGGAAGTAAGGGCACAAGAACCAGCCACATATCCGACAACCCTCCAACCTCCTAGAAGCGAACAAGACTTAAAGGATATTAGTAAACTACCGGATAGTGTAAAAGAATTACAAACTTTTGATGGAAACCCAACTCAATATATATCCTGGATCCACAACGTGGAAAAAATATTGATGGACTATGAAATAGTGAAGACCAAACCATTATATAGGGCTATTCTCCAAAGTATCAGGCAAAAGATTAGAGGCGGAGCAGAAACCGCGCTTATATCCTATAATATATTCGATGAAGACTGGTCGGCCATAAAGAAATGCCTATCCCTCCATTATGCCGACAAGAGGGATATACGTACCCTAGAACACCAATTGAATACTCTTATGCAAGGAAATTCCAGCATAGATGAATTCTATGCGAACGTTAATCATCAATTTTCATTAATAATCAACAAAATAAAAACAGAGGACTATAGTACGGAAACCATCAATGCACTTATCGAAAACTACAGGGATCGCTCATTGGACGTATTTATTAGAGGATTGAATAGCGATCTTTCTAAGATCCTAATAATTCGAAAACCACAAACACTCCCGGAGGCTTACGCCTCATGTTTAGAAATTCAAAATCTAAATTATAGAAACTTGGCAATACACCCTAAGAACGTCCACAATATGGTTACAGCTCCAATCAATCAAATATTCACACCTACACCAAGACAGAACCATGCAAGGGCAGGACAGCCACCAATACCTCAAAAACCATTAAATTTACAACAAAGAAACATGGCATACAACATTCAACATGGGCAATACCAGAGGAACCAATACCAACCACCGAGATACCAGAAAAATGATCATCCACCACCAAGACCATCTCAACCGAAACCGCCAGGTGGTATGGAAGTCGACCGGTCTGTCCAAACAAAACAAGTAAACTATATGAACAGGCCAGCCTATAACCAAGGCACCTACAATCGACCCAACTATAGTCAATACACTAGGAATGAGTCCGTTAATCTTCCGCAAAAACGTCAAAGATTATATAACATCGAAACTCAAGAGGAAAGAGAGTATGCTGAGGAATACGAGGAAGAATATGAGGAAGAATACACGCAGGAGGATGAGATAGAGCCAACAGAAGAGACAACATCTGAAGTAAATTTTATGACAGAAGCCTGTCTAGCATTCCATATATAGAATACAGGACAAAAAATGGAGAACTGCTAAAATTCCTTATAGATACCGGCGCCAACAAAAACTTTATACAACCTAAACTGGTTGGCAAAGCTCAACCAGCCCAAAAGCCCTTCAGAATAAAATCTGCTGGAGGAGAAATACAAATTGATAGGAAAATTAGTGGAAAATTCTTTGAAAGTATCGGCAATAACATTACAATTGATTTTTTCATTTTACCCGGCCTAACTACATTTGACGGAATCATCGGAGATGATACCCTTAAGGAATTAGAAGGGGTAATAGATAGGAAAAATAACATACTAAAAATCAAACCAAACATTAAAATACCACTAAAAGAAAAGAAGTCTGCTCAGGTTAATAACATAGAAATTAGAGTCAGCCATCTGAGTAATGAAGTAAAGAGACAGATAAAAGACGTAGTGGAAAAACACAAAAACATCTTCGGAGCAGTGAACGACAAGGAAATCATCGACACGGGTATAAAAGCCGAAATAAAAACATCCACAGATGAGCCCATTTACACCAAATCATATCCATACCCAATTCACATGAGACAAGAAGTGGACACCCAAATCAAGAAACTTTTAGAGGATGGTATTATTCGACCATCGAAAAGCCCATACAACTCACCAATATGGGTTGTACCCAAAAAAATGGACGCATCAGGAAACAGGAAATACAGAATGGTTATAGACTTCAGGAAACTGAATGCTATAACGATCTCGGACACATACCCAATACCGGACATTTCTAACACTATCGCAAGCCTAGGAAAATCAAGGTACTTTACGACCATCGACCTTACATCGGGATTTCATCAAATCAAGATGAAAGATGACGATATAATTAAAACGGCATTTTCCACTATGAACGGGAAATATGAGTATACCCGTCTACCCTTTGGACTGAAGAATGCTTCAGCAATCTTCCAAAGGATGATAGACGATGTTTTAAAGGAACACATAGGAAAGATCTGTTATGTGTACATAGACGATATCATAGTGTTCGGCAAGACTGCGGAGGAACACCTAAAGAACGTCGACATAATATTTGAAAAACTAGAACGGGTCAATTTGAAAGTAAACTTGGATAAAACGGAATTCCTAAAAGAGGAAACCGAGTTCTTAGGATACTTAATAACAAATAAGGGTATAAGACCAGACCCGAAAAAAATCGCGGCTATTGAAAAGATGAAAGCTCCAGCAAATCTGAAAGAACTTAAAGGATTCCTTGGACTAGCTTCCTACTACCGACGATTCATAAAGGATTTTGCCAAAATAGCAAAACCCCTTACGAATCTCACAAGGGGGGAGAAGGCCCAAATAAAAGCCAATCAATCACGGAAAGTTAAGATTGAACTCAATGCAGACGAATTGAAAACCTTCAGGAATATAAAAGAACTCTTAACATCATCAGAAATTCTCGTCTTTCCAGACTTTGAAAAACCGTTTGTACTCACGACAGATGCCACCAATACCGCTATTGGTGCTGTGCTTTCTCAGGGAGAAATCGGGAAGGACAGACCCATCACGTATATTTCCAGGTCATTAAACAAGACAGAGGAAAACTACGCTACAAATGAAAAGGAAATGTTAGCGATAGTCTGGGCCCTCGACAACCTAAGGAATTATCTATACGGCGCAAAAAAAATAAGAATACTAACAGACCATCAACCATTAACCTTCGCCTTGAGCAACAAGAACACGAATGCAAAGCTGAAACGATGGAAGGCCAGGATAGAAGAGTACAATTACGAGCTCATCTATAAACCAGGGAAAACAAATAAGGTAGCCGACGCATTATCAAGGCTCAAACTGGAAGCTAACAACTTAACATCATCCAGTTCACAAACGATGCATAGCGCAGAGGAAGATAGTTCCGACCTTATCCCACATTGTGAAGCTCCCCTAAATGTATTCCGAAATCAACTTGTTTTTAGGGAAAATAGCGAAATAAATGCACACGAAGAACCCCATCCAAATTACCAGCGACATTACATTGGACTCCGAGGAATCACTAAGGAAAAACTAACGCAGACCCTCAAAGAAAAACTCAATCCGAACATATTAAATGGAATAAAAATTCCAGAAAACTATTTACAGCTATTGCAGGAAATATACAGAGAACACTTCAGCAAATTCAAGATCAGAATAACCCAAAGATTAGTTCAGGACTTAGCCAGTGCTGATAATAAATTACAAGTCATAATAACAGAACATAGCAGAGCTCACCGGAACTACAAAGAAAACAAGGAACAGATCTTAGAAAAACATTACTTCCCAGGAATGGCCAACATGATAAAAAAGTATGTACAAAAATGCGATATATGCAATACAAGTAAATATGACAGACATCCGCAAAAACCGGAAATGCAGGAAACACCAATTCCTACGTACCCATCCGAAATAATGCACATGGACATATTCGAGATAGATCATGAGAAGTTCATAACCTGTGTGGATAAATTTTCAAAGTTTGCAAAATTCTTCCACATAAAGGAGAAGTCCGCCATATATCTCAGGTAAAATAATAAAAATCATTCACTTTTTTACAGCACCAAAGGTCTTGGTAACTGATAACCAAAGCAGTTTTATCAGCCCAATCATTTCAAACTATATCAAAACCCTAGGAATTGAACTCTATTTAACCCCACCTCAAAAAAGCGAGGTGAACGGAACTATCGAAAGAGTTCATTCGACAATAATAGAAATAACCCGATGTCTAAAAAAAGAGTATCCAGACTTGACGATGAAGGAAATAATCAACATAGCAGTGGACCGTAACAAAAAAAAAACCAAGTGACGTTTTCCTAGGTAGAATTCAGAGGATAAACTACCAGAATCTCATTGACTTTCAGACGAAGGTAAACGAGGACCTAAGCGAACTCATCAAGAGAAACCAAAAGAACAAAATCAGCCGAGAAAACATAAACAGGAAAGTTAACGAATTTAACGTTCAAAAAGATAAAAAAATATTTTTTTATGGAGACTAACGTCTCTTTATTACTTCAACTTAATTCTAAAGTACAATTTTAACTTACACTTCTACTTATAGCCTAAAAATGTCTGCTCATCAATTTACTGAATGTGAGAAAATATTCCAGACGGGAATATTACACCTCACTTTGATAAATAGCTTATTCTGCATTATTAGCATTCGACCTGACTGGCGCGTGTGCTGATAGTGCAGAAATGGGTGCATTAACTCTTCCCTCCTTAAAGTTCTACGGCCCGTAGATCAGCAATTTAGCTTAGTAGGTTGGAAGAGGTCATTTACCTGTGGTATCTGGATTTGGATTTTTTTCTCTTTTTTACATTTGTTTCTAAATAATATAATTAATATAATAGTAGTGATTAACAGATATATAATTAAATTTGAAATGAGAGAAATGTTGTTCGTTACAGAAAATTTATGTATCTTTCTTATATTTTCTAGGTGCAGATCATGTAAATACTCTAAATCTAATTTTACGTCTTTAATTGTTAAATTGGTCTGTATTATGGGTGGTAAAATCTGGAAGGTTCTTACTTCTTTGTTATAATAGCTCTTGTCGTTGATTGATATGATATCTTTATTGAATTCTATAAGGAAGGTTCCATTTAAGGTTTTGGTGTCATTCCAGTGCCTTAAAGTTCCGTTGAAATTTGTTAGGAATATTGTATTATTAGTTAGGAGTTCTACGATTGGCTTCCGGGAGAATTGATGATCGCATCCGGCATCTTTACCTTTTAGAAGCTGGCTGATGCAGTGATCTGGAGGCAACTCTTGTATCTGGTTCTCATTGCAAATTGTTATATCCCTCATTTTTGCGCACGGTTCTTTGATTCCGTATTGCTCTTCCTGGGTTGTGAGTAACTCCTTGATTTCTAGGTGGATTCTCATGTTGTTTTTTACTGTAGATCTGATTATAAGATGATTGTATCCTTTAGTTCTTGTTTTTGGTATGGAAATGGTGTAAAGTAGAATTGATTCTTTTTGTAGTATTATAGGTTCAGCATACTCGATAGCTTCCACCTCATTATTATATGTAAGAGTTTCCATTTGGGAAAGTATCTCTTGGATTTCTGTCTTATCCAAGAGGTTAGTGTTCACAATTCCCCTTTTTGCTAGCTGGGTGGCTGATACGATTTCGCTTAGTTCTTCTTTTAATATAGTAAGCTTATTATACAACATTTGCTCGTACTTGTCCATACTTGTTCCGTCTATTTTTTGTATGACTCTATTGTAATTGTCCATTATTCCACTTGTTACTGCGGTAAGACGTTCGTTTATCTTATATTGATTATTATTGTTTTCTATTACTACATTTTGCGTCTTCAGTAGATTGTCCCAGTCTGTTGCGTCTGGAGTTCCGGCTATCCACTTCCACGCGGAACCAATCCAGTTTATTGACCTTGTTTGTCGTATGCCTTTTCCGTGTAGTTTCTCCAATAAATTCTCTATTTGCTGCAGTCTATGGGTTAAATGTGGTTGAAGAATGCTGGTCCTGTCGATACGTTTTTCCACGGTAGGTATAAGTTCGCTCACTATGTCCTCGTATTTCGTTAAATTGATGACATGTACCATCCTGAAATTGCCATTGATGATTTTCCCATTTCCTTGTTTTAACGCTATGATGGGGGTACTGTATTCGTATACGTTGATTGTTCCGAGTGCCAAAATAAGGATAGACCTAAAATGGGAAGGAACAAAAAATATTTTTTAATGAGAAACATTTTTTATTTGAGACTTGTGGATTTTTTTCCTGTTTCAGTGACGATGGTTACTCGATTATCTTTTGCCACCTTCTCTTTTATGTACAGGGGTTTTTGCTTCCCGTCTCTTCGTTTAACAGCCGCAAATATTATCTCTCCTGGTTGGTATTTCTTCGGTTTGTTCCTGTTTATGTTTTCTCGGCTGATTTTGTTCTTTTGGTTTCTCTTGATGAGTTCGCTTAGGTCCTCGTTTACCTTCGTCTGAAAGTCAATGAGATTCTGGTAGTTTATCCTCTGAATTCTACCTAGGAAAACGTCACTTGGTTTTTTTTTTGTTACGGAATGTACTGAGTTATTATAACGGTCCACTGCTATGTTGATTATTTCCTTCATCGTCAAGTCTGGATACTCTTTTTTTAGACATCGGGTTATTTCTATTATTGTCGAATGAACTCTTTCGATAGTTCCGTTCACCTCGCTTTTTTGAGGTGGGGTTAAATAGAGTTCAATTCCTAGGGTTTTGATATAGTTTGAAATGAATGTGGTTGATAAAACTGCTTTCGTTATCAGTTACCAAGACCTTTGGTGCTGTAAAAAAGTGAATGATTTTTATTATTTTACCCCTAAGATATATGGCAGACTTCTCCTTTATGTGGAAGAATTTTGCAAACTTTGAAAATTTATCCACGCAGGTTATGAACTTCTCATGATCTATCTCGAATATGTCCATGTGCATTATTTCGTATGGGTACGTAGGAATTGGTGTTTCCTGCATTTCCGGTTTTTGCGGATGTCTGTCATATTTACTTGTATTGCATATATCGCATTTTTGTACATACTTTTTTATCATGTTGGCCATTCCTGGGAAGTAATGTTTTTCTAAGATCTGTTCCTTGTTTTCTTTGTAGTTCCGGTGAGCTCTGCTATGTTCTGTTATTATGACTTGTAATTTATTATCAGCACTGGCTAAGTCCTGAACTAATCTTTGGGTTATTCTGATCTTGAATTCGCTGAAGTGTTCTCTGTATATTTCCTGCAATAGCTGTAAATAGTTTTCTGGAATTTTTATTCCATTTAATATGTTCGGATTGAGTTTTTCTTTGAGGGTCTGCGTTAGTTTTTCCTTAGTGATTCCTCGGAGTCCAATGTAATGTCGCTGGTAATTTGGATGGGGTTCTTCGTGTGCATTTATTTCGCTATTTTCCCTAAAAACAAGTTGATTTCGGAATACATTCATCGTTTGTGAACTGGATGATGTTAAGTTGTTAGCTTCCAGTTTGAGCCTTGATAATGCGTCGGCTACCTTATTTGTTTTCCCTGGTTTATAGATGAGCTCGTAATTGTACTCTTCTATCTTGGCCTTCCATCGTTTCAGCTTTGCATTCGTGTTCTTGTTGCTCAAGGCGAAGGTTAATGGTTGATGGTCTGTTAGTATTCTTATTTTTTTTGCGCCGTATAGATAATTCCTTAGGTTGTCGAGGGCCCAGACTATCGCTAACATTTCCTTTTCATTTGTAGCGTAGTTTTCCTCTGTCTTGTTTAATGACCTGGAAATATACGTGATGGGTCTGTCCTTCCCGATTTCTCCCTGAGAAAGCACAGCACCAATAGCGGTATTGGAGGCATCTGTCGTGAGTACAAACGGTTTTTCAAAGTCTGGAAAGACGAGAATTTCTGATGATGTTAAGAGTTCTTTTATATTCCTGAAGGTTTTCAATTCGTCTGCATTGAGTTCAATCTTAACTTTCCGTGATTGATTGGCTTTTATTTGGGCCTTCTCCCCCCTTGTGAGATTCGTAAGGGGTTTTGCTATTTTGGCAAAATCCTTTATGAATCGTCGGTAGTAGGAAGCTAGTCCAAGGAATCCTTTAAGTTCTTTCAGATTTGCTGGAGCTTTCATCTTTTCAATAGCCGCGATTTTTTTCGGGTCTGGTCTTATACCCTTATTTGTTATTAAGTATCCTAAGAACTCGGTTTCCTCTTTTAGGAATTCCGTTTTATCCAAGTTTACTTTCAAATTGGCCCGTTCTAGTTTTTCAAATATTATGTCGACGTTCTTTAGGTGTTCCTCCGCAGTCTTGCCGAACACTATGATATCGTCTATGTACACATAACAGATCTTTCCTATGTGTTCCTTTAAAACATCGTCTATCATCCTTTGGAAGATTGCTGAAGCATTCTTCAGTCCAAAGGGTAGACGGGTATACTCATATTTCCCGTTCATAGTGGAAAATGCCGTTTTAATTATATCGTCATCTTTCATCTTGATTTGATGAAATCCCGATGTAAGGTCGATGGTCGTAAAGTACCTTGATTTTCCTAGGCTTGCGATAGTGTTAGAAATGTCCGGTATTGGGTATGTGTCCGAGATCGTTATAGCATTCAGTTTCCTGAAGTCTATAACCATTCTGTATTTCCTGTTTCCTGATGCGTCCATTTTTTTGGGTACAACCCATATTGGTGAGTTGTATGGGCTTTTCGATGGTCGAATAATACCATCCTCTAAAAGTTTCTTGATTTGGGTGTCCACTTCTTGTCTCATGTGAATTGGGTATGGATATGATTTGGTGTAAATGGGCTCATCTGTGGATGTTTTTATTTCGGCTTTTATACCCGTGTCGATGATTTCCTTGTCGTTCACTGCTCCGAAGATGTTTTTGTGTTTTTCCACTACGTCTTTTATCTGTCTCTTTACTTCATTACTCAGATGGCTGACTCTAATTTCTATGTTATTAACCTGAGCAGACTTCTTTTCTTTTAGTGGTATTTTAATGTTTGGTTTGATTTTTAGTATGTTATTTTTCCTATCTATTACCCCTTCTAATTCCTTAAGGGTATCATCTCCGATGATTCCGTCAAATGTAGTTAGGCCGGGTAAAATGAAAAAATCAATTGTAATGTTATTGCCGATACTTTCAAAGAATTTTCCACTAATTTTCCTATCAATTTGTATTTCTCCTCCAGCAGATTTTATTCTGAAGGGCTTTTGGGCTGGTTGAGCTTTGCCAACCAGTTTAGGTTGTATAAAGTTTTTGTTGGCGCCGGTATCTATAAGGAATTTTAGCAGTTCTCCATTTTTTGTCCTGTATTCTATATATGGAATGCTAGACAGGCTTCTGTCATAAAATTTACTTCAGATGTTGTCTCTTCTGTTGGCTCTATCTCATCCTCCTGCGTGTATTCTTCCTCATATTCTTCCTCGTATTCCTCAGCATACTCTCTTTCCTCTTGAGTTTCGATGTTATATAATCTTTGACGTTTTTGCGGAAGATTAACGGACTCATTCCTAGTGTATTGACTATAGTTGGGTCGATTGTAGGTGCCTTGGTTATAGGCTGGCCTGTTCATATAGTTTACTTGTTTTGTTTGGACAGACCGGTCGACTTCCATACCACCTGGCGGTTTCGGTTGAGATGGTCTTGGTGGTGGATGATCATTTTTCTGGTATCTCGGTGGTTGGTATTGGTTCCTCTGGTATTGCCCATGTTGAATGTTGTATGCCATGTTTCTTTGTTGTAAATTTAATGGTTTTTGAGGTATTGGTGGCTGTCCTGCCCTTGCATGGTTCTGTCTTGGTGTAGGTGTGAATATTTGATTGATTGGAGCTGTAACCATATTGTGGACGTTCTTAGGGTGTATTGCCAAGTTTCTATAATTTAGATTTTGAATTTCTAAACATGAGGCGTAAGCCTCCGGGAGTGTTTGTGGTTTTTGAATTATTAGGATCTTAGAAAGATCGCTATTCAATCCTCTAATAAATACGTCCAATGAGCGATTCCTGTAGTTTTCGATAAGTGCATTGATGGTTTCCGTACTATAGTCCTCTGTTTTTATTTTGTTGATTATTAATGAAAATTGATGATTAACGTTCGCATAGAATTCATCTATGCTGGAATTTCCTTGCATAAGAGTATTCAATTGGTGTTCTAGGGTACGTATATCCCTCTTGTCGGCATAATGGAGGGATAGGCATTTCTTTATGGCCGACCAGTCTTCATCGAATATATTATAGGATATAAGCGCGGTTTCTGCTCCGCCCCTAATCTTTTGCCTGATACTTTGGAGAATAGCCCTATATAATGGTTTGGTCTTCACTATTTCATAGTCCATCAATATTTTTTCCACGTTGTGGATCCAGGATATATATTGAGTTGGGTTTCCATCAAAAGTTTGTAATTCTTTTACACTATCCGGTAGTTTACTAATATCCTTTAAGTCTTGTTCGCTTCTAGGAGGTTGGAGGGTTGTCGGATATGTGGCTGGTTCTTGTGCCCTTACTTCCAAGGCGTCAAGTCGTCTTTCTATTTTCTTTACAGCCTCGATCTGAGCATTTACTGCCCCTGTGAGCTGATTGATTGCCTGTTGAAGCACTTCCATTTTACCTTGATTCTAATGGGTTATGTATATTGTTGTTATATGTTCTAATACTATTGTTTGTGTGGGTGTGGTACAAATTTGTGTTTTTTATCTTACTAGCTAACGATACTATTTGTGTGGGTGTAGTACAATTTAGTGTGCTTATCTTACTGGCTAACGAATTATACGTTATGATAATTATATGTAGGTTTAATATTACAGTTTAAGGATAATATCAATCTAACTTGAATTTATTTTTTAATTAATTCTCTTTTCTTTTTTGGTAAAATAGTTCTTCTTTTTTTTTATATAATTATTTCCTGATTCTGTTCAGTCGCTTGGTACACTATTCATTTATTTTGCTTAAGTATATCTATTTTCCTGCTTTCATTCAGTTATTTGGTACAGTATTCAATTATTTTGTTTTAGTATTATTATTTTTGACAATATGTATGCGTTTGTTTAATATATAATAGTAAAAAAGAATGTTGTTTGAGAATTAAGTGAGTAATTTGTTTTTGACTTACAATAAGATAATGATCCTCTTCATTGCTTGTCTGGACAGGATACTGCTTAGGTGTCTCTATCCTGGAACCGATCTAGTGCTGTCTGGATGAGAATCTTGGAAGCTGCCTACTGCGGTACTCTACTCAATCACTTTTGCTTCGTCTAGAGATGCTCACTGTTCCGATTTGAAGTGTCTAAACTTTTTCACTGTTTTTCACTGTTTCAGGTGGCAAAAGATAATCGAGTAACCATCGTCACTGAAACAGGAAAAAAATCCACAAGTCTCAAATAAAAAATGTTTCTCATTAAAAAATATTTTTTGTTCCTTCCCATTTTAGGTCTATCCTTATTTTGGCACTCGGAACAATCAACGTATACGAATACAGTACCCCCATCATAGCGTTAAAACAAGGAAATGGGAAAATCATCAATGGCAATTTCAGGATGGTACATGTCATCAATTTAACGAAATACGAGGACATAGTGAGCGAACTTATACCTACCGTGGAAAAACGTATCGACAGGACCAGCATTCTTCAACCACAGTTAACCCATAGACTGCAGCAAATAGAGAATTTATTGGAGAAACTACACGGAAAAGGCATACGACAAACAAGGTGAATAAACTGGATTGGTTCCGCGTGGAAGTGGATAGCCGGAACTCCAGACGCAACAGACTGGGACAATCTACTGAAGACGCAAAATGTAGTAATAGAAAACAATAATAATCAATATAAGATAAACGAACGTCTTACCGCAGTAACAAGTGGAATAATGGACAATTACAATAGAGAAATACAAAAAATAGACGGAACAAGTATGGACAAGTACGAGCAAATGTTGTATAATAAGCTTACTATATTAAAAGAAGAACTAAGCGAAATCGTATCAGCCACCCAGCTAGCAAAAAGGGGAATTGTGAACACTAACCTCTTGGATAAGACAGAAATCCAAGAGATACTTTCCCAAATGGAAACTCTTACATATAATAATGAGGTGGAAGCTATCGAGTATGCTGAGCCTATAATACTACAAAAAGAATCAATTCTACTTTACACCATTTCCATACCAAAAACAAGAACTAAAGGATACAATCATCTTATAATCAGATCTACAGTAAAAAACAACATGAGAATCCACCTAGAAATCAAGGAGCTACTCACAACCCAGGAAGAGCAATACGGAATCAAAGAACCGTGCGCAAAAATGAGGGATATAACAATTTGCAATGAGAACCAGATACAAGAGTTGCCTCCAGATCACTGCATCAGCCAGCTTCTAAAAGGTAAAGATGCCGGATGCGATCATCAATTCTCCCGGAAGCCAATCGTAGAACTCCTAACTAATAATACAATATTCCTAACAAATTTCAACGGAACTTTAAGGCACTGGAATGACACCAAAACCTTAAATGGAACCTTCCTTATAGAATTCAATAAAGATATCATATCAATCAACGACAAGAGCTATTATAACAAAGAAGTAAGAACCTTCCAGATTTTACCACCCATAATACAGACCAATTTAACAATTAAAGACGTAAAATTAGATTTAGAGTATTTACATGATCTGCACCTAGAAAATATAAGAAAGATACATAAATTTTCTGTAACGAACAACATTTCTCTCATTTCAAATTTAATTATATATCTGTTAATCACTACTATTATATTAATTATATTATTTAGAAACAAATGTAAAAAAGAGAAAAAAATCCAAATCCAGATACCACAGGTAAATGACCTCTTCCAACCTACTAAGCTAAATTGCTGATCTACGGGCCGTAGACCTTTAAGGAGGGAAGAGTTAATGCACCCATTTCTGCACTATCAGCACACGCGCCAGTCAGGTCGAATGCTAATAATGCAGAATAAGCTATTTATCAAAGTGAGGTGTAATATTCCCGTCTGGAATATTTTCTCACATTCAGTAAATTGATGAGCAGACATTTTTAGGCTATAAGTAGAAGTGTAAGTTAAAATTGTACTTTAGAATTAAGTTGAAGTAATAAAGAGACGTTAGTCTCCATAAAAAAATATTTTTTTATCTTTTTGAACGTTAAATTCGTTAACTGGAACAATTAGAACTCTGCTTCTTTACGATGTCGCGGGCACCAGCTTATCGAAATCATATTGAGGTGTTTTTGTTTGTCGTAATTTAAATAAGAACAGTAATATTTTAAGGTCTAAGTACTTTTGCAGGGGCATGGAAAAAACCGTGTTTGTGTAGTCGGAGACTTGGTCACATTTGCGCAAGCCATATATAAATCGGACGATATTGTTTAACGCAACGTTAAATTTTCGCTGGCTGACGCTGTCGAGGCAGCAGGAAACAAAGCTAGATCGGCAGGACGAGTCTTTTTGCTAATATTAGTTTCACCTTAGTTGGCAGGCAGCTTCCAGCTAAGTGGAGAACACGTAAAGCTCGGTACGTTTTACCCAATGTGAAGGACACGTGATCATCCCACGTAAGGGTTTGGTTTAATATAATTCCTAAGTTCTTCACCTTATCAACATATTTTAGATTGGTGCCACCTAACTCGACTGTTGGAAAACATGAGGTATCCATAGCATTCCTACCCACAACAATAGCTTGACTTTTCCCAGTGTTCAGCCTCAGATGATTTTGTTTTGACCAGAGAAGAACGCTCGCTAGGTCCTCATTTATTCAGACAGTGGCGTCTTCCACTTAACCAGCTGGGTAGCTTAAATAAAGCTGCACATCATCTCATCAGCTGCACATATGAGATCTTCAGTGCTTTAAGACACTAGGGAGGTCGTTGATAAACATGGAAAATAACAGGGGGCCTAAAATTGATCCTTGGGGAACACCAGCATAAATTGGGAGAAAACCAGATAACTGATTATTAGCCCACACTGCCTGAGCTCTTCCTGTAAGATACTTTTGGATCAAATACAAAGCACTGCGATCAAAAAGAAATTGTTTTTGAGCTTATTTAGGAGGATACTATGCGAAACAGAATCGAACGTCTTGGAAAAATCCGAGAGCACCAACGTCGTATAACATTCTTCATCAATGTTTTGTCTTATATCATCCACAATCTTTATCAGTGCTGTCGAGCAACTATGTTAGGGTCTAAACCCAGATTGCACAGGCGATATAAGGCCTGAGGAATTTAAGTACTCAGAAACCTGTTTTCCAATTAGCTTTTCGAATACTTTCGACAAGAAAGGTAAGATTGTTATTGGGCGATATTCCTTTACAGGACTGGAATTTTTTAATATAGGAATAACTTTGGAAGCTTTCCAGAGGTGAGGATAGCAAGAGGTGGTTAAAATTGTGTTAAAAATGTGATTAATGTGTGGTGAGATGAACGAAAAGATGATTTTAAAGAATTTGGGACGCAAGTTGTCTAGACCAGTAGCTTCAGATTTAATTTCAAATACCGTTTTGGATACTTGAAACTGATCCACTCTTGAGAAACTGAAACTGATGTCAGAAATGCTTCCCAAGGGGGCACCACTGACTGAAGGCATCATACCAATCTGGGGGTTATCAGTTAAAGATGCAGTTAAAAACCATCTATTTAGGTCATTAACATCACATTCCACATCAGAAGTACTCTTTTGTTTTGATAATCCGAGAGACTTACTATTTTTCCACAATTTGCTCGAGGATAAACTACCGAAATTAGAGGCAAAGAATCTACGCTTCGATCTATGTACGTATCGCTATGTTAACAGCGTTGCGCAGATTCTTAAAATCAGCATGGAAGCTCGGGATCCGATAACGCTTCCATCTTTTATAGCCGGCATTCCTCTGACAGATAAGTGTATCAATTCGATTGGTATAACATTCATTCCTCCCACTCCGGACCATTATGGTTTTAGTTGGTACATGAATGTCAAACAAATGGTTAATTTTAGTCGTAAAAAAGTCAACTTGTTCATCGACAGATGAGACAAGGAAAACCCTATCCCAGTTGGTTTTTACAACATCGCGAGCTAACGCAACCATGTTCACTGCCTTGAAATCTCTAAACTGAATTATTTTAGTTTCTATTGAACGGTTTACAGCAAGGTCATAAAACCCAATAATAAGGTCGTGTTTTGAAAATCCAGGAACGTCTAACTGTCCGTAATAATTCACGTAGTCGGGCTGACTCACCAGTAAGATATCCAAGAGAGTGGAGTTTGTAGCGGTAAAATGTGTGGGACTGGTCTTATTAACAGGGATAAGGT
The DNA here is from genome assembly GCA_963082735.1 of Pocota personata. Taxonomy (NCBI): domain Eukaryota; kingdom Metazoa; phylum Arthropoda; class Insecta; order Diptera; family Syrphidae; genus Pocota; species Pocota personata. The sequence continues at coordinate 83,505,206 of OY720429.1, forward strand.
TTAGCGAGAGTAAACTATAGTAGAATCTCTTGTTGCTGATGTCGAGAAGATTAGCATTAAAATCTCCAGTAACGAGGATGTGATTATAATTGGGGGTTATTTCTTCCGTAAAATAACATCCGTAATTGTACTCGTATCAGTTACTCTGGGTGGTTTATAAATTACTCCCGCCAAGCATTTGTCCCCTCCGCACACTACTTCAACAAACAAGAACTCAATTACACTATCTGTGTTCGACGAGTAGACCACCTTGGCAGTTAGGCTACTCTTAATAAACATGGCAACACCACCCGCCCTGCGACAATCTCGATCTGCGCGGAAAATTTTATACTCTCCCGTTTTGAATAAACTGTTTACAGTTTTATCCTTTAACCACGTTTCAGACAAACACACTATATCTATTACCGATTCAGAGAAAGTAGCCTTAAACTCATCTAAATTATTTCCCAGGCTTTGTGCATTAATATGACAGATCGATGAACCATCATATCTCCTCCGCAGAATGTTCAATATAACACGCGTATTATTAACTCTGGATATGCTACCGGTCACTGGAATTTCACTATTACCCACCACTGAGTTATCCGTTTGCTTCCAAGTATAAAAAACGCCATTTGAGGAATAAAGAACAGTCACGGTAATTTCGGAATAATCCAGAACGTTATAAAAAGCTAAAACCATTTTACAATTTTTATGTTTCATTAATTTAAGGAAAAAAGTGCAATATTCAAAAATAATATTAATAACGAGAATAGAAAAAATAAAAAATAGAAAATAATAAATAATAAAAAATAGAGAAATTAAAAAATCGTTTATAGAAACTAATGATAAGCTAGTCTTCTTGTCTATTTCGGACATTTGGCAACTCTAGTTGAATCACAGCAACTGGCGAATTTACGTCTATGTTTTGTTCATGCTGCTCTCGATGGGATTGATGGTAAAATGTGTGTGTGTATGAGCAATATCATTCAATTCTGCAAGTGATCGAACGCAGACAGGTTTTTCTTCTTGTTTTACTTTTACGCACACATAGCCACGGGCGGTGAATGCAGAAGAGAGCAAGCGCTGACGTTTAAGGCGAATTGCATGACGGAGTATTGTACGATTATGTGCTGTTAAGCTCTCGTGCAGGTAGATTTGTTTACTTGAACCTTCAACGCCTATGTCGCCCAGGCAAAGTTGTCGCGAGTTTGTTTTACGAAACTTTGTTAGCGCAATTAAAGTTTTGCTCTTGTCATGCGTAGAAAGAAATTTAATGATAATGACAGAGTCTTCTTCAGGTTTTGAGCGGAAGATTCTGCCAAGTGCGGGCGGTTGGAAATCTACTTTATGGCAAAGATGGTTAAATATGCTTTTAAGCTTCTCGTTAGGGAAAAATGGTATTCCAACTAAGATTGCATCGGTCGATAATCTATCAACTTTTAAGTCCTCGATATGTGCTTGAATATGTGCGATTTCAGTATTTAAGTTTTTCTTATACTCATCAAACGCTTGGTTGTGGGGGGTTGTGTGATCATCTACCTATGTTTTTATTTTGTTTACATCAACCTTCAGTGAATGTAATTCAGCAGCAAATTCTTCCAGAGCATCGACGCGATTGGTTAGTTGTTTAAAATTGTTTGTTATTTCTTGAAACCGTTGGGATATGTAATTCTCAATGGCAGTGATGCGTTTGGTCAGATTTTCCTCAACAGCTGTTAATTTTGTTATTATTGTCTCACTCTGGAAGTTAATTGTGTCCATTTTGTCCATTAGGCTTTTGTAATTCTGGTCAGTCGGTGTCGGTGTTAGAGATGCTGATTGGAGATGTGTGGGTGGGCGGCATTTTGGTGTGGGTGATCGCTTTGGGGAGTCTTTGTGTTTCGATTGTAGCCTTGTTTGATGAGCATGAGACATGGTTAGGTTCTGAGAGAGTTTTCACGAGCAAGGGGGGTGCACCAGACAGTTAATGTGTGTATGTATGTGTGTTTGATTTAATTCGCGAAAGCTGACACTGAACAATTTTTATATTTATGTTTTAAAGCAGTGAAAGCAAACTCTTCAGCAATATTTTAGACTGTTTTGTTCTTTATTTCTTCACATATAAGATAGACTTTAGAATTGTTTAATATTTTTCTTTTCGCACACTTAGGGTTAAAAAGAGTCACAGCACTTTGACAGCACGTCTATTCACCAAGACATTACAATTCAACCTGTATGTTTCGCATTAAAATCGCCGCCTATAATGAAATTAGGTTTCAGCAATTTAAACAAGTTACTAAAATCACTTTTAATCGCGGGACGCGGTGGGCAGTAGATAGATGATATTTTAAGAGTACGCTATTTTTTACTCGAGTCGTGTACAGTTGCAAAGTTTCAAGCTCGATCTTTAGGTCTTCGGATTGTTCGATGCAGTCTTTAATAAACAATGATGATCCGCCTCTCACTTTTCCCGAAGGGTGACAAGCGTGGTAATTATTATAGCCTTTATATTTTTAAAATGTGATTCGTTTTTTACATGGGTTTTAGAAATCAAGCAAATATCGATATCTTTTTCACGCAAGAATATTTCCAATTCGTCAGATTTTTGCAAAAGTCCGTTTGCATTCCAAGTACATATTTTTTAACATTCGTTCTTCATTCATATTTTAGTTGGAGTAAGCGTTTTCCCTGAATTGCTTTCGAGTTTAACCAGGCTATCGAGAAGACTTTTATTTATTTTACTTTGTTCTTCAAGTTTCACTGAGGAGTTCGTGGAAATTTAAAATTCGAGAGGAGCACATAGCGACCTAATAGTCTTGGGTAATTTAAGTATAAATATTAAAGATAGTGCAAATAGTTATGCCCTTAACTATCTAGAAATGCTCGCTGAAAAGGTTTATGCAATGTTATAAAAAAGCCTACAAGAATCAATTTTAGGGTTGGCAGCTGCACCCTAATTGATCATATATTGGTGAACTTATCGGACCTCAAGATATTGTCGGCAATAGTAGAAAACAAAATATCCGATCACTACAGTACGATGTACGGAATCTATGATTATTGTTCGAATGAAAATAGCACACCTTTATGCTCTATCACAAGGACGAGCCGTGTAAACGCACTGATTAGAGCTACGAATTGGACTTCGATTCTCGAAAAAATGGATCCTGAAGCACTCTTCACCTCTCTGGTTGAAAAAATGAGAGAAATATATAAAAATTCCACGTAAGGAAAAGACTCGGGAAAATGTCCCATGGAGTACCAGGTACATCATACAGAGCTGTATGATATGATAAAAAATTATCAAAAAAAAAACATGGGAGTTAATTAATGAAGTGCTAGGAAGAAGGAAACCCACTTTAGATGAAGCAATTAGAAAAAACTTTTCATCAAGTACAAATACTCTGGCACTGATAAATGAATTTAGAACTCTATTTTCATGACAAGCAGCATCTATCATACATACCTGCAATATAGCAACATCCAGTCATCATAATGCAGCAATATGCGACTCTATTTACTTGGGAGATAAAGACTGCATGGAGGTAGAAAATTTAGTATATCGCTTAAACGTCCAAAAAGCGCCTGGGGCAGATGGTATTAGAGTAAGAGATTTGGAAGCAAATTCCGATATCTTTGCTCCGATATTAATACAACTGATAAACAAGAGTTTTGATGCATCGTCGGTACCAAAGAATCTTAAAGAGACAGTTGTTCGACCAATCCATAAGGGAGGCACTAAGAAGGAGACGACCAATTATTATCCCATAGCAATATTGCCAGCAATAGAGAAGATTATGAAACAAATAGTAGCGGATCGAATATGGAAATTCATTGAAAAGCACAAACTGATAAGTAGAAACCAATACGGGTTCCAAAAAATGAGATGCGCTAACCAACTACTTTTATTATTTAATCAATACCAGCCTTAGCAAACGTCATCATGATTTAGTATTAGGTGCGCAACTAAGTTCTCGCTGTTTTTTTTTTTTTTTTTTTTATGAAAATGCAACTTTATTGTGAAAAAATGGTTACTAATGAATCATTCAAAGTATTGCCCATCGCAGCTACCATTTTTTCTCATCTTTCTGGCAGAGCTCGAATACCGTTACGGTAAAAGTGTTTATCTTTTGAGGCTATCCACGAATTAAGCCATTTTTTGATGTCTTCATATGAGCGGAACTGCTGATCAGCCAGACCATGTAGAATCACTTTTTCGTGCCTCTGCTCGTATTGTGACCGTTTTTCGCACAGTTCTCGGCTCAGTCGCATGAATTGAAGTCGGTACCGTTCCACAGTGATGGTTTCATTGGGTTTCAACAGTTCATAATAAATGACACCGATCTGGTCCCACCAAATACACAGCATAATCTTCGCAGCGTGAATATTCGGCCGAGCCGACGACGTAGAAGCATGACCGGGCAGTCCCCATGACTTACTTTTTTTTGGGTTGCTGCAATGAATCCATTTTTCATCACCCACTCCTAATGCTGAAGCAAGCTGTTCTTCCGTTTGGCACGGATCCTCATCGAGCAATGCCTCCAATTCAGCGTCTTCGAAGGATTTTGGCCTTCCTTAACTCGGACGGTCGTCAAAATCGAAATCACCGTCTTTGAAGCGACGAAACCAATCACGGAACGTTGTTTCACTTAAAACAGAACCTCCGTAAACTTTTTGGAGCTCTCTATGCGCTTCAGCCGCCGTTTTCTTCGAATGAAAGAAAAAATCAACCCTTCTCACAAATAACGATTATTTGGCACGAAATCAGACATTTTCACACAACCAAAAGTATATGACGCCAAAACAAAATCACTAATGTGTCAAATCAGTTTGTTTACCATATGTCTAAGCTCGGTTCATGACGTTTTGGATATGTTAAAATCAACCAGCACTTACTACTGAACTTAGTTGCGTACCTAATATTATTTCTGGATTTCAGCAAAGCTTTCGATACTCTGGATCACAATAGACACATCGACGCTATACAAAGAGTGGGAATCAGGGGGAAGCTGGCGGATTGGATAATAGACTACCTCAAAGCGAGAACCTTCCATGTAAAGATCGAAGACTGTTGTAGCAGAGAATACCGAGTGCAATATGGATTTATGGATTAATTTTTATATTATATGCAAATAAAATGAGCAGATGTTTCAAGAAGAGTTATGCGTTCGTTTATTCAGATGATACGGCAGGCCGAATTTGAAGAATTTGAAGAAGCAGGAAAATAGTGCCATGACAATGGTCTAGTAATCAAGGAGCCGAAAACGAAGCTCATGCATATTAGAAGCCCACAGTTTTCAGCGTCACAAATTAACCTAATGTGGATACATACAAATATTTAGGTATCACCATTGACAGCCATTTCCTATGGGAACTTCATATTAATGATTTGCGAAACAAGTTGAGGAGTTCCCTGTTTGTGTTGTGTTGCTTACAACACAAATCGCCGATTCACGTGCAAAAACAAGTCACGCTCTTGTGGAGTCAAGGCTACTGTATGGCATCCTAGCATGGGGAGGTGCGGCACTAACGCACATCGACAAGTGCAAAATAATAATAAGGTTACTAAATTACTATCGAGAAGAATTACGGCAATAAATGAAGTATTCTGAAGGTGATGCAGTGTTGCACTGGAGTACTATGACAATATGAATTTCCGGGTAGAGGGAATGTACCAATTTCCAAATTTCATTAATGTCTACGGTAAGAGGCAACTGAACTACACCGTGCCTAACATACTAAACTAGCTTCCTCAACATCTAAAACACATAAGCCAAATTAACGTAAGTGAAAAGAGATTGAAAGAAAATTTTCTAGAGACAATAACATAAACTTCACCATAGATAGAATGCATTACGAGTAGAACGTATCTTAAATAATAACATAAATTGAATTATTGAAAAACTTTAAAATGTTGATTTGGCAAACTTTAATTTAAACAAAACAAAGTAATATTTGAACACTAATAATAACTTGTGCATACTAAAGGGTGGTTAAGTTTTAAGGGCCGATGTTGATTTTGAATAAAACACAAATTATTTAGGAAATTACTGTCATTTCTTTTTATTATGATAATATTGGTATGATTCAATTATGTATGGAATAAAATATCGGCCAAAAGGCCGCCGCGACCTCGGCGGCACACCTCCATCCGATGGTCCAAATTTTCGATGACGCTGAGGCATAATTGAGGTTCTATGCCGTTAATGTGCCGAATTATCTCATCCTTTAGCTCTTGAATTGTTGCTGGCTTATCGACGTACCCCTTTCCTTTAAATAACCCCAAAGAAAGAAGTCCAACGGTGTCAAATCACATGATCTTGGCGGCCAATTGACATCGCCACCACGTGAGATAACACGGCCATTGAATTTGTCGCGCAAAAGAGCCATTGTTTCGTTAGCTGTGTGGCAAGTGGCACCATCCTGTTGAAACCACATATCGTCCACATCCATATCTTCCAATTCGGGGCATAAAAAGTTCGTTATCATCTCACGATAGCGAACACCATTCACAGTAACTGCCTGATCGGCCTCATTTTGGAAAAAATACGCACCGATGATGCCGCCAGCCCATAAACCGCACCAAACAGTCACTCTTTGTGGGTGCATTAGTTTTTCGACAATCACTCTTGGATTATCATTCGCCCAAATGCGGCAATTCTGCTTATTGACGAATCCACTGAGGTGAAAATATGCCTCATCACTGAAGATGATTTTCTTCGAAAACTGATCATCCACTGTTGCCATTTCTTGCCACCATTGTGACCATTGACGACGCTTGAAATGGTCAAGAGGCTTTAGTTCTTGAGTCAATTGCACCTTGTAAGCGCGTAAATGCAAGTCTTTATGCATAATGTTCATCAACGACGAGCGTGAGAGGTGCAATTGTTGGGCACGACGACGAGTTGAGGTGGACGGCTCTTCAGCCACACTATCGCGAACAGCAGCAATATTTTCTGCAGTACGAGCACTGGTGTTTTCACATCTCCTACAGATCCGGTTTGCACAAATTTTTGCACGATTTTTCCGACGCACATTTCGACGATTAAATTGACCGAAAGAATCACGAAATGCACGATATGCATTTTGATTTGAACGCCCATTTTCATAATAAGCCTGAATAACTTTAACGCCATGGTTAGTCTGAAATTGAGAAATGTCAAATGAAATGCAGAAAAAAACTTGACGTTTATGTGTGGTTCACATTCAACATCGGCCCTTAAAATTTAACCACCCTTTATATGTAATTGAAACATTCATTTTGATGATAAAATAATAGAAAAAAAAAATAAAAAAATATATACAACCTCCTGCAGATAATGGCTTCGCAGGTCAATAATCACATATGTGTACCGTTTGTAAGAAGTATGGAATAAAGAATAAAGGATTAAAAAAAAAGTTGTTATAAGACATAAATTATTTTCAAATGTATACGATTTGTTATTAACTTTAACTACATATTCCAATTCTGAATTAATTTGCTTGTTTGTTGGGATTAACAATTGGTACAAGTAATTTTTTATCTGTTGATCCTGCATCCTGACATACTCACAATGTCCGTTTCGAGTAGAGAATGCAATATTTTTTTGAATTTCTGCTTTGATAAGGATTTAAAGAAAGCGCTTCGCCAAATCCAAAGTGGAAAAATATTGGGCTTTTCCCAATTTGTCCAATATATTTGGAGCATTGGGGAATAGTAACATATCTTCTATTGTAACTTCATTCCGTTTTCAATAGTCGATAACTACCCACTACTCCTTTTCCCCGGAATTATCTAACTTCTTTGGAACAATCCGAAGATGCGAATTGTGTGAAGGTTACTTTATTTTGTAATTCATTGGGAAAGCATTTCTAATATCTACCTTTCTATTTTTTCCTATTAGTTGACACGTGAAGAGTTCATATTTTCGATAAACTTTATTATTTCGGGCCTGATCTCTGGACGGATAATGTTACTGAGCATCCTTTTCTGTCGAATTACTAACTAAACTTTTAATTTCCTTACTCTTGTTCCAGGTCTAAATAAAATAATATAGTCTCATACCCTTATTGCGAGTGTCAATTATCAATCAATTAGAGACGTTCTAAAAAACAGGACCGAAAAGGTCACTCAAATTGCTAATGTTTGTGCAGCATTGCATAATATTTGTACTGCCTTTAATATCCCTGCGCTTGAGGAGAATACTGTGTCTGAGAATGATATTGAGGAACAGGATAATATTGAGGAACAGGATGATATTGAGGAACAGGATGATATTGAGGAAGATGATTATACTGAGGAAGAGGATGAAATTAACGCAGTATATGATGGCAGTGCTGCACATCGAAATGTGCGTTCGGAAAACGAATCGGCAGTGGAATCTAGAAATAGAATCCTCAGGACTCTATAATTTATGAAATTAAAAAAAGAAATGTATTTATTGCAAACAGTTTCTTTTAATTCAGTTCAGTAGATTTGTCGAATCTATCACATTTATGTATTTAATTGAAAAAAATAAAATACATTACTTAAAAAACACTTAAAAAAATAAATCACTTCATTTTAAACAGGTACAACATAAAATTAATTCAAGTCTTCATTTAACACATCTAACCCAAAGTTAGAAAAAAAAAAAAAAAAATAAATACACCGCTAAAAATACTTTAAATAAACTCCATAAGGCCTTGCTTTTGCTTTTGAAGCTCTAGGATTTGGATTTTCAGCTCCAGTTTGGTTTTTCTATCTCGTCTCTCATTTTCTGTTTTCTTTATACGCTTTCAGCTTTTCTTTTTTTAATTTTATAATTTGGTCTCTTTGTTGGACATTTTTCTTTATGTAATGTTCTATATTCCTCATTGCCTTCTTCATATCACCCATGATGCTAGTCACATTTTGGTAAAACTCTTTTTGTGCAGCAGTTTGTTCCTCCAAAAGATTTTTCCGCTCTTCCATTACATTTGCTTTTCTTGTTTTTTTTTTTTTTTTTTGTTGTTGCTCCACTGATCCCAGTGGTTGGTTGTCAGTCATGTCCACTGTATTTGTGCTGACATCATGACCAACTTCTTCTCCTTCAAAGCCGAATTCTCATCCAGGGGGATCCACACAGGTGTTAATTTCCATCAGCTGAATAACTGCTTCCTCCATATCAATAAAATGATGCAAACGATTGGGGCCACCTAATTTTGCTGTAATTTCAGTTTTATTTTCCATTTTCTTTTTCTTTATTTTACATTTCATGTCGGCCCATACCTTAAAAAATTGCAATTATTATCAAGATAAAGATATATTCCTTATATATTTCATACACTTTTCCATTTTTCCCATTCGCGTCGTGGAGGACCTAGGCCATTTAACTCCAATGCAAAAAGTTCCCACTTCTGTTGCAAAATATAGGCAAATTCCTTTTGCAACATTTTGATTTTCGGAAATTAATTGAACCAATCGCTCCAATTATTTTTTATTGCTTACAACTTTTGCCCTAAAACCAAATATGTTTTTTGTTAGAAATATTATATTACAAATATATTACAAAAACATTACTTACATTTTCTTTTGCAGCGTCTGCTCTCGTCGTCCACAAAAATGCGATTGACTAAAAATTTCACGTTTATCAAAAAAATTGATTTCAATTGACAATCACAATACCACTTCGGCTCCATTCAAAATGGGAAATTGTTGCAAATTGACGGTTGTCAATCATTTATTGATAATTGACAATCGCAATGCCAACTACTCAAATTTTTTGATAGGCATCGTTTATCGTTTATTTTTTGACACTCGCAATAGGGGTGTCAGTTCCTTTTCATTTCTCGGACCGCCTGGCCGATATGCCATGAAATTTTATTCAGTATTTAAAAATTAATTAACGTTCATTCCGATATAATATTATATAGGTAAAAAAAAATATTTATGGTCATTTAAATACATACGATTTATTTGTCCAGTGTTTTATTAATTTATTTAGTTTTTAACATTGGGTACGTAGCAAAAAATTGCTGTCGGATGTAAAGTCCATATCAAAAGTGTTATTCTAAAGCCCTGCAAAGTAAATGCACTAGACAAAAAAGAATTCTACATGTTCTATAATATCTACAAATTTCTATATTTGACTAGCATTATTAAATATATTATTGTAAATTAAACATAAATTGTACACTAAAAATATTTAAAAAATAAATAAAATAATAGAAAACCCTAATTATATAAATAATTACTATTATACATATGCTTATGTATATATGTATATATATATAGTCTAAAATAAAAGTCAATAATATTGTAATTCAATTTCAAAACAATGGACCCAGACCAAGAAAAAATTACTGAGGTAGACGGGAATGAATTAGCAAACGAAAATAATGTCTACAATCCCTATTAACCATTCGACGGCGATAGACAAAAAATAATTTCGTACCTAAATGCTGTTGATCCCCTACCTGACTGCCAACCTCGTCGTGGTGTAGGCCCGAGTAAGGTCAATGACTCTCGGGGGTTTCCCCCAGAGGAGTGCTGAAACTTTTCCCATTCATTCTTCCCTCCCCCTTCAATTCTTCCCCCCGGGCTGGATTAAGGTGTTATACGACCCGTGCCGAGAATCAACCTGGCCGAGAGCCCGCCCAAATAGCTCAGTCCGAATTAACCCTGATTTATCTGCATACAGGGAGTGAGTGTAGATGGACAGTTCTTCCCCCTTACTCGTGGGACTCAAACATGAATGACAACAACAACAAAAACACAACAAAACAAACCCTAACAAAGATATGGAACGAACTAAACGACAAAAACAAACAAAGACTACTTAACGGACATGCATACCTGTAAGGCCGCCGACCTTTTTGTTCAGTGGAAGCTGGTTAGGGAGGAAATCGATACCACCGAATAATCAGGAACAGGATGAGACTGGGGCAGAAGGTCTGTCTAATCCAACCGAGAGTATGCCGAATGCATCATCCAGACGTTGCATCAAGCCTTTAGCTTGTACGGGTCCGGTGAAGAATGAAGTATCTCTGGGAGCCGAGAAGGAGGACTCATCATCCTCGAGCAACTTAAGCCATAGCTCATCATGTGAGAGGTTGAAGGGGAATTCATCTCAGGTAAGAAAAGACAGACCGCAATTCACAAATACGAGGCGGACGCAACTATGAGCCAAAGGACAACTGAAGTCAACGAAGAAGTTACTAAGCTCGACCAGACACTGCAATAAGTCTTTAACTTGTACAGGTCTGACGGAAGGTGAAGTAGTTTCCCAGGTAGCTAGAAAGAAGAACCCGCACGCATCAAGCATCCTGAGCCGTAGCTCATCATGCGAAATGAGTACGGAGACAGCTTACCGGCCAGAGAGAGGCAATCCAGAAACCCCGAAAAGGATATGCGAGATTGAAGGACTTCCGAACCAAACCGGGGATTCTCTGAACTCGTCGCATAGACAATGCTTCAAGTCGTTAACTTGTACGGGTCTAGAGAGGAGGGAGGAAATTCATCGGAGAGCAGAGGAGTTGAACTCAAATCCAACGAACATCTTGAGCAGTAGTTGATCATGCAAAGAAGATGTAAGAACCTCTCCCCACTTGGGGAGGCTATTCCGGACATCTCCAAAACAACTAAGACTAGGAAACCTATCAAGCAGCCAAACAGAAGCGATATGTGGGACCGAAAGCGATAGAAAACAGAATATGACGCAACGCGACCAGATGCATTAAAAGACTATGCGGACGCGATCCTGAAACCTACTCGGTGAAGGAACAGCAAGCTCTGGAGAGAGCTAAAAATCTCTTGAAATCGCTGCCCAATAATACGAACAGAAACGAGATAAGACAAAATAACAATACGAAAAAGACTACGACGTAGACTTGGACAGTATCAAGAAGAATGCACGTAGCAAGATGGTGATATGCTCTCCGCCTTAGCCGCGGGAAGACCTAAGATTATTCGGACAAACACGGAGCTGGACCCTCAATCCAACTCCGAGCCGGTTACGGGATGTTCAAAAAGAAACAGACACTTGGACAATGCGCCGTCTCCTCAAACAAGAAGAGCAGTGAAGAGAGCCTAGACCTCCTTAGTCGTTGTAAACGGCCGACAGGTTGCGATAGCAGACTTCGGTAACCCAGCGCGCAAACTGACTAATGATCAGTGGAGACTATTAGAGATAAGAATTCTCGATGGTGTGAAGGATGGCACCCTGAAATGCACAAGTCCAATCCCACATTTCGGACAGTTAACCACCGTAAGGAGATTCAAAGTGATGACCTGTGAAAATGAGTTCACTCTCACATGGCTAAAAGAATTTATTGGCAAAACGGAAGCCCAAGGCCGAACGCCGAACTTCGGTTAATCGAACGGCAGGAGTTAGTCAACCTAAAAAGACCCAAAGGGCGTCTACTCATACCGAGTCCATACATCCCAAAGACAGACTGGAGAGAAACCTTCAGCATCTCAATACGGAAATGCTTAGACGTAACTGGGAGGTTTTAGAGATGGGAGAACATACGGAGGAAGGAACGGAGGTTGTGTTACTGCTCAACCACCGTTCGATGCTATTACTGCGAGCTATAAATTATAAGGTTCGTATCGGTATAACGCGATGCAAAATTAGGCCGATCGCAGGGATAGCTGGTACAAAAGGAAAGAAAGAGGTAGGTGTTGCCAATGCATACCTCGTCCACCTCATGGGATTTAAACATATAGACATCGCCATTATACAAGAACCTTGGATATCCGGAGGCAAAATTATGGGTCTACATGCCAAAAATCTGGTACTGTATAATACGACAGAGGTAAACTCGGATAAAAAATATAGAACATGTATCGTAGCTAGAAAACAAATAAAACTTTTCTTTCTATCTGTATACAGCGATTGGGATTAAATATGAAAGGAAAGTCTAATAAAAAAGTAGTAATAAAAAAAATCAGTTAATTCGGCGAATGCTTCAAAACAAAGAGCGGAAAAATATATGATAACGTAAAGAGTTTTGTCAAAATTAATGATAAGGTTATAGAAAGTGTGAAAGAGATAAAAACAGATATACTGAAGGAAATAAAAAATAATGAGAGCAATGCACTGACATATGCAGCCGCAGCACAAGTAACGAAACCTGTGGGAGCAAGTGCAAGTGCACCAGTCATACTGCGGCCAAAAACAAAACAACAAAGAGCAATAACAAAGAATGAAGTTGAAGAGAGCAATAAACCATCATCTTTGAGTGTAGGAGTGAATGGCATTTATAACAGGCGTAATGGAGCAGTTGCAATTCGCTGCAAAAACAACAAAGATCGTTATGTTTTGGTAGCTAAAATGAAAGAAAAAATTAGTGATAAATACGAAATTCAACTTCCCACAATGCGTAAACCAAAAGTATTGATAATTGGTATGACTGAAAATATGGAAGGAGAACGAATTATCAATGCAATAAAAAGCCAAAACAATGTAGAATGCACCGATAACCTATACACCATAGGTCATTTAAAAACCCACGAACCTTTAACGCATTAATTGAAATTGACGGAAGAGGGTTTGAAAACGTAATAAAGGAGAAAACGATAAATATCGAATGGGATAGACGTTCAGTATATGAGAGCTTAAATGTGCTGCGGCGCTATAAATTCACAAATCAAGTCACTGCAAAGAAGTCAACCAAGTTTGTGCTAAATGCAGCGAAGTAGGGCATACGTACAAGGAATGCCAAATGACCATTCTTAAATGCATCAATTGCTCAAGGGCAAAAGAAAATCTACGACTAGGAGATATCACTGTAGACCACGACTGCAGAAACACTTCCTATCGCACACTTCAGCGAAAATTACGGATTGAAACTGAAAGAATCGAATATTAACAATTAAAGCAACATTTAAGGTGTCTTTATTTAAACATTGGAGGAAAATGCAACATAATTAAATTAGAAGTTTTGACCCTAGAAGAGGAATTTGATTTTATCTGATTAACTGAAACACATTTAACAAAAAACATTAAAAATTACGAAATTATGTTGAAAGACTACCAAATAGTGAGGTGGAATAGTATCTCCAATCATACTGGTGGAGTAACCTTCTACATTAAACCGGAATGAGAAGTAGAAATTTTGAATGATTAGCAATCGGTAAAATGAATTCGTATTTGGCTATTAAAGTCACTTTAAATAATAAAAATCCGATTCTGGTGGATCTCCAGACAATAGGCAATCCCCGGAGAACGTATACTGCGAATTGTTTAGGTCTAGAATAGAGGGATTGTCCTGCTTATTCAAGAACGTGGTGATAATGGGTGATTTCAATATTGATTGTTTTAAAAATGACACTTGCAATAGAAAAATTGAACAAACCATAATTGACAATTCATTTCAACAAATTGTTGTAGAACCAACCAGAACAACAAATACTTCATCGACCTTAGTTGACTACGTTGTGACAAACTTTAGGGGTGTTAACGCCATAGTGAAAACGGACTTTAAAATATGTGACCACGAATCACTTGAAATTGGAATTGAAATTAAGTCAATTAATCAGGAAAAAAGTCAGAAAATATATAAAACTATGGTGTTTAAGAAGAATATGCAGAGGCAATAATGAGTGCAGCGGTTGGTTCAATCAATATTTATACAACTTGAAACAAAGCAAAATTCAATGCTATCGGATTGCTGTTTGGACAAATACAAGAGATGCCTGGAAATAAATATACACAAGAACTAACAAAAGCAAAAAATAATTATATTGCAAAGAAGGTGGATGGAGCCAAAAAACAATGTGGAGGACAATAAAATCGCTTGTGTTACATGAAGAAAGAAGTGAAATAAAAACTCAGTTATAATGGAAAAATTATAACAAACAAACAAATCATAGCAAATACACTAAACGAATTCTTTATCACTAGCGTAAAAGAAATTAGCGACAATATTCCTTTTAAATCATATGTCAACCAAATAGAAAATATTAACGAAAGCAGTTTTAAATTTGAATTAATAGGGATCAGTGAGCTAAAAGACACGATGAAGAGCATGAATGAATCGCTCCGTTTTGGAATTTTCCCCGACTGTTGGAAAGAATCTATGGTAGTGCCTGTCGAAAAGGTAAAAAACACGAATAAACCAGTGGAATTTCGTAAAGTAAATATGTTACTGACTAAAAGCAAAATTTTCGAAAAACTGGTTTTTAAACAATTGACTAAATATATGGAATGCAATAACCTATTATCGGAATACCAATCTGGATTTAGGCGGCAACACTGTTGTGAGTCGCTTTTAAATCTGGTGGTAACACAATGGAAAACAGACGTGCCAAATGTTGCATCTCCATACAAAAAAATGTTCATCGTTTTTTGCGATGAGCAAACAACGATGGGCAAACAAAAAGCTTTTCTGCTTCGCAAAGAAAAAAAAAAAAATCGGAAAATAAATTTTCTGTACGAAAAGCTTTTTCTTTTGCTACTCTTTGTACCGTCTGCGACCTGCGACTGCGAGACACAATTTCATTTATACATACATATGTATGTACATATATTCATATGTAGGTACGTATTTTCCCTTTTCATTTTGCTATATTGACCGAAGTTTCGATCTGTGTAGATCTGTGTTGTGGTAAAAAATGTTTAAGTTGTATTTTTTCGAAGTGAAAAGAAATATTTTACTGTGTGTGTCTAGTAAAAATTTTGAAGAGTTAATCTAGGAAAGGTAAAATATATTATTTAAGTTTATTTCAAGTTGATTAGGTACCTTGGTACTTACAAATACAAAAAAGTTGCGGAAAAAAATTGACTTAGAGGAAATGTCGTTGCGAATAAAGTGCGCTATTGTATGCTGCAATGGAACAACTGTCCAATTTCCAGAAAGGAAAATGATTTCCTAAAAAAGGAACTAAGAAATATAATGACTGGCTAGCACAGGCAGAAGAATCCCGTGATAATATTGAAAATCATAAACGGCCATACATTTGTAGTAAACATTTCCATTTGAAATTTTTTGGGAAAAAAAAAAATTAAAACACGACGCTGTTCCTACACTTTTTATGAAAAGGAGTGAAATGTTTTTTGGAATCTAATGACAATGAACTTGCTTTTGATCCTAAGATAGCCAAAATAAACTACTCAAATCAGAAAAGATTAAAAGTGCAATTGAGTACCGATATATCCATTGATGAACTAAATGAAGTTTCAGCACTTATAGACTGCAAGAGATCTATAGATTCCATAGAATCTGTATTCTAGAAATTCGAAGGGACCAAAAAAATGCAATTTATTTATATTCAACAAATAAGTAGACTGAAAAAAATTAATAAAATCCTCAAAGAGGGAGCTAAAAAAAGTCTAAAATTGAGAAATATTCTGCTAATTATAGTCCGCAGGTTAAAAAAAGATAAAGCACAGCTTAGAGAATATCAAAAGCAAACAATACAAGAAAAAATAGATTTCTTACATGATATAAATAAAAATTCGAAAACATTTTGCAAACTCATTTTATCACAAGGCAAACGACAATTTACCCAAGAAGAAAGGTGGATTTGCCAATGCATATTTTTTCGCTCGTCGTCTGGATATAACTTTTTTGCTCGCGATCAGCTGCAATTGAACTTGCCACACCCAGCTTCATTGCATAGATGGATAAAACTTAAAAGTTTATCTCCTGGTCTAAACGAAAATGTTTTTGAGGAAATACAAAAAAATGTTTTAACATTGGAACCAAAAGACAAAGAAGTCATTTTAATATTCGATGAGATGAGTATCCAGGCGAATTTAACATACAACAAATATAAAGACATAATCGAGGACTTCGTTGATTATGGAGAAAATCAAAGATTAGATTTGCGTGCGAAATCGGTTTGCGTGTTCATGATTCGTGGTATATGTGGTAAATATAAACAAGTGCTTTATCATGTGACCTGTCCAAGCAATATACCAACAAAGCAGCTCGAAATTGAGGTATACAACTGTATTGACTTATGTAGAAATCTGGGACTAAACGTAGGAGGCATTTGCCTGTTAATCGAATATTAACAATTAAAGCAACATTTAAGGTGTCTTTATTTAAACATTGGAGGAAAATGCAACATAATTAAATTAGAAGTTTTGACCCTAGAAGAGGAATTTGATTTTATCTGATTAACTGAAACACATTTAACAAAAAACATTAAAAATTACGAAATTATGTTGAAAGACTACCAAATAGTGAGGTGGAATAGTATCTCCAATCATACTGGTGGAGTAACCTTCTACATTAAACCGGAATGAGAAGTAGAAATTTTGAATGATTAGCAATCGGTAAAATGAATTCGTATTTGGCTATTAAAGTCACTTTAAATAATAAAAATCTGATTCTGGTGGATCTCCAGACAATAGGCAATCCCCGGAGAACGTATACTGCGAATTGTTTAGGTCTAGAATAGAGGGATTGTCCTGCTTATTCAAGAACGTGGTGATAATGGGTGATTTCAATATTGATTGTTTTAAAAATGACACTTGCAATAGAAAAATTGAACAAACCATAATTGACAATTCATTTCAACAAATTGTTGTAGAACCAACCAGAACAACAAATACTTCATCGACCTTAGTTGACTACGTTGTGACAAACTTTAGGGGTGTTAACGCCATAGTGAAAACGGACTTTAAAATATGTGACCACGAATCACTTGAAATTGGAATTGAAATTAAGTCAATTAATCAGGAAAAAAGTCAGAAAATATATAAAACTATGGTGTTTAAGAAGAATATGCAGAGGCAATAATGAGTGCAGCGGTTGGTTCAATCAATATTTATACAACTTGAAACAAAGCAAAATTCAATGCTATCGGATTGCTGTTTGGACAAATACAAGAGATGCCTGGAATATTTATAAAAGCCTTAGAAATAAATATACACAATAACTAACAAAAGCAAAAAATAATTATATTGCAAAGAAGGTGGATGGAGCCAAAAAACAATGTGGAGGACAATAAAATCGCTTGTGTTACATGAAGAAAGAAGTGAAATAAAAACTCAGTTATAATGGAAAAATTATAACAAACAAACAAATCATAGCAAATACACTAAACGAATTCTTTATCACTAGCGTAAAAGAAATTAGCGACAATATTCCTTTTAAATCATATGTCAACCAAATAGAAAATATTAACGAAAGCAGTTTTAAATTTGAATTAATAGGGATCAGTGAGCTAAAAGACACGATGAAGAGCATGAATGAATCGCTCCGTTTTGGAATTTTCCCCGACTGTTGGAAAGAATCTATGGTAGTGCCTGTCGAAAAGGTAAAAAACACGAATAAACCAGTGGAATTTCGTAAAGTAAATATGTTACTGACTAAAAGCAAAATTTTCGAAAAACTGGTTTTTAAACAATTGACTAAATATATGGAATGCAATAACCTATTATCGGAATACCAATCTGGATTTAGGCGGCAACACTGTTGTGAGTCGCTTTTAAATCTGGTGGTAACACAATGGAAAACAGACGTGCCAAATGTTGCATCTCCATACAAAAAAATGTTCATCGTTTTTTGCGATGAGCAAACAACGATGGGCAAACAAAAAGCTTTTCTGCTTCGCAAAGAAAAAAAAAAAAATCGGAAAATAAATTTTCTGTACGAAAAGCTTTTTCTTTTGCTACTCTTTGTACCGTCTGCGACCTGCGACTGCGAGACACAATTTCATTTATACATACATATGTATGTACATATATTCATATGTAGGTACGTATTTTCCCTTTTCATTTTGCTATATTGACCGAAGTTTCGATCTGTGTAGATCTGTGTTGTGGTAAAAAATGTTTAAGTTGTATTTTTTCGAAGTGAAAAGAAATATTTTACTGTGTGTGTCTAGTAAAAATTTTGAAGAGTTAATCTAGGAAAGGTAAAATATATTATTTAAGTTTATTTCAAGTTGATTAGGTACCTTGGTACTTACAAATACAAAAAAGTTGCGGAAAAAAATTGACTTAGAGGAAATGTCGTTGCGAATAAAGTGCGCTATTGTATGCTGCAATGGAACAACTGTCCAATTTCCAGAAAGGAAAATGATTTCCTAAAAAAGGAACTAAGAAATATAATGACTGGCTAGCACAGGCAGAAGAATCCCGTGATAATATTGAAAATCATAAACGGCCATACATTTGTAGTAAACATTTCCATTTGAAATTTTTTGGGAAAAAAAAAAATTAAAACACGACGCTGTTCCTACACTTTTTATGAAAAGGAGTGAAATGTTTTTTGGAATCTAATGACAATGAACTTGCTTTTGATCCTAAGATAGCCAAAATAAACTACTCAAATCAGAAAAGATTAAAAGTGCAATTGAGTACCGATATATCCATTGATGAACTAAATGAAGTTTCAGCACTTATAGACTGCAAGAGATCTATAGATTCCATAGAATCTGTAAATTCGAAGGGACCAAAAAAATGCAATTTATTTATATTCAACAAATAAGTAGACTGAAAAAAATTAATAAAATCCTCAAAGAGGGAGCTAAAAAAAGTCTAAAATTGAGAAATATTCTGCCAATTATAGTCCGCAGGTTAAAAAAAGATAAAGCACAGCTTAGAGAATATCAAAAGCAAACAATACAAGAAAAAATAGATTTCTTACATGATATAAATAAAAATTCGAAAACATTTTGCAAACTCATTTTATCACAAGGCAAACGACAATTTACCCAAGAAGAAAGGTGGATTTGCCAATGCATATTTTTTCGCTCGTCGTCTGGATATAACTTTTTTGCTCGCGATCAGCTGCAATTGAACTTGCCACACCCAGCTTCATTGCATAGATGGATAAAACTTAAAAGTTTATCTCCTGGTCTAAACGAAAATGTTTTTGAGGAAATACAAAAAAATGTTTTAACATTGGAACCAAAAGACAAAGAAGTCATTTTAATATTCGATGAGATGAGTATCCAGGCGAATTTAACATACAACAAATATAAAGACATAATCGAGGACTTCGTTGATTATGGAGAAAATCAAAGATTAGATTTGCGTGCGAAATCGGTTTGCGTGTTCATGATTCGTGGTATATGTGGTAAATATAAACAAGTGCTTTATCATGTGACCTGTCCAAGCAATATACCAACAAAGCAGCTCGAAATTGAGGTATACAACTGTATTGACTTATGTAGAAATCTGGGACTAAACGTAGGAGGCATTTGCTGTGACCAAGGCCCTACGAATCGAAGCCTTTTCAATAAATTAATTTCAACAGAGCCTTTCTTTATAAAGAAAAAAAAGGGTTTTTTTTTTTTTAATTCTTTTTTTTAAACTTACATACTGGACAAACATTATTAAATCTAAATTAAAACTAAAATTTATCTTAATCTAGCTTACTGGCTCTTAACGAGCACTCTAAACTTAACTATATCCTTATAACTATTGCCTTTCGGCCTTAAATCTATCAATTTTTGTGTTTGCTCTGTTTTTTTAATTTCCAAGAAACTTGCTAAAAACTTGGACTCTTTATTGGTTGGTTTTTCTTAAAACTACCTAAAACTACTTAAAACAACCTAAGCTACTTAACCTAATTTAAATATAATCAGGGTGATGAGCAATCTCTCGATTGGTCACCATCCCGATTGCGTCGATGGGCGCCTGGAAGTCGCCAACATGGTGCACACGCGCCGCCGGGACTCGAGCGAGGCCATAAGCGTCGGTCAAGTCTCGGTAGCACTCATTCATGTTGGCGAGCCCGGCCCCTCCCAAAGACCCCCTAAAATAAGCTTAACTAACTTAGAAACTAACTTAAAACTAAGGAGGATGTTACCTAGGTAACGCACCGACCCGGGAGAGCGTGTCTGCCCTCACCTCTTCCTCAAGCCACCAAATTTCGGTGAACTGCTTTAAGGTATCGACAGTGTCCCTATCCGCAATTGCAGTATTAAAACGGAGGAGCTCCTGAGCATTGGCGGCGTACCCGTCGTGGATGAGCCGCTTATCTCTCGCACCGCGGTGGCTGTGGTACAATACCGGCACACCTTCTTTACTTTGGACTAACCCTTTCATGTCTGCATGAAGAAATGCCTCAGGCGGGACAAAGCCAGATCGGAGCGTATTCTCATGGTACATTAAATTCGGGTAATAACCACCCGAGATCAGGTTATAAGCGTTGGCAATCGCCCTTGCAACGTGCCTTCGAATCACCTTAATTAGGAAATTGTCAATCCTATTCAATCGAGCCCCATCGTATAGGGTCTTGATGGGATAATATTTTATGTACTCAGACTCGGGAGTTCTAAACAACCCCAGGCAGGTCCTGAGACACTGTCTCTCAAACACCCTAATCTTTTCCGTATAGGAAGGCGCTATATTGAACCAAATGGGACAGCCATAAGCGATGATCGGCCATATAAGGGCCACGTAGCATATCCTTTACTCTGAAAACAAGTTGACTGCTACGAAACAGTCTCCTTGTCAGAGCATAGGCCCTCTTGGCCCCAGAAAGACAAGCATCTAGATGTTTGTCAAAATATAGATACTGGTCGAGCCAGATGCTAAGATATCTGACCACGCTTCGCACCGCCAATGGTTGTCCATTTTGTCCAATAATGGCTAATTTTCGCCAGTTTTTTCTGGTATCCCTAGAGACCCTAGCCAATGGAGTTCTGAACAGGATTGTTTTCGATTTTTGGAAATTGATTTTCAATTTCCAGTCATCGCAATACCTCTTAATTTGATCGAAGTCACGCTGCAACAGGATGTTGATGACCTCGACTTTTGGACCTGATCTGTACGCCACTAATCGTCTGCGTACGCTATAGCATGTCTGAGGGAACCCACCAGATCACTCGTGTAAATATTAAACAAGATCGGAGAATTCACCGCTCCCTGTTGTAAGCCGTTTTTAATTTCAAAGACTTTGCTCAAAGTCACGTTACCAGCTTTGACAACGAACTTCTTTCCCATAAGCATGTCATAAATCATATATAGCAATGGTTTTTGCATGCCCAACCTAGTCAGATTATAGAAGAGCCCCTCCAACCATACGGTGTCGAAGGCCTTCTCAAAGTCGATCAGGCAGGCCCCCGTGCATTGGTTCTTGCATTTGTGCCACTGAATGTCGGACACCAATTTCGACGTGGCATGAATCGTTTCATGCCCCGCTCTATAGCCAAACTGATTATTCGGAATAATCTTATTTTCTTCACCCCACTTCAAAAGAGCTCTATTAACGACCTTCTCGAATACCTTGTTAACATTCGGGAGCAAACTAATTGACCGAAGATTAGCCGGGTTGGTCCTATCTTTATCCCTTTTGGGGATAGGATGTACCACCGCCATTTTCCACTGCGCTGGATAATATGCATTATTCAGTGCATTGTTAAATAGCGTGGCGAAGATTTCAATCGCTTCTAGAGGCAGGTGTCTTAATACTACGTTTGGGACACCGTCAACTCCCGCCTACTTTTTATTTTTAAGTGACTCAAAGATACACAGGAGTTCATCTTTGCTCACGAACAACTGGGAATTTGTCCTTTCATCGGCGATTATGCCGTTTGCAAGGTTTTCGTCATTGAACACGGTGAAACCGTTGTTCTCGGATCGCCAATTCTGAAGTTCGGTGCGCAAATAAAAGTGGTTCAGAAAGGCCCTCTCTTCCAGGTAGTGATTACGGCGAACTGGGTTGTTCACAGTATACACGGTCTCGAAGAAAGCGCCCATCAAATCCACTCTCTCCTGCGGGTTTTCGACCGCGTAAAAACCGTCATTCGAGTCGGCACTTTCCGGACTTATGTCAGCAGTCAGTAGTGTCTGTCTGTTCTCATTCGTCCGAGGGATTCGGACACATGAAATCTCGTTATGATCTTTCCGCCTGAACAGTTTATTTATTTGTGAGAACATGTTCGGACTACTGGATTTTATAGCCCGAATTTTATTGCCCCAATACAAATTTTCTGTAATTCTCCACTTGCAACTGTTTCAGGTTTTTGATCATCGACTACAGTGTCCTCATCTCGGGATCGTTCCTGTCAGTAAACTGTCTGTGCAGCTGTTTAAGCCTCGAGAGCAGTCTACTTTTGTGTCTGTATAAAGCATCAATTGTCGCGTTTCGATACTTCTCAGTTTGTTCTTCGTCAGTGGAACGTCCTACTTTAGGGATAGCCTGCTCCATTGTCCGTTTGATGACGACGTTCATTTGCAGTAAATGGCTGTCGATTTCATCGTTTGTCAAGTTCCTGTTTGTCGGTGGGTTGATCTCACTCGAACGTATATCACGCTGTAAAACCCTGGAGAAGCGCGACCATTGTGCTCTTCGGTAATCAAAGGAGCGCACTTGGTCGTACTCCTCCAGCTGCGTTTGTTCGTTCGGGATCCGTATTACGACGGCAAGTCCGTAATGGTCACTATAGTACTCGAGCGTTCGTAAACAGTTCCGCGTTCGTCGATCTGTGTCTGTCAGTTCTAGTCTTTCGTCAACTAGCGCTAAGTCCAAGAAAGAACCTTCTCTAGGGAAAGACGGGAAATCCGTCGCGTACAACTCTAGTTTGTAGTCAATCGTATTATGACGCCACCAGTCGTGAAACTGGTTGCCCCTAGGGTTCGGCGTATCATTTCCCTCTGCCGCATATTTAGCATTAAGGTCTCCGCCCAAAAAGTAATAATTGTCCTCCGATTGAGGCTGTAAGCAACGAAAAAGCGTCTCGAGCTCATTTAAAAATATAATGGGTTGGGGTGCGTCAGGTACGTAAAGTGACACCACATACACCCGCCTCTGGCTATGGAGGGGAATGCACACGATGCACGCTTCCAACACCTGGAACCTACGCACGTCCTTGCTATATATGACCCTATGGCGCAAGCCTTTGCGTATTAAGATACCGACACTGCCTCATTGTGTGGAGTGGGGCCGATCTCTTCTAACTACCTTGTAATTTCTATAGCCTACTTTGTGCTTCGGAGTTAGCTTAGTTTCGCTAACCAAAAGGCTTTTCGGCTTTCAACAAATTGGAAACATTGATTCTTCTCTCGATCCTGATCATTGAATTAACATTCAACGCAAGGATCTTTAGTTTTACCTCGTCCAGCGTGCCCATCATATTTATCGCGCGGTTGATTCTGGAATTTGTCGATCTTTCCGTGCAGTGACAGAAGGATCGCTTTCAAATCCAGATCCGCTTCAGGCGTAGGAATCTTTGGTGCGGTTTTTGTATTTACCTTACCCGGTCCAGATACCATTTGGGCAAATGACACATTGGGTGCAACAAAATTTGAGAACGAGCGATTCTTTCGACCCTTCTCTTCTTCGGACCTCTGTTTCCGAGCCAACACATTCTGTTTGACCTGCTGACACTTGAGACATCCCTTGAAATTGGCAGGATGCCCCGAGCTTTTGCAGAGTACACACGAGAGCTGGCCCCGATCCTCTACTCTATCCCTTCCCAAAGGACACTCCCCATGCTTGTGGTCCCTGTTGCACTTAACGCATCTAAACTGCATATGGCAGTTAGCTGCGGCTGAAGTACACGATCTGACCTTTTTAGCTTTTCCCAACGTACTGCATGATAGTACAGGAGTCTGATCCTTTTCAGACTATCGATTTTGCTGTCGGGGGATAGTTGAACCAAAAAGAATGGTAATTTGCGGTTACCACCCCTTTCCGCGGGTGAGGAAAACGGCTTGACCCCCACGAACTTAAGGTCGTCGCACTCATATTTCTTGAGCTCCTTCTCGAGCTCGTCCGTTTTAACATTTGGGTCAATACCTTTAAGCAGCACCGTTTGCAATTTTTCTCCCTTTGGCGTATACGTGAAGTATTCGGCCTCTGCTTTCTCCAGAGCGGTGCGTACCTTTTTATACTCATCCATGTTATTGCACATTATGATGTGTTTATCGGCGTTTAGCCTTTTTATATTGTATAAAAATCTTTACTTACTAATCTACATAATCTAATGCTATCACTAATATCTAAATAACTTACATACATTAATAGGGGGGACTCTCACTTTTCTTTGCTGCTGAGGTTGCTGTTGCTGCTGCGGTTGCTGTTGCTCGTTCTGTTGTTGGTTTTGTTGTTGCCGCGGCTGTTTGCGTGCCAGCTGCTGATTCTGCTGTTGCTGTTGCTTTTGTTGTTGGTTTTGCTGAGACTGTTGCTGCTCCTGGTTTTTGTTTTGTTTTTGTTGCTGCTGCTTAGTAAGCTCTTGTTGTTGCTGCTGTTTCGGCTGTTGTTGTTTTTATTTTTGCTGCTGTTGCTCAACTTGAATTTTCATCAGCTTTTGTTGTTGTTGCTGGATTTTTTGCTGGCGCAACTTCTCCCTCTTCTCGAGGAGCTCTTTAATCAGCCGATCGAGCTGGGCTTCCTCATCGTCTTCGTCTTTCTGTTGTTATTCTGTTATTCTGTTGGGAGCTGAACCGACACCTCTTGTGTCAGAGTCTATGGTCTTTTCCACTGCGCCAAATGGCTTACAGAAACTTTCTGATCAAAATCACTTTATCACGATTGTCTTTGCACTTTGCACTGCACCACTAACCAAGTCGACTGTTCGCGTTGGCTGCTGAAGAGCGACTGAGAAAAAAAAAAGTGTATGGAATGTATGATGTGCCACATTTGATCAAAAGTGTAAGAAACAATCTTTTAAGATCAGACTTACAAACTCTGGATGGAGTTGTAAGCTGGAAAATAATTGAGTATATCTATAATACAGAAAGAAATAATACCACAAAAATGTGTCCAAAACTAAAATATGCTCATATACAATAGATCCCACAGAATTTCAAAAAAATGAATGTGAAACTAGCGGCACAAGTACTTAGCAGATCCGTGACTTGCGCAATTAATGCATTACAGCGCTGGAATAAATTTAAAGAGAAAATTGCACAGTTTGCGCAACCAACAGCAGAATTTATAAATAAAACCAATAAAATATTTGATTTATTGACCTGCACTTATTTGAAATGACGCAAATATTGGATTTTTAAAAGAAATGCAATCATATTTAAAACAAATTCAGCCAATCAATGCAAAATGTAAACCCTTCTGCTTTAAGGGCCTGATTATGACAATTGAAAGTATTTTAATGATAAAAAAAAGAATTATTCAATGATTACTGTGAATTTCATTATACTTTC
Organism: Pocota personata; assembly: GCA_963082735.1. Classification (NCBI taxonomy): domain Eukaryota; kingdom Metazoa; phylum Arthropoda; class Insecta; order Diptera; family Syrphidae; genus Pocota; species Pocota personata. The sequence goes on from OY720429.1 coordinate 83,531,179, forward strand.
ACGTAGGATTGTAAGTGATACTTCCTAGAATTCACTCACGGCACATTCCCTGTAACGTAGGATTGTAAGCGACACTTCGTACATCCATAGCTGTAAGTTATTATTAAGAATGCACTCACGGCACATTCCCAGACACTCGTTTATTCGAGCATCGAATATCGAGTGTACTGTTGATCGTCGCCCACGCTTTTTGCTCTGTCTTTATCTTCATGGGAAGAAAAAGTTAAGAGTAGCGTCAGGCACATTAGCTGTAAGTTAGTATTAAGTTAACTTGTTCAGTTTGTATTCGACTTTAAATGAATAAAGTAATACTGGCGCAGTCGGGAAACGGTTGAAATTAAACTAGTAAATTTCTTGTTAAAATCAAAGAAGATTTTTTCAATAAAGAAGCGATAAACTGTTTTAAAAACCGGAAGTTTTCTCGTTAAAGTCAAAAAAGAATTTTTTTTCCTCAATAATAATAAAAAAAAAACCATAAACTGTTTTAAACCCAGAAAATGCTTTGTTTTTTTCGGTAAAGAGTCGAAACGAAAATTTTTCAAATAAAAAAAAAAAGTGGAGATCAATACAGAGAGTGCACAACTTTATGATCAATTAATCGATATATATATGTATGTAGCTGATGGATTATTTACAATCCAAAGTGAAGAAAAGCGAAAAATTTATCTGTTCAATCAATTGACGAATAACTTCAAACACAACTACAATCAAAATATAAAACCGGAAAGTTATACTAAAGTATAAAAAGTGCGCAAGTGTGTGACGGAACGAAGAGGAAGCCAACATTGTATCAAGACGGCAATAAAACAGGATCAATCCAACGAAGCTGTAAGTTAGATTTAGTTTTGTTCACTCTAAATAAAATTGTTAGGAAGACAAAATCGATTTTAGAAAATAAATACAGAATATAAGATTGTGAATACAGATTGCGAAAATAAAAGTTGTTAGTAATAGTATTAGTATAACTATAAAACAAAAATGGAAGGATTTGACATGCTTCGGAGATGTATCTGTAGTATACAAATGTTTGACGGGAATCGAAAAAATTTAGCTAATTTCATACAAAGAATAGAGACACTAGTACCACTACTAGAAACGTTAGACGTACAATACAAACGAATCTTACTAGGATATATACAGGATAGGCTAACTGGTGGGGCGCGAGACACATTATCCAGGCATGGCTCAGTGGCAACTTGGGCTGAGCTAAAAACTACTCTAATTAATGGGTATGGGGAACACACTTCATTAAACAAAATTTTAGACGAAATAGCACTTTGCCGTCCCCATAGTACTGTTGAAATTTTTTAGAACACATTGAATAACCTACTTAGTAGACTAAATAATACTCATATTTTAAACGACTCGTTGACCACAGAGCAATCTGTAGAATAGTTCTAAGCGTCTTCAAAGATAACCTGCCAGAGCCAGTGCGAGGTATAATTATCGGCAGAAATTATAGAAACAAATGGCTATCTGAAGTTTTCAAGCCTAAGATCACAATTTAATTCGAGCATTGGCGATGCAAGAACAAACAGACAATACAACAATAATAATTATAGAAATCAGAACAGACAAATCCAACAAACTTACCACACACTTGAAAATCGAAGCGGTCAATCTAATAGGATTACAAATAGGCATGAGAATACAGACAATCAGAATCAAATAGGCAATTTCTCGAATCAATTTCAGAACAGACAAAACCAACGAATGTATCGTCCTGAAAACCAAAGCAGACAATCGAATATAACAAACCAAAGTTCTTATAACAATAGAAATCGACTATACAACACAACTAGACAAAACAGACCTAATTCACAAGCATATAGGCAAAATGCACAAAGTGACAATTTTAACAGAAGTGGCCAACCAAACCATCGCTTATTGCTGGAATCAATGGACATCTCTACGAATGAAAATATTCGCCAAAACCAATATCTCGAAAACTACCAAAATTTTCAGGGACGCGTACCAAATAAATTCCTTACATAGTTATACAACCCTCTAGAAAAACATTTAGATTCATAATCGATACTGGAGCAGAATTTAGTATCGTAAATAGTGACGTTTATAACCCAAAATGGAAAATATCAACTAGTATTCAAAATTTAAGAGCTTTAGGGAATAATGTCAGAACAGTATTACTTTATTCATTTAAAGTCGAATACAAACTTTACATCAGCAATTCTTAGATGAAAAAGTAAAACGAATAGATAAATCAAATGAAACTAAGGACCATAGCATCAACAAAGAGATAACATCGTTAAAAGTAGAAATATAACAAAGAATAGCCGGAAATATAAAAAGTTAAATAAGTTTAAAATCGATTCGGGATATATAATAGACGATAGCAATAAAAGACAAACTAAATATTGCACGAAACAGCTTAAACGCCGTTACAAACACCAATAATTCACTTCAATTTAAATCCTACTCTTTGCAGAGAATGGAAATAATAATCCTATATTTCATAATGACAAGCGCCTACACCAATTCTTACGGAAACGGGTTCATGATAATGAAAACGGATGAAATACCAATCGTGAACATCTACACAAAGGTACATAGTAAATTTAACTCAATATACTGATGCAATAGACGTACTTTACAATAATCTGAATCAATTAGAATTAAACAAAAACGACAACAGCTATCAAATGCTGCACAGAGAACTATCGACTCTCCAAAGACATTTCAATGCTATAATACCAGACATATACAAAGACAGACGTGTTCGACGTGGTCTTATAAACTTATGGGGAAAAGCGATGAAATATTTAGCAGGAACTATGGATAACGATGATTCTGAAGACATTTACAATCACTTAAAGAACTTAGATACGAACGGCAAACAAATGACCGAACAACTCAACAAACAAGTAGTTGTAAATAATAACCTCATCAAAGGCATTAGCGAAATTTCCGACCACATTAATACCAGACAAAAGGAACTCAGCAAATACTTATATGAAATAGGGAACATAACCGAAAAAAAACATGCTTTTGGCAAGCCAATCAGAGCTGATATTACAAATTTACGCAGATATAACAGCAATTGACAGACAAATTGAACGGATAGAAGACATTATTCTATGAAGTAAACTCGACGTGCTGGCACATGACATACTAACGAACGAAGAAAAAACCGACTACAAAATAACATTTAACACACTGCCTTATTTAAAAACAGTGTAATATTTAAAGATAATTTATTAGTTTTTGTTCTGTTAATACCGAATTTTACTACTGAAATATTTTCGAAAGAATAAAAACCTAGAAGAAATCGATGTGGTTTTACAAGAAATTATCATAAAAGACAATACCATCTTTGAAAACCCAAACAACATAATTAAAAAAATAAAGAGAATTTGAAACTCCATGACGATGAATGTATAAGAAACTTATTATTAAAAAACAGTACTTGTCCTTATAGAACAAACAGAGAAGAATCTGCAACTCAAATAAATGAAAATACTATTTTAACAAAAAACATGAAAAAGATAAAACTTTTTCAAAATTGCAATACATACGACAATATATTCATCGAAGGAAACAATGTTATTAAATTTAGAAATTGTAAAATAAGTGTTAATAATATTGAATTTTCAAACAGTGTAAAAGAATTTAGTGAAACAGGTATTTTACCATCACTGAGGTTAAATATCGAAAAAATAAAGAATATAAGCCTTAAAGAAGTCCACCTGAAAACGATCAATAATAGAGGAACTATTAAGTACATCGAATATGAATCGAAAATTGTCAAATATACTTCTTTGTCATTTATTACTTTAGTAACATTAACAATCATTGTAATTTTAATTATTAAATGCAAGCAGAAGGAAACTAAAATTGTAATTAAAACGAAACCAATAGTTGACCCATTTAAAATGTAAAATACTTTTTGGTAGACCAAATAACTTGTAGGGGCAGGTGCCACATAGGATTGTAAGTAACACTTCCTAGAATTCACTCACGGCACATTCCCTGTCACGTAGGATTGTAAGCGACACTTCGTACATCCGTAGCTGTAAGTTATTATTAAGAATGCACTCACGGCACATTCCCAGACACTCGTTTATTCGAGCATCGCCCACGCTTTTTGCTCTGTCTTTATCTTCATGGGAAGAAAAAGATAAGAGTAGCGTCATGCACATTAGCTGTAAGTTAGTATTAAGTTAACTTTTTTAGTTTGTATTCGACTTTAAATGAATAATGTAATACTATATATATGTTAACAAGTTCAATCAGGACCCACTTGAAAACCTTTTTTGGAAAAATAAGAGCAAGAAATTTTAATAAAAATAATCCAAACGCGTCTGAATTTGGCTCATTACTGGCCAAAATTATGGATCTAAAATTTTTGTTTAAGTCAACATTTTCCAATTGTGAAGAAGAAGATTCTGAATATTTACAGTTAGATTGGAATGCTGTGTTGGGTACTGAAAATAAAACAAAGATTATCCTAACACAGGAGCAAGAGAAAAATTAAAACATATTCGATCTAGCCAAATATTGTGAAGCCGAACTTCTAGCGATAGAATTACCAGATGAAGACACGATTTCAATAAAACTGACAGAAATGAATGACATAGCCACAAGGTATTTTGCAGGTTACTGTTTTTTTAAAACACTTAAAAAAATTAATGCAGTTTGTGAGAACTGTGTCAAAGAAATGACAAAGGACAAAAGCAATTTCGATCTCATTGATCAAATTGAAAGAATATGAACACTCGAATGAAAATCCAATACATCTCTGGCCATCAGACATATACATATACATTCATATACAAGTATTTACCACTTGCTTTCAGAAATGTCCATTTGCATCTAATCTTAGAGAAAATATAGTAAATCAATGTATCTCAAAATCAAATTTGCACTACCCACATTGGTTTGAAACGACAAATAAATGTTATTCGCACAAAATTGATACAGTCAATTTCCTTTTTTTTTTATAATCTGCGCGCGCCTAAGGGGATATGAATACCCTTAAACTGTTTCAGGGCACGGGCGTCAGGGAAAAAGGGTAAGAGGAACAGAGGAGGAGCCTATGCACGTTGGCTTTGAATGTTTGAAGGTTGTAGTGTTGGGGAAATACAGAGCTTGGTAGATCATTCCACATTCGTGTTGTTTGGCTTATAAATGAATCCCTATATTTGACAGTACGACCGAAGTTTGGCTTTAGGGTAAATTGATATACATTCGAAGCAAGTCGCGTATTGCGGGTGAAATTTTGAAGGGGAGGAGTGCAACCAGCTATTTCGCTGGAACATTTATTATAAAAAAACGATAAAACAGGGAGAGACAGGAGACATTTTTCCGATGTTCTAGTAAATGAATGGAATTCACAATGTCTCTATCACCTATAAGTTTTAACGCGCGATACTGTACCCTATCAAGAATGTGCAGAACGGTCTTGGGTGCACCAGACCAGATATGGGCGTTATATTCCAGCTTAGGACGGATGAATGCCAAATAAATTGAGGCCAGATCAGACGGGGTAAAATATTTCTTGCACCGTTTAAGGAATCCTAGACATTTTGCTGCATTTTTGGCGACCTCGAATATGTGATCGTTCCATCGAAGATGGTTATAAATACTCATACCGAGAATGGCAAGTCTTTCGGCTGCAATGATGCAAGTACCATCCATGGGCAATGGTTGAGGGTTTTGGTTTCGCTTGAGAGACAGAAGACAGCATTGTGTTTTGGAAGCATTAAATTCCACTCTGTTGGTTAAACCCCATTTCATTATGCTGTCTAGGTCGGAATTTAATGTGTTTAACATAAGTTGCCATTCCCCTTCTACGGCCGAAGAGCAAGGACTGAGGGTACTGTTATCAGCGAAGAAATGGATTGGATTAGAAATTGCAGACAAGAGATCATTTATAAAAATAAGAAAGAGAGTCGGAGACAAAACAGAGCCTTGGGGAACACCAGCATTTGTTTGGTGAATTGCAGACTTGAAGCCGTCCAAAACAACTTGTATTGAACGCCCTGAAAGGTAATTTCTAATCCATTAAGGAAGAGACTCATCGACGCCATATGCACGCATTTTCGACAAAAGAGCCTGATGCCAAACTCTGTCAAATGCCTTTGAAATATCAAAGGCATCACTTCTCGGTGAGATATGCCATCAAATCACCAGTGGACCTGTTGCTACGAAAACCATACTGCCGGTCATTAAGGAGTTTTCGAGAATCGAGATATTTCATAAGCTGACGATTTATCAGCGTTTCCTGACCTTATAAAGAAGGGACGTACGTGCAATGGGTAGGTAATTGGACGGTGAGGAAGATTCGCCTTTTTAGGGACGGGCTGAACAAATGCTGTTTTCTATCTAATCGGAAAGAGCCCTGAAAAGTAGGATAGACAGAAAAGCTTACGCAGAGGTTTTGCCAATGTAGAAGAACACCTCTTCAGAACTATGGGGGGATACCATCTGGACCAGCGGATTTGTGTATGTTGAGACCTTTGAGTACTCCTGCAACTGTACGGGTGCGAAAGTGGACTTGTCCCATGGAAATTTTGACGCTCTCAAATACAGGTGGAGACAAAGCATTATCTGGTAGCGTGGAGTTCGCTGCAAAATGAGCAGCAAGCAGATTAGCTTTGTCTAAGGAGCTGACAGCTGGAATGTCATTGTAAATGAGCATGGGGACGAGGCAGAATTTTGAATATTTTTGACGAATGACCAAAAATTGTTACTACCTTTGGCACATTGTAGGATTTTTTGCCTCAATTTTTGGTCATGTAAGAATTTTACACGTCGAATATGGGCATTGCAGTCTTTTCTGGCTTGTTTAAACTTTTTTCGGATTTCCTCATACTTTTGGCTTTATAAGACCGAAAGTTTACTCCTTTCAACCTGATAGCCTCTTTACAGCTCTGGTCAAACCACGCGTTTGTCTTAGGTTTAGTGCTCTTTATTCTGTTAGGAATAAAGTCATTTGTACCTTAGAGGATAGTGTTAGTGATCATATCGGTTGCGGCATCCACGTCGCTATCGAGGAAGAATAGCGACCAGTTAAAACTCATAAAGAAGCTATTAAGGCAGTTGCCATACTTTTCTTTTAGGAGTTTTTTCTTTAACTGAGTGGTCGGAGTACGAGAATTTAGCTGATACGATATTATGGTCAGACCGACCTAGAGGCGCTAAAACATCAATAGTATATTTATCAGTGTGCGAAGTAAGAAACAAGTCCAAAGTGTTGGCGGAATGACTTTCAATGTCCGGCATACTTGAAGGCTTATTTACAAGCTGAGACAAATGTTTACCTCAGCGAAAAGTTCAACATACCTTCCTTCGGGTGTTGTCTGGCCAGAATGTTGAAGCCAATCCGAATTGTGTATATTGAAATCGCCCGCAATGACGATTTCAGTATGAGGGTATAAGAAGACAATTCGAGTGATAGAATCGGACAGCGCATCAAATTCGTCAAAAGTTGAGTTGCTGTCCGCACTAGGGCTTCTATAAATAAAGCAGTAGTGAATTATTTGCTTACGGACGGTGAATTTTAGCCATTTGAATTTAAATTCCGGGTTGAAACATATACTGTGGTGGAACTTGGTAAGCAATATCACTACGGACGTATATGGCGAGGCCACGGTGGGGAAAGAATAATGACACTATGTTATATCCAGGCAGTTTCAAATCGGAAGATTCTTCAACTTCCGGTGTTTCGCTTAGTGCCAAAACAGCTGGTTTATGGGAATGGGCGTGGGCGTACACATCGAAGAAATTCATTCGAAGCCCATGAATGTTGTAAAAACAACCCTAAATTCCCTCATCACTACAACACAGAAACACAAAAAGACACAACTCTGACGTAACTAAGCGAAGTTGTGAAGTGAAGATCCAATGAATAGTTTTCCAAAACAAACTGTCGCAGGTGCTATGCCCAAACGACAATCAGCTAAGGTCCGCTATTCGGATAAACATTCACAGTCCGCTATTCGTCAAATGTTACACTTTCCCAGTCATCGCAACTGAAAGTATGTACATACATAGCACGTACTCCAATTGCGATAACAAAGAAACGTAACAGCGAGTGAGAGGGTGTGAAAGATGGGAAGCACCGCCACTGGATTATTTTTTTTATTATTTTTCCCACTGCACTTTATAGCACTGGTTTTTCCACTACACCACACTGAATGCAATTTGACGCGCGAGTTACGCAAGCTGATCAGCCACATCCAAAGCTCAACGTGTGACCGGATGTATAAGTAATTGACCTGCGGTCATTGATATCCAATTTTACTTTTGTTATTGCAAGAGTTAGCTCTCTTCTAAAATTGCACTTCTACTTTTCTAAGAAATATATTTGCAGTGTGAGTTGACACACTTAATACCTGTTCCAAGAATTGCACACTTACATTATATGTTATCAATAAAGAATTTCGTTATTTCAAGAAAGTTAGAATAAACTTGCCAGTCGAACCGTGAACATCGTGTTTTTTTTATTCTCCCCACGGGCAACACCCATAATTGGCGCAGTCGATAGCCCCGGTTTCGGTTTCTTAGTTTCGGTATCTTAATATGAAAAACGAATATAGTCAGCGGATTAACTGAGTAAAAAGTTCAATTTAAAAAAAAAAAAAAAGAGAACCGAAAAATAAAAGGACTTGGTGTCGTGACGTACCTAACGAAAGAATATCGCGAAAATACGTCAATATCGAATTACTCGATAGCAGTGCCACCGACTACCGTGAGATTTTGATCTCGTAAAAACCGGACGAACAAGCAAACAAGTGCAGTGAAAAAGAAATTTTTTTTTTTAGAATAAGTGTAATACAAGGAAAAAAAAATATTAAATTAAAAATTCGGAAAAAATTCAAAAATTAAAGTATAAAAAAAAAAATTTTCTAGAATAAGTGTAATCCAAGAAAAATAATAAAATAAAAATTCCGAAAAAATTCAAAAATTAAAGTTAAAAAAAAAAAAAAAAAAAATTTGTTTGTTAAAATAAGTAAAGCAAAGACAAATAGATAGTTAAAAATAAAAAGTGAACAAAGAACACATTCATACGTCAACAAACAAGAAGGAAATGATATACTGCCTGATGTTAATACACGGGTATATGTAAGTTAAAATATTGAAAACTTTGTTTTTAGATTAAATAAATTAAAACAAATTAATGTTACCAGTTCAAAAAAAAAAGGAAATCCTTTTTCCCATATCCTAGGAATTTATTTAAGAGCCTTAGTAGTATCCCTGAAAACATTACATTAGAAAAAGACAATCTAACTTCGGTTTCACCACACCTAAGCATGGCTAATATTAGCAATTTCGATCTGAACATTCAAAATAACGTGCCTCCTTCGGGATCGGCGGCACAAATACCTAATGTGCATCCTCCAAATCCAACTGCAACTCGTAACATAACGGAAATCTTGAATACCCTTAGAATTCCAGATGCAATAAAAGATTTACAAAAATTCGATGGCAATCCCAGATTGCTATATGAGTTTCTTAATAATGTGGAAGAAATTCTTTCACACATTAAAGCTCTTGACAGTTCGTCTCACGCTCAAATACTTCTACGAGCGATTCGAAATAAAATCGAAGGTGAAGCGAACGAAGTATTAAATATGTAAGGAACAACATTGAATTGGGACAGCATTAAAACAAATTTAATATTGCACTACTCAGACAAAAGAACTGAAACATCACTAATAAAGGATTTGCATTCCTTGAAACAAGGAAACAAAACTGTGGAATCTTACTACAGCGAGATAGTTGAGATCCAATCATCATTATACAATAACATATTGATTCATGAAACCAATATAAACGTAATTGAGGCAAAGAAAGAACTCTTTGATGAAATGTGCCTTAATAATTTTTTATCAGGATTAAGAGAGCCACTTGGTTCAAATATAAGAGCTATGAGACCAGAAACTCTAGCACTAGCTTTCTCCTACTGTATTAAAGAACAGAACATTTTTTACATGAATAGCGAAACAACCCAACCAAACTTCAAGAAATCATTTAGACCATTTCAAACTCTAAGACCTCCACAATCACAATTTTATAATAGAATTTTCAATAACCCTCCAAAACAGATAATGCCCTAACAAAACTCTAACTACCATTATAACAGACTACATTCTAATAATTTTGATTACCCTAATAACAGTCTACCTCGAAACAATTTGAATTACAACAGTAATAGCTTACCCTCAAATAATTTTCATTATAAAAACCAACCAATAAGACCAAATAATCCTTTTAATAGAAACATAAATAACCCATTCAATACTAGATTTGGTAATAACCCACTCGTACCTAACACACAACAAAACCCTCCTCCGGAACCAATGGACACGTTGTCAGAAATAACGCAATTACGTTAACCAACAGCTTACAACAATTCAAATATCAGCCGCAACACTAGATCCTCTAGATATCCTAAATATACAATAGAAGAAGTTCATAACCTAAACGCAAACCCTACTAATAATCAACCAGCACACAATACAAGGCAAGAACAATTCGACGAATTAGATCAAAATTTACTAGATACCTTTGAGGAGCTAGACTAAATTTTCCCCAATCTGCCTCTCTGTACCCACAGGTTACTTAGATATAAATACGCATGGTTTTACACTCCCTTATATTGAAATATCTTCACAATTCGAACGTCCACTTAAATTTTTGATAGACACTGGAGCATCTTCGTCTTTTATTAATCCAGAATTTATCGACCCAAATAATCAAATAGAATGTAAACCAATTACTATATCCACTGTGTTCAACAAATATCAGCTGAACAAGAGTACAAAATTACCCACCTTTTACGAATTTAATGAACCTGGACAACTATTGTAATTTACAAATGTTTTATTTTACTTAACTGACTTCAAAATTACAAATTGTTCTTACTATTAATAATTGAATTAAAATACCACTTGTCGAAACGGCAGCTCTCAGATAAGTCAGGTTATCTGATCACGAGGAAAAACCTCGCGGTTGCCAAGTGACAGCTCAGCAGATATCCAGCTGAATTGGCTGGAATGTTACAGGGTGCTTCATTTCCCCTCTCCTATTTAACAGGAAATCGTACGCACAACTTCCTTGGCCTAGCTGATCTTCGCAATACTGTGATGCCTGATGACGATAAAGGGGATTCGACTGGCTTAAGGTGACTGTCTACGTCGTTTGTTGAAGAAGTCTTGTCTGACTCTGGAGCTTCATTGGCAGAACCCGGCTGTCTCTGGTCCAGTTTCGGACCTGAGTGCTCCTGTCCGTAATATGGGTGTTCGACCGGTGAAGCTGGTTCCTTTAAACTTGATGGAATACCTTGAAAAATAAATGGATTAGACAACTTAATATCAGTACTACTTCCCAAAGATGAGTGTTCCTTTGCCATCGGTCGCAAGGAGATTTTCCGCAACTGATTCTGATGCCTTCTCATGACACCAAATCTTGTTTGGAGTATGTACATTCGGCGTCCCAGGTTTTTTGAAATCACAGCCTCTACCCATCGATCGCCTTTCAAGTACTGCCTTGCGATCACTGTGTCACCGGGTTTAAACTTGGTGACTAATGCTCATTTTGCGTCTTGGTTGATGTCTGGTAATAGGGCAGACAAAATGCCCTATGCTGTCTGCCATGAAAATGTTCAGCAGGGGACTTCCCTGTCTCATTTGGTGAAGCACGATAAGTTGACAGAAAAGTTTGAAGTGCGATATCGCTATCATCACCATCTTCCAAAATCTTCTTGAGAGCCGTCTTAATTGTCCTGACCATCCTTTCTGCGGTCCCATAGGACTCAGGGTTGAATGGTGCAGATGTTAAATGATGTATCGACTGCGCTGTGCAGAAGTGTTCAAACTCCTTGGACACGAACTGAGTCCCGTTATCGCTGACGAGGGTTTTCGGCAATCCTTCCAACGCGAAAATTGACCTTAGTGTAGCTATGGTTGCTGCGGTTGTTGACGAATTCATTTTGACTACCCAGGGGAATTTAGAATACGCGTCCACGACAATGAGCCACATCTTACCCAGAAAAGGACCGGCGTAGTCCATGTGTATTCTATCTCAAGGCGAACTGGGAACCGGCCAACTGCTATACTCCCTTACAGATTGGCTCGAGTGTAGCTAACAAGATTGACAACTGGCGGCGGTCCTCTCAATGTCCTGGTCAATTCCAGGCCACCAGCAGTATCGTCGCGACATCTGCTTCATACTACTCACATCCCAATGACCTTGGTGCAGCATGGAAAGAACCTTTTTCTGCAACTCGAGTGGAACCACAACTCTCGTATACTCAGACTGTAAGATAAGAACGTTAGCACAAACACAAAGACATAATTTTCTTCGAAAATAAAGCAAAATGGCATGATAATCTTCGCTGTTGTGGCTAATTTTGGCGGGCCAACCATATTGTATATACCCAAAAGCTTTTTGCAATATTTTATCTTTTGCAGAAGAATCGGCTACAATTTTACTTGCGATTAGGAACTCTTCCAATTCCGCAGTGTATACCGTTTCAACCCCTAGCCCGTCTTTTTTTTCCTTATCAAATCTTGCATCAGGACCTATAGGTAATCTAGATAAGCAATCTGCATTGCAGTGCTGACCCGTTGGTCGGTACCGTATCCTGTAGTTGTAGCCCATAAGAATGATGGCATACCGTTGTAATCTATGGATAGTCATTTCAGGTAGTTTTTTATTCGGATGAAAAATTGTAATGAGAGGTTTATGATCTGTTATGAGCTCAAATTCTCGTCCATATAGATACTGGTTAAACTTACGCACGCCAAATATTATCGATAGACGCTTCCTTTTCAATTTGCCTATATTTCCTTTGGCTATCATTGAGCGTCTTCGAAGCGAATGCAATTGGGTGTTCAAAACTGTCGGGGAAAATGTGCGACAACACTGCGCCAATACCATGTGAGGAAGCGTCTGAAGCTAAAGTTAAAGCGGATATCTTTCTGAAAAATGAACCAATCTGAATACATTCGCAATACTGTTTTTCAGGTGTTCAAAAGCAGTCTCCTGTGCTTGCCCCCATACAAAATCTTGGTATTTGGCTCTTAACAAGTTTAGTGGTGCGGCAAGTTGAGCAAAGTTTTTTATATATTGGTGATAGTAGTTTATTTTGCCAATAAACGCTTCAAGTCCCTTCACATCCGAGGGGGCAGGCAAGTTAACTAGAACCCTGACACGTTCGTCTGAGGGTCTCTTACCCCTCGCATCGATGACGTGGCCCAAATACTCTATTTGCTCCTGCGCAAATTTACACTTCTCTAGCTTACAGGTAAGGCCATGTTGCTCGAGGCGTTCAAGAAAAGTTTTAATGTTCTGGAGGTGTTCAGCGTTGTTTCTTCCAGAAATAATGATGTCATCAACATAGGCCCCACAACATTTTAATCCAGCCAGCAACTGATCTAAATACTGCTGAAATATAGCAGTGGAGCATGCAGCACCGAACGGTAATCTCAATACCTGAACTCAGTATTAATGACGAATAATTGCTTCGAATCATCGTCAAGAGGAATTTGAAGGCAGGCGTCCGATAAATCTATTTTTGTAAAGTACTGACAACCATGCAGCTGATAACACAACTCTTCAAATCTCGGGAACGGGTATCCATGCACTTCCAACTGTGGGTTTATCGATGCTTTAAAATCGCCACATATGCGAACCGACCCATCAGGCTTTGGTAGCACCACGATAGGAGCAGCCCACTGACATGTCTGAATTGGTTTCATAATCCCTAGTTTTACCAAACGATCAAGTTCAGCTTTCACCGCAGTGTTTTGCGAGAATGGTAGCGGCCGATATTTAAAATATTTTGGCTGGGAGTTGCTTTTTAATTTTATATGAGCTTTGTACAACTTGCTACACCCTAACGTGTTATTAAATACAGCTTTATGCTTTTCACAGAGTAGTTTTGCTTCTGCTTGCAATTTCTCCGCAGAATTCGCTGATAGTACTTTTACCTCATCGCTGGTGGAACCTATGCCTCCTTCAACAAGACCTTGATAGTTTTTCGAACTGGTGCCTACAAAATCGCTTAGAGATCAATATCGCCAAATGTCAATCCATTACCTTATCACGTAAGCACCACGTGTCCTCCGCCCGCCTTTACCTTCTTCATGGTCAACCTATATCCATCGTTCAGTCTCTCCGTGATCTTGGAATATTGTACGATAGGGAACTAAATTTTCGTTCACATATTGATGAGATAATTCGTAAAGCTAACTCATCACTTGGCTTTGTCAAACGATGGTCCAAAGAATTCTCCGACCCTTACGTGACCAGATCCCTCTACATTACCTTTGTGCGCCCCCTCCTTGAATATGCCAGTCAAGCGTGGTCACCCTTTCAGCAAGTTCATGTGACCAGAATCGAGAATGTTCAACGTCGATTTCTTCGATTTGCCCTTCGAGGTCTTCCTTGGAACGATCCATTTATCTTGCCTCCCTATCAAGACCGCCTCAACCTCATCAACCTGAGTACTCTAGAGAAACGCAGAGATGTTGCAGACATTCTTTTCATTCATCGACTTCTTTCAGGCTCTGTCGATTGCGCATCTCTTTATAATTCAATTTTTTTCAATACCAACCCACGAAATTTACGATGCCCTCGTCTTTTCTATTTACCGTCCCACCGCACTTCATATGGATCTAATGAACCAATTTCCCGTATGCTGCGAAAAGTGAACTCAAACCTCACCCAGTTTGATTTTAACCTCAGCACCCCCTGCCTCAAAACCGAACTCCTTCACCATTCTCCTTAACTTTAAGTCTTAGTTTTAAGTTTTAGTTTTAAGTTTTAGTTTTAAGTTTTAGGTTTAAGTTTTAGCCTTAAGTTAGTTGTAGCTTGTAATAAGCCAAATAAATGGGGGCTTTCGCCCCCACCAAAATTAAAAATTAAATGCCTGCACTGACTACGATCATGATTGACTCCACAATTAATACATGACCTCCGATTTAAATAATTACTCGAATTTGACTTACTTTGACTGCCGAATCGTGAATCCGTTGTTGCTACCTGATTGACTTCCAGCGCGGGCGCCTGGTTGGTGTTCTTCATCATGTTTGCGGCTATTTGTGTCTCTTCAAAGGCAGCTGTTATCGCTTCCACTTCTTCTAGGGTCGGATTTTTCTTTTGAGTTGCTGCTGCTCGCACTTGGTCATGCGGGGTGTAAAAGGCAACCATATCCCTTATCATAAATTCTGCAAATGACTGCTTGCAGTTTTCGTTCGTACATATAAACTGGCAATGCCTCGCCAATCCCTTCAGATCTGCGATCCACTCGCCATACCACTGCCCCGATACCATTTTGTGCCGTAAGAAATTGCAGCGAGATGCCAACACATGCAATTTTTGTTGAAAATGTTTGCTTAATTTACTAATTATGTCTTTAAATGAATGTGAACTTATGTTGTCTGACTCAATGAGTTTTGTTAAAAGCTCATTAATGAAAGTGCCACACGAGGAAAGAAATGTGCTTTCTTTAAATTGTCGTCCTCGACGGCGTGTGCAGAGAAATGCTGCTGAAGTTGAAACAGATATGTCTCCCATTTATCCTTATGTTCGTCGAACATCCGAAAGTGTGGGATTCCGCTGGACGAAGGCTGACTATTTTTTGCCTCTTCAATAGCCTTTTCGATTGCCTTTTGGTTATCCGCCATCATTTTTTCCATCCATTGCTGCTGTTGTTTTAACACCTTTGTGAGTGTGAGTTCGTCCACAATCCTCGTCGCCAAAATGTTGTAATTTACAAATGTTTTATTTTACTTAAATGACTTCAAAATTACAAATTGTTCTTACTATTACTAATTGAATTAAAATACCACTTGTCGAAACGGCAGCTCTCAGATAAGTCAGGTTATCTGATCACGAGGAAAAACCTCGCGGTTGCCAAGTGACAGCTCAGCAGATATCCAGCTGAATTGACTGGAATGTTACAGGGTGCTTCAAAATCTAAATTTCCTTTTATTCAAATTTCACAATTATTTTGATGGTTTACTAGGTCTTGATATACTCTCTAAACTCCGTGCTAAAATCGATTTAGAAAGCAAAACCCTTAATACAAGAAATTCTACATTTCCTCTTCTATTCAAACCAAATTTTAATTCCGGAAAGCATATAATCCCTCCGAATACAAAAGTGGTACTAAAAATCCCAGTTGATGTTCGCAATGGCGACGTATTCATAAAAAACACTATTATAAAACCTAATCTCAAAATTTCTGAAGGCTTATACAGTGTTAAAGAATGGTTTTGTGCCAGTTGAAATTTCTAACAGCTCTTCCAGCAATCAAACTCTTTTTATAGAACAACCCTTGAAAGTAGATCCTTATTCATCTGCCAGATTTACTGAACTTCCGCCAGAATCTAACATAACAGAACTTTTACGTATTTCACACCTCAACCCCGAAGAAAGAAAAGGTCTTACTAAAATCTGCAAACAATTCGAAGAAATATATTTGAAAGAAGGGAACAATTTAAGTTTCACGAACCAAATCAAACATAGAATTCTAACAACACATGACATACCGATTTATACAAAGTCCTATCGCTATCCATATTGCCACAAAGAAGAAATTCGGCATAAATAAAATGCTTGACCAAGGAATAATAAGGCAAAGTTATTCACCTTGGAGCTCACCAGTCTGGATTGTTCCATAGAAAATGGACGCCAGCGGTAAGAAAAAATGGCGCTTGGTAATAGACTATAGGAAACTAAACGAAAAATCTGTATCAGACCGTTATCCCATTCCTAACATTACAGAAATTCTCGACAAACTTGGCAGATGCATGTATTTTTCAACTCTCGATCTAGCAAGCGGTTTTCACCAAATTGAAATGGATCCGAGAGACATATCGAAAACAGCTTTTTTCGTCGACGGCGGTCACTACGAATACTTACGCATGCCATTTGGCCTTAAAAATGCACCAAGAAGACCTTATAGGAACATCTTGTCTTGTCTATTTAGATGATATCATCGTCTACTCTACTTCCCTACAAGAACATTTGGAAAATCTCAAAAAGGTGTTCAAAAAATTGAGAGAATCAAACTTAAAAGTTCAATTAGATAAATCCGACTTTCTTAGAAAAGAAATTGCCTTTTTAGGTCACGTAGTCTCAACTGAAGGAGTCAAACCCAACCCCGACATGATTCATGCAATAAAAAATTGTCCACTCCCTAGAACACAAAAAGATATAAGAGCTTTTCTCGGTTTACTCTGATATTACCGTAAATTCATCAAAGATTTTGCGAAACTCGTCAAACCTCTAACCGACTGCTTAAAAAAAGATCGCAAAATAAATTTCACGGATCAATACATACAAAGCTTTGAAACTTGTAAAAATATCCTTACTAATGAACCCATCTTGCAATATCCTGATTTATCCAAACCATTTAACTTAACTACTGACGCAAGGAACTTCGCAATCGGTGCTATTTTATCTCAAGGACCTATCGGAAGCGATGAACCCATTTGCTTTGCAAGTAGAACCCTCACAACTTCTGAAATTAACTACTCAACAATAGAAAAAGAACTATTAGCAATACCTCTTCGGTCACAAGTTCAAGATAATAACTGACCATAAACCTTTGACTTGGCTTATGAGTCTTAAGGAACCCAATTCTAAATTAATTAGATGGAGACTAAACCTATAAGAATTTGATTATGAAATAGTCTACAAGAAAGGTAAACTTAACACGAACGCGGATGCATTAAGCAGAATTAAACTTAATAATCCAAAGAGTAACAATTACATCCATATCAATACTAATGACATTGTTTCTAATCATGGAACCTCTGGTACTACTATTCACTCAGCTGAAGAAAATCTCGATGATGGAATACATATTTCAGAAAAACCATTAAATGACTTTAATCTTCAAATCATTATGGAAAAGTCCAATCAAAATTCGTTAAGCGTAAAAACACCCTTTAGAAATAAACAACGTAGAATTATCAAAAAACCTGAATTTACAGAAGAAATAATTATAGAAATATTTAAAAAAAATTACACCGCCCAATAAACTTTCAGCGATTTTTACTGACAATGATACTTTCTGTATTGTCCAGTTAACTTATTCAAAATACTTTGCTCACAATAAAATTGTCCGTCTAGTAAGATGTACAGAAATACTAAAAGATATTACAGAAAACGACGAACAAGATACAATAATAAAGGAATATCTTGAAGACAACAATCATAGAGGTATTAATGAAACACTCTTACACCTTAAAAGACAATTCTATTTTCCATTTATGAAAAATAAAATTACCGTTGTGAAAAATGTCAACTACTTAAATATGATAGGCATCCCCCAAAAATAAAGTACGAAAAACCTGAAAGTCCTTCCAAACCCTTAGATATAGTCCATATAGATATATACAGTATAAACAACTATCAAATATTAACCATAATTGACAAATTTTCTAAATTTGCCTCAGCTTTCACTCTCCCAACAAGAAATAGTTTATCAGTAATCAAAGCCTTAAGAAATTTTATCAGCATTTATGGCATTCCCAAAAAAATCATCTGTGACCAGGGATCAGAATTTACTGGGAACATATTTAAAGATTTTTGCGAACAATACAAAATTAACCTACATTTAACCCCGTTTCAACAAACTAGCAGCAATTCCCTTGTAGGACGTCTTCACTCTACCCTCACCGAAATTTACAGAATCATTTTATCTAAACGTAAAGAAAACAAACTAAGAATAGACCATGACGACATTATCTCAGAGACACTAATAACATACAATAACGCTATCCATTCAACAACTAAATACACTCCTTACGAACTTCTATTTGGTAGAACATACAAATTCAATAAAGACAGTATTTAACAATGAAAATGACTATCTTCAAAAACTTAACGAATTTCAAGCAACTTTATACCCATCTATTGAGGAACATGTTAGGAAAATAACTAATTTAAGAATAGACAGACTTAATAAGACTAGAGAAGAACCCAAGAACAGGGTCGAAAATGAAACTATTTTTAGA
Source organism: Pocota personata (assembly GCA_963082735.1). Lineage (NCBI taxonomy): Eukaryota > Metazoa > Arthropoda > Insecta > Diptera > Syrphidae > Pocota > Pocota personata. The sequence goes on from OY720429.1 coordinate 83,550,174, forward strand.
AGGGAATGTAAAAGAATTAAAATTACCCCCCGATTTACAAATATAAAGTTAAAACAAATATTAAAGTAACATTAGTAACAATTAGCAACAAAAAGGTGTATAAAAGTAGAATTAAGAAAAGACCTTGTAGGTAACAATAATATAAACGCATTATTTTTCATTATAATCCTCAGGATACTCCCAACATTAGGACAGCTAGAGATACGCGACTTAGAAAGAAATGGACCCATTCTTCCACTTAAACTTGGACCAGCACGCAAAATAGACAACTACAACAAACTCATACATATAATTGCCTTAGATTCATACAAAAACGATGTCGAACAAATAAAAAACTCAATAACGCTATTTGATAAATGTACCATAAATAAAAACTTGACTCAAATAACTAAATTTAAACTACATGAAAACAAACTAAACTTACTTTCCCCAAGAAAAAGAAATAAAAGAGAACTTTTTGACGGACTAGGCACAGCAATAAAATGCATTACAGGCAATATGGATGCGAATGATGCACACAATTTAAACATTGCAATAGAAAAACTGAAATCTGAAATTGAACTTAGAAATGATCGAAAGATTTAATAACTTGACTAGTCACGTTAATAAAGAACAAGATAATATTGAAAAATTTCTTACACACTATCAAGAATCTGTTCGAAATAGAATCAAGTCTAACGAAGACATTTTATCATTATCCCACTCAGTATAAACCAAACAAAAGAAATTGAAACCAAACCATATTTAATCCATAATTCTGAAAGTGTTCGATATTTTGATGAAATATGCCCAAAAATAGAAGGCGTGTATTATTGTAAAGCATCAACACACGAAGAAAAGACGAAAGACTCAACATGCATTGGTCGTCTGATGAACAACGAACCTGCAAATTGTACCATTTATGACGTCGGGAAAATACAAACCATTATCCAACCAGAACAAATTACATATTACTAATTAATGTACCAATAACTTTAATAAATTCTACTTGCAGTAAAAGTCCACAAACAGTTCAAGGCACTATACTAGTTCAATACAAACATTGTGAAATCCAAATCAACTACATTATTTACCGAGACACTACCAACACCTTCTGGGACGAAATTCACATACTTCCAACATCCTATACTAAAGGCAACATCAGAACCAAACTAACAGTTGAAAAACTGAATATGGAGAAGATGAAGGAGTACCACTTCAAAAACAGAAAGGAAATTGAAAATCCACGATTGAAAACCTTTACGAGAGACAACTATGTATTCGCCTCACTTTTAATATTTGGAGCTTTCATCACTATTGCAGCAGCATACATCTTTAAATCAAAAAACAGATACACCATCAACGACCAAAATTTCATCGCTCCAGCCCCATCGAATTCTCTGTGGCCTTCGCTCTGTCTTAAGGGGGGAGGAGTTACGCAAGCTGATCAGCTACATCCAAAGCCCAACGTGTGACCGGATGTATAAGTAATTGACCTGCAGTCATTGATATCCAATTTTACTTTAGTTATTCCAAGAATTAGCTCTCTGCTAAAATTGCACTTTTACTTTTCTAAGAAATATATTTGCATTGTCAACTCACACTTAATACCTGTTCCAAGAATTGCACAATTCCATTATATGCTATCAATAAAGAATTTTGTAATTTCATGAAAGTCAGAATAAACTTGCCAGTCGAACCGTGAACATCGTGTTTTTTTATTCTCCCCACGGGCAACACCCATAATTCGCGCGAACAGTTATTGTTTGTCGATGGAATTATTATTAATTTTTTTTTTTTGTAGCAATCTTATTCTACGTACGCGCACGACGACAGGCAGCAGGCAACTCTCTCCTTGTGGTAGTTCTGTTTTGGAAAAATTGTAAGTGGTTTATTGCCAAGACCATAAACAAAACAAAAGACAAAAAAGTTGCAAAATTTAATGAATATGTAAACTAAAATAAATATTTACATATGTACATAATGTATGAATATTTGAAAAAAAAAAAACTAAAGCGGTGGTTAGGTAAGGGAGGTGGAGGGGGTCAATATTCTGCCACGTCCGCGTTCGTGTCCCCTGGAAACCACTTTGGTTAAGGCACTGTGAATAGCTAAAAAACATACTTCTAATAGGTATTATGTAAATGTCTAAAGACAAAAATATTTTGCCAATGCATTTTCACATAAATGCCTTTAACTAAAGTGGACTAAGAGCAAAGTTGATTTTGTTCCCTATTGTTTAACGTGCATGAACAAAAAAATAATAAATATGGCTACCTATCAGACCTCTTCTTTTATGTAAAATGTAAGAACCAAACATCAAACATACTGTAAATGAGAGTAGGAGTACCACAAGGATTTGTAAAAGACATATGTATTCAAACAATTAGGAAATAAATAAACATAATTATTTGTCTCAGCCTGAATCTTATAATACGTACATACCTACATACATTTGAATAAAGTAAAGTAAAATAAAGTTAGCATACAATACCTACAGTACCTACTATTTAAATTTTTTGTACCGTACCTACAAATTCTTAACATCATCGCAGATCGCATTAAAATTATTCCTGATCTTAACCTACCCTAATTTAATGTACGTATGTAGGTATACATACATATGTAGGTATATTTCTGCTCTGTCTGTTCCTCACCGTGCTAAAGTCGTAGGCCAGGACAAAAAATACAAGAATACAAAACAAAACAAAAAATATATTTGGCTGTGGGTATGTCATAAACTCTACGCTGGTGGTGAACGCTTTTCGCAAAGCAAAAGAAAAAACTTTTCGCACAGAAAATTTATTTTCCGTTTTTTTTCTTTGCGAAGCAGAAAAGCTTTCTGTTTGCCAATCTTTGTTTGCTCATCGCAAAGAAGATCAACATTTTTTTATATGGGAATGCTATTATCTGTGGTAATAGTGGCGGTATTTTTGAACCTTCAGAGGGCGTTTGAAACTGTGTATATCCAGACCAATCCTTATTGAGAAACTCAAAAAAAAATTGAGTACAAAGAGTTGAACTGAGATGGTTTGAAAGTTATTTGTCAAACAGACAACAACGAACTCGACTGGCAGAGTACATCTCAGAACCTTTGACGGTAGAATTAGGAGTACCTCAAGGAGCAATTCTTGGAACGCTGCTCTTCGTCATTTATATCAACGACATGGAGAAGGTTCTTCAGTTTTCTGAAATCAGGCTTGTTGCAGACAATGCACTTATTTTTGTATCTGGAGGTTCGGTGGATGTTTGCATTGAGTTACTAAATACAGATTTAGAAAGTGTATCAAATTATTTAGAAATGAATAAATTAAAACTAAATACTAGTAAAACTAGATTTTTTTTTTTTAATTTCATTTTTTTTTTTATTATCTTTATTAAACTTACATACTAGACAAAAATGACTAAATCTAACTTAAAAATTAACAGGTTTCTTATTCTAGCTTACTGGTCTTTATGCGGACGCTCTAAACTTAACTATATCATATAACATATTGCCTTTCGGCCTAAAAACTATTCTACGAACTAATTTACATATTATTATTTACCAAGAAAATATAAAATAAAATAAAAACTTGGTATCTTTATTCTGTTTTAAATAAAACTCTTACAGGCTACCTACGCTACTTAACCTACCTATGCTACTTAACCTACAATAACTATAATCAGGGTGGTGAGCACTCGTTGCCTCACGCACCGAGTGGTCACCATCCCAATTGCTATCCGGGCGCCTGGCAGTCACCAACATGGTGCAAATGCGCCGTCGAGAGCTGACGCTGAGATTTACAAATGTTTTATTTTACTTAAATGACTTCAAAATTACAAATTGTTCTTACTATTACTAATTGAATTAAAATACCACTTGTCGAAACGGCAGCTCTCAGATAAGTCAGGTTATCTGATCACGAGGAAAAACCTCGCGGTTGCCAAGTGACAGCGCAGCAGATATCCAGCTGAATTGACTGGAATGTTACAGGGTGCTTCAAAATCTAAATTTCCTTTTATTCAAATTTCACAATTATTTTGATGGTTTACTAGGTCTTGATATACTCTCTAAACTCCGTGCTAAAATCGATTTAGAAAGCAAAACCCTTAATACAAGAAATTCTACATTTCCTCTTCTATTCAAACCAAATTTTAATTCCGGAAAGCATATAATCCCTCCGAATACAAAAATGGTACTAAAAATCCCAGTTGATGTTCGCAATGGCGACGTATTCATAAAAAACACTATTATAAAACCTAATCTCAAAATTTCTGAAGGCTTATACAGTGTTAAAGAATGGTTTTGTGCCAGTTGAAATTTCTAACAGCTCTTCCAGCAATCAAACTCTTTTTATAGAACAACCCTTGAAAGTAGATCCTTATTCATCTGCCAGATTTACTGAACTTCCGCCAGAATCTAACATAACAGAACTTTTACGTATTTCACACCTCAACCCCGAAGAAAGAAAAGGTCTTACTAAAATCTGCAAACAATTCGAAGAAATATATTTGAAAGAAGGGAACAATTTAAGTTTCACGAACCAAATCAAACATAGAATTCTAACAACACATGACATACCGATTTATACAAAGTCCTATCGCTATCCATATTGCCACAAAGAAGAAATTCGGCATAAATAAAATGCTTGACCAAGGAATAATAAGGCAAAGTTATTCACCTTGGAGCTCACCAGTCTGGATTGTTCCATAGAAAATGGACGCCAGCGGTAAGAAAAAATGGCGCTTGGTAATAGACTATAGGAAACTAAACGAAAAATCTGTATCAGACCGTTATCCCATTCCTAACATTACAGAAATTCTCGACAAACTTGGCAGATGCATGTATTTTTCAACTCTCGATCTAGCAAGCGGTTTTCACCAAATTGAAATGGATCCGAGAGACATATCGAAAACAGCTTTTTTCGTCAACGGCGGTCACTACGAATACTTACGCATGCCATTTGGCCTTAAAAATGCACCAAGAAGACCTTATAGGAACATCTTGTCTTGTATATTTAGATGATATCATCGTCTACTCTACTTCCCTACAAGAACATTTGGAAAATCTCAAAAAGGTGTTCAAAAAATTGAGAGAATCAAACTTAAAAGTTCAATTAGATAAATCCGACTTTCTTAGAAAAGAAATTGCCTTTTTAGGTCGCGTAGTCTCAACTGAAGGAGTCAAACCCAACCCCGACATGATTCATGCAATAAAAAATTGTCCACTCCCTAGAACACAAAAAGATATAAGAGCTTTTCTCGGTTTACTCTGATATTACCGTAAATTCATCAAAGATTTTGCGAAACTCGTCAAACCTCTAACCGACTGCTTAAAAAAAGATCGCAAAATAAATTTCACGGATCAATACATACAAAGCTTTGAAACTTGTAAAAATATCCTTACTAATGAACCCATCTTGCAATATCCTGATTTATCCAAACCATTTAACTTAACTACTGACGCAAGGAACTTCGCAATCGGTGCTATTTTATCTCAAGGACCTATCGGAAGCGATGAACCCATTTGCTTTACAAGTAGAACCCTCACAACTTCTGAAATTAACTACTCAACAATAGAAAAAGAACTATTAGCAATACCTCTTCGGTCACAAGTTCAAGATAATAACTGACCATAAACCTTTGACTTGGCTTATGAGTCTTAAGGAACCCAATTCTAAATTAATTAGATGGAGACTAAACCTATAAGAATTTGATTATGAAATAGTCTACAAGAAAGGTAAACTTAACACGAACGCGGATGCATTAAGCAGAATTAAACTTAATAATCCAAAGAGTAACAATTACATCCATATCAATACTAATGACATTGTTTCTAATCATGGAACCTCTGGTACTACTATTCACTCAGCTGAAGAAAATCTCGATGATGGAATACATATTTCAGAAAAACCATTAAATGACTTTAATCTTCAAATCATTATGGAAAAGTCCAATCAAAATTCGTTAAGCGTAAAAACACCCTTTAGAAATAAACAACGTAGAATTATCAAAAAACCTGAATTTACAGAAGAAATAATTATAGAAATATTTAAAAAAAATTACACCGCCCAATAAACTTTCAGCGATTTTTACTGACAATGATACTTTCTGTATTGTCCAGTTAACTTATTCAAAATACTTTGCTCACAATAAAATTGTCCGTCTAGTAAGATGTACAGAAATACTAAAAGATATTACAGAAAACGACGAACAAGATACAATAATAAAGGAATATCATGAAGACAACAATCATAGAGGTATTAATGAAACACTCTTACACCTTAAAAGACAATTCTATTTTCCATTTATGAAAAATAAAATTACCGTTGTGAAAAATGTCAACTACTTAAATATGATAGGCATCCCCCAAAAATAAAGTACGAAAAACCTGAAAGTCCTTCCAAACCCTTAGATATAGTCCATATAGATATATACAGTATAAACAACTATCAAATATTAACCATAATTGACAAATTTTCTAAATTTGCCTCAGCTTTCACTCTCCCAACAAGAAATAGTTTATCAGTAATCAAAGCCTTAAGAAATTTTATCAGCATTTATGGCATTCCCAAAAAAATCATCTGTGACCAGGGATCAGAATTTACTGGGAACATATTTAAAGATTTTTGCGAACAATACAAAATTAACCTACATTTAACCCCGTTTCAACAAACTAGCAGCAATTCCCTTGTAGGACGTCTTCACTCTACCCTCACCGAAATTTACAGAATCATTTTATCTAAACGTAAAGAAAACAAACTAAGAATAGACCATGACGACATTATCTCAGAGACACTAATAACATACAATAACGCTATCCATTCAACAACTAAATACACTCCTTACGAACTTCTATTTGGTAGAACATACAAATTCAATAAAGACAGTATTTAACAATGAAAATGACTATCTTCAAAAACTTAACGAATTTCAAGCAACTTTATACCCATCTATTGAGGAACATGTTAGGAAAATAACTAATTTAAGAATAGACAAACTTAATAAGACTAGAGAAGAACCCAAGAACAGGGTCGAAAATGAAACTATTTTTAGAAGGGAATGTAAAAGAATTAAAATTACCCCCCGATTTACAAATATAAAGTTAAAACAAATATTAAAGTAACATTAGTAACAATTAGCAACAAAAAGGTGTATAAAAGTAGAATTAAGAAAAGACCTTGTAGGTAACAATAATATAAACGCATTTTTTTTCATTATAATCCTCAGGATACTCCCAACATTAGGACAGCTAGAGATACGCGACTTAGAAAGAAATGGACCCATTCTTCCACTTAAACTTGGACCAGCACGCAAAATAGACAACTACAACAAACTCATACATATAATTGCCTTAGATTCATACAAAAACGATGTCGAACAAATAAAAAACTCAATAACGCTATTTGATAAATGTACCATAAATAAAAACTTGACTCAAATAACTAAATTTAAACTACATGAAAACAAACTAAACTTACTTTCCCCAAGAAAAAGAAATAAAAGAGAACTTTTTGACGGACTAGGCACAGCAATAAAATGCATTACAGGCAATATGGATGCGAATGATGCACACAATTTAAACATTGCAATAGAAAAACTGAAATCTGAAATTGAACTTAGAAATGATCGAAAGATTTAATAACTTGACTAGTCACGTTAATAAAGAACAAGATAATATTGAAAAATTTCTTACACACTATCAAGAATCTGTTCGAAATAGAATCAAGTCTAACGAAGACATTTTATCATTATCCCACTCAGTATAAACCAAACAAAAGAAATTGAAACCAAACCATATTTAATCCATAATTCTGAAAGTGTTCGATATTTTGATGAAATATGCCCAAAAATAGAAGGCGTGTATTATTGTAAAGCATCAACACACGAAGAAAAGACGAAAGACTCAACATGCATTGGTCGTCTGATGAACAACGAACCTGCAAATTGTACCATTTATGACGTCGGGAAAATACAAACCATTATCCAACCAGAACAAATTACATATTACTAATTAATGTACCAATAACTTTAATAAATTCTACTTGCAGTAAAAGTCCACAAACAGTTCAAGGCACTATACTAGTTCAATACAAACATTGTGAAATCCAAATCAACTACATTATTTACCGAGACACTACCAACACCTTCTGGGACGAAATTCACATACTTCCAACATCCTATACTAAAGGCAACATCAGAACCAAACTAACAGTTGAAAAACTGAATATGGAGAAGATGAAGGAGTACCACTTCAAAAACAGAAAGGAAATTGAAAATCCACGATTGAAAACCTTTACGAGAGACAACTATGTATTCTCCTCACTTTTAATATTTGGAGCTTTCATCACTATTGCAGCAGCATACATCTTTAAATCAAAAAACAGATACACCATCAACGACCAAAATTTCATCGCTCCAGCCCCATCGAATTCTCTGTGGCCTTCGCTCTGTCTTAAGGGGGGAAGAGTTACGCAAGCTGATCAGCTACATCCAAAGCCCAACGTGTGACCGGATGTATAAGTAATTGACCTGCAGTCATTGATATCCAATTTTACTTTAGTTATTCCAAGAATTAGCTCTCTGCTAAAATTGCACTTTTACTTTTCTAAGAAATATATTTGCATTGTCAACTCACACTTAATACCTGTTCCAAGAATTGCACAATTCCATTATATGCTATCAATAAAGAATTTTGTAATTTCATGAAAGTCAGAATAAACTTGCCAGTCGAACCGTGAACATCGTGTTTTTTTATTCTCCCCACGGGCAACACCCATAATTCGCGCGAACAGTTATTGTTTGTCGATGGAATTATTATTTTTTTTTTTTTTTTTTGTAGCAATCTTATTCTACGTACGCGCACGACGACAGGCAGCAGGCAACTCTCTCCTTGTGGTAGTTCTGTTTTGGAAAAATTGTAAGTGGTTTATTGCCAAGACCATAAACAAAACAAAAGACAAAAAAGTTGCAAAATTTAATGAATATGTAAACTAAAATAAATATTTACATATGTACATAATGTATGAATATTTGAAAAAAAAAACTAAAGCGGTGGTTAGGTAAGGGAGGTGGAGGGGGTCAATATTCTGCCACGTCCGCGTTCGTGTCCCCTGGAAACCACTTTGGTTAAGGCACTGTGAATAGCTAAAAAACATACTTCTAATAGGTATTATGTAAATGTCTAAAGACAAAAATATTTTGCCAATGCATTTTCACATAAATGCCTTTAACTAAAGTGGACTAAGAGCAAAGTTGATTTTGTTCCCTATTGTTTAACGTGCATGAACAAAAAAATAATAAATATGGCTACCTATCAGACCTCTTCTTTTATGTAAAATGTAAGAACCAAACATCAAACATACTGTAAATGAGAGTAGGAGTACCACAAGGATTTGTAAAAGACATATGTATTCAAACAATTAGGAAATAAATAAACATAATTATTTGTCTCAGCCTGAATCTTATAATACGTACATACCTACATACATATGAATAAAGTAAAGTAAAATAAAGTTAGCATACAATACCTACAGTACCTACTATTTAAATTTTTTGTACCGTACCTACAAATTCTTAACATCATCGCAGATCGCATTAAAATTATTCCTGATCTTAACCTACCCTAATTTAATGTACGTATGTAGGTATACATACATATGTAGGTATATTTCTGCTCTGTCTGTTCCTCACCGTGCTAAAGTCGTAGGCCAGGACAAAAAATACAAGAATACAAAACAAAACAAAAAATATATTTGGCTGTGGGTATGTCATAAACTCTACGCTGGTGGTGAACGCTTTTCGCAAAGCAAAAGAAAAAACTTTTCGCACAGAAAATTTATTTTCCGTTTTTTTTCTTTGCGAAGCAGAAAAGCTTTCTGTTTGCCAATCTTTGTTTGCTCATCGCAAAGAAGATCAACATTTTTTTATATGGGAATGCTATTATCTGTGGTAATAGTGGCGGTATTTTTGAACCTTCAGAGGGCGTTTGAAACTGTGTATATCCAGACCAATCCTTATTGAGAAACTCAAAAAAAAATTGAGTACAAAGAGTTGAACTGAGATGGTTTGAAAGTTATTTGTCAAACAGACAACAACGAACTCGACTGGCAGAGTACATCTCAGAACCTTTGACGGTAGAATTAGGAGTACCTCAAGGAGCAATTCTTGGAACGCTGCTCTTCGTCATTTATATCAACGACATGGAGAAGGTTCTTCAGTTTTCTGAAATCAGGCTTGTTGCAGACAATGCACTTATTTTTGTATCTGGAGGTTCGGTGGATGTTTGCATTGAGTTACTAAATACAGATTTAGAAAGTGTATCAAATTATTTAGAAATGAATAAATTAAAACTAAATACTAGTAAAACTAGATTTTTTTTTTTTAATTTCATTTTTTTTTTTATTATCTTTATTAAACTTACATACTAGACAAAAATGACTAAATCTAACTTAAAAATTAACAGGTTTCTTATTCTAGCTTACTGGTCTTTATGCGGACGCTCTAAACTTAACTATATCATATAACATATTGCCTTTCGGCCTAAAAACTATTCTACGAACTAATTTACATATTATTATTTACCAAGAAAATATAAAATAAAATAAAAACTTGGTATCTTTATTCTGTTTTAAATAAAACTCTTACAGGCTACCTACGCTACTTAACCTACCTATGCTACTTAACCTACAATAACTATAATCAGGGTGGTGAGCACTCGTTGCCTCACGCACCGAGTGGTCACCATCCCAATTGCTATCCGGGCGCCTGGCAGTCACCAACATGGTGCACATGCGCCGTCGAGAGCTGACGCTGAGATTTACAAATGTTTTATTTTACTTAAATGACTTCAAAATTACAAATTGTTCTTACTATTACTAATTGAATTAAAATACCACTTGTCGAAACGGCAGCTCTCAGATAAGTCAGGTTATCTGATCACGAGGAAAAACCTCGCGGTTGCCAAGTGACAGCGCAGCAGATATCCAGCTGAATTGACTGGAATGTTACAGGGTGCTTCAAAATCTAAATTTCCTTTTATTCAAATTTCACAATTATTTTGATGGTTTACTAGGTCTTGATATACTCTCTAAACTCCGTGCTAAAATCGATTTAGAAAGCAAAACCCTTAATACAAGAAATTCTACATTTCCTCTTCTATTCAAACCAAATTTTAATTCCGGAAAGCATATAATCCCTCCGAATACAAAAATGGTACTAAAAATCCCAGTTGATGTTCGCAATGGCGACGTATTCATAAAAAACACTATTATAAAACCTAATCTCAAAATTTCTGAAGGCTTATACAGTGTTAAAGAATGGTTTTGTGCCAGTTGAAATTTCTAACAGCTCTTCCAGCAATCAAACTCTTTTTATAGAACAACCCTTGAAAGTAGATCCTTATTCATCTGCCAGATTTACTGAACTTCCGCCAGAATCTAACATAACAGAACTTTTACGTATTTCACACCTCAACCCCGAAGAAAGAAAAGGTCTTACTAAAATCTGCAAACAATTCGAAGAAATATATTTGAAAGAAGGGAACAATTTAAGTTTCACGAACCAAATCAAACATAGAATTCTAACAACACATGACATACCGATTTATACAAAGTCCTATCGCTATCCATATTGCCACAAAGAAGAAATTCGGCATAAATAAAATGCTTGACCAAGGAATAATAAGGCAAAGTTATTCACCTTGGAGCTCACCAGTCTGGATTGTTCCATAGAAAATGGACGCCAGCGGTAAGAAAAAATGGCGCTTGGTAATAGACTATAGGAAACTAAACGAAAAATCTGTATCAGACCGTTATCCCATTCCTAACATTACAGAAATTCTCGACAAACTTGGCAGATGCATGTATTTTTCAACTCTCGATCTAGCAAGCGGTTTTCACCAAATTGAAATGGATCCGAGAGACATATCGAAAACAGCTTTTTTCGTCAACGGCGGTCACTACGAATACTTACGCATGCCATTTGGCCTTAAAAATGCACCAAGAAGACCTTATAGGAACATCTTGTCTTGTATATTTAGATGATATCATCGTCTACTCTACTTCCCTACAAGAACATTTGGAAAATCTCAAAAAGGTGTTCAAAAAATTGAGGGAATCAAACTTAAAAGTTCAATTAGATAAATCCGACTTTCTTAGAAAAGAAATTGCCTTTTTAGGTCACGTAGTCTCAACTGAAGGAGTCAAACCCAACCCCGACATGATTCATGCAATAAAAAATTGTCCACTCCCTAGAACACAAAAAGATATAAGAGCTTTTCTCGGTTTACTCTGATATTACCGTAAATTCATCAAAGATTTTACGAAACTCGTCAAACCTCTAACCGACTGCTTAAAAAAAGATCGCAAAATAAATTTCACGGATCAATACATACAAAGCTTTGAAACTTGTAAAAATATCCTTACTAATGAACCCATCTTGCAATATCCTGATTTATCCAAACCATTTAACTTAACTACTGACGCAAGGAACTTCGCAATCGGTGCTATTTTATCTCAAGGACCTATCGGAAGCGATGAACCCATTTGCTTTACAAGTAGAACCCTCACAACTTCTGAAATTAACTACTCAACAATAGAAAAAGAACTATTAGCAATACCTCTTCGGTCACAAGTTCAAGATAATAACTGACCATAAACCTTTGACTTGGCTTATGAGTCTTAAGGAACCCAATTCTAAATTAATTAGATGGAGACTAAACCTATAAGAATTTGATTATGAAATAGTCTACAAGAAAGGTAAACTTAACACGAACGCGGATGCATTAAGCAGAATTAAACTTAATAATCCAAAGAGTAACAATTACATCCATATCAATACTAATGACATTGTTTCTAATCATGGAACCTCTGGTACTACTATTCACTCAGCTGAAGAAAATCTCGATGATGGAATACATATTTCAGAAAAACCATTAAATGACTTTAATCTTCAAATCATTATGGAAAAGTCCAATCAAAATTCGTTAAGCGTAAAAACACCCTTTAGAAATAAACAACGTAGAATTATCAAAAAACCTGAATTTACAGAAGAAATAATTATAGAAATATTTAAAAAAAATTACACCGCCCAATAAACTTTCAGCGATTTTTACTGACAATGATACTTTCTGTATTGTCCAGTTAACTTATTCAAAATACTTTGCTCACAATAAAATTGTCCGTCTAGTAAGATGTACAGAAATACTAAAAGATATTACAGAAAACGACGAACAAGATACAATAATAAAGGAATATCATGAAGACAACAATCATTACACAACTCTTACACCTTAAAAGACAATTCTATTTTCCATTTATGAAAAATAAAATTACCGTTGTGAAAAATGTCAACTACTTAAATATGATAGGCATCCCCCAAAAATAAAGTACGAAAAACCTGAAAGTCCTTCCAAACCCTTAGATATAGTCCATATAGATATATACAGTATAAACAACTATCAAATATTAACCATAATTGACAAATTTTCTAAATTTGCCTCAGTTTTCACTCTCCCAACAAGAAATAGTTTATCAGTAATCAAAGCCTTAAGAAATTTTATCAGCATTTATGGCATTCCCAAAAAAATCATCTGTGACCAGGGATCAGAATTTACTGGGAACATATTTAAAGATTTTTGCGAACAATACAAAATTAACCTACATTTAACCCCGTTTCAACAAACTAGCAGCAATTCCCTTGTAGGACGTCTTCACTCTACCCTCACCGAAATTTACAGAATCATTTTATCTAAACGTAAAGAAAACAAACTAAGAATAGACCATGACGACATTATCTCAGAGACACTAATAACATACAATAACGCTATCCATTCAACAACTAAATACACTCCTTACGAACTTCTATTTGGTAGAACATACAAATTCAATAAAGACAGTATTTAACAATGAAAATGACTATCTTCAAAAACTTAACGAATTTCAAGCAACTTTATACCCATCTATTGAGGAACATGTTAGGAAAATAACTAATTTAAGAATAGACAAACTTAATAAGACTAGAGAAGAACCCAAGAACAGGGTCGAAAATGAAACTAATGTAAAAGAATTAAAATTACACCCCGATTTACAAATATAAAGTTAAAACAAATATTAAAGTAACATTAGTAACAATTAGCAACAAAAAGGTGTATAAAAGTAGAATTAAGAAAAGACCTTGTAGGTAACAATAATATAAACGCATTATTTTTCATTATAATCCTCAGGATACTCCCAACATTAGGACAGCTAGAGATACGCGACTTAGAAAGAAATGGACCCATTCTTCCACTTAAACTTGGACCAGCACGCAAAATAGACAACTACAACAAACTCATACATATAATTGCCTTAGATTCATACAAAAACGATGTCGAACAAATAAAAAACTCAATAACGCTATTTGATAAATGTACCATAAATAAAAACTTGACTCAAATAACTAAACTTAAACTACATGAAAACAAACTAAACTTACTTTCCCCAAGAAAAAGAAATAAAAGAGAACTTTTTGACGGACTAGGCACAGCAATAAAATGCATTACAGGCAATATGGATGCGAATGATGCACACAATTTAAACATTGCAATAGAAAAACTGAAATCTGAAATTGAACTTAGAAATGATCGAAAGATTTAATAACTTGACTAGTCACGTTAATAAAGAACAAGATAATATTGAAAAATTTCTTACACACTATCAAGAATCTGTTCGAAATAGAATCAAGTCTAACGAAGACATTTTATCATTATCCCACTCAGTATAAACCAAACAAAAGAAATTGAAACCAAACCATATTTAATCCATAATTCTGAAAGTGTTCGATATTTTGATGAAATATGCCCAAAAATAGAAGGCGTGTATTATTGTAAAGCATCAACACACGAAGAAAAGACGAAAGACTCAACATGCATTGGTCGTCTGATGAACAACGAACCTGCAAATTGTACCATTTATGACGTCGGGAAAATACAAACCATTATCCAACCAGAACAAATTACATATTACTAATTAATGTACCAATAACTTTAATAAATTCTACTTGCAGTAAAAGTCCACAAACAGTTCAAGGCACTATACTAGTTCAATACAAACATTGTGAAATCCAAATCAACTACATTATTTACCGAGACACTACCAACACCTTCTGGGACGAAATTCACATACTTCCAACATTCTATACTAAAGGCAACATCAGAACCAAACTAACAGTTGAAAAACTGAATATGGAGAAGATGAAGGAGTACCACTTCAAAAACAGAAAGGAAATTGAAAATCCACGATTGAAAACCTTTACGAGAGACAACTATGTATTCGCCTCACTTTTAATATTTGGAGCTTTCATCACTATTGCAGCAGCATACATCTTTAAATCAAAAAACAGATACACCATCAACGACCAAAATTTCATCGCTCCAGCCCCATCGAATTCTCTGTGGCCTTCGCTCTGTCTTAAGGGGGGAGGAGTTACGCAAGCTGATCAGCTACATCCAAAGCCCAACGTGTGACCGGATGTATAAGTAATTGATCTGCAGTCATTGATATCCAATTTTACTTTAGTTATTCCAAGAATTAGCTCTCTGCTAAAATTGCACTTTTACTTTTCTAAGAAAGCTATATTTGCATTGTCAACTCACACTTAATACCTGTTCCAAGAATTGCACAATTCCATTATATGCTATCAATAAAGAATTTTGTAATTTCATGAAAGTCAGAATAAACTTGCCAGTCGAACCGTGAATCGTGTTTTTTTATTCTCCCCACGGGCAACACCCATAATTCGCGCGAACAGTTATTGTTTGTCGATGGAATTATTATTTTTTTTTTTTTTTTTTGTAGCAATCTTATTCTACGTACGCGCACGACGACAGGCAGCAGGCAACTCTCTCCTTGTGGTAGTTCTGTTTTGGAAAAATTGTAAGTGGTTTATTGCCAAGACCATAAACAAAACAAAAGACAAAAAAGTTGCAAAATTTAATGAATATGTAAACTAAAATAAATATTTACATATGTACATAATGTATGAATATTTGAAAGAAAAAACTAAAGCGGTGGTTAGGTAAGGGAGGTGGAGGGGGTCAATATTCTGCCACGTCCGCGTTCGTGTCCCCTGGAAACCACTTTGGTTAAGGCACTGTGAATAGCTAAAAAACATACTTCTAATAGGTATTATGTAAATGTCTAAAGACAAAAATATTTTGCCAATGCATTTTCACATAAATGCCTTTAACTAAAGTGGACTAAGAGCAAAGTTGATTTTGTTCCCTATTGTTTAACGTGCATGAACAAAAAAATAATAAATATGGCTACCTATCAGACCTCTTTTATGTAAAATGTAAGAACCAAACATCAAACATACTGTAAATGAGAGTAGGAGTACCACAAGGATTTGTAAAAGACATATGTATTCAAACAATTAGGAAATAAATAAACATAATTATTTGTCTCAGCCTGAATCTTATAATACGTACATACCTACATACATATGAATAAAGTAAAGTAAAATAAAGTTAGCATACAATACCTACAGTACCTACTATTTAAATTTTTTGTACCGTACCTACAAATTCTTAACATCATCGCAGATCGCATTAAAATTATTCCTGATCTTAACCTACCCTAATTTAATGTACGTATGTAGGTATACATACATATGTAGGTATATTTCTGCTCTGTCTGTTCCTCACCGTGCTAAAGTCGTAGGCAAAAAATACAAGAATACAAAACAAAACAAAAAATATATTTGGCTGTGGGTATGTCATAAACTCTACGCTGATGGTGAACGCTTTTCGCAAAGCAAAAGAAAAAACTTTTCGCACAGAAAATTTATTTTCCGTTTTTTTTCTTTGCGAAGCAGAAAAGCTTTCTGTTTGCCAATCTTTGTTTGCTCATCGCAAAGAAGATCAACATTTTTTTATATGGGAATGCTATTATCTGTGGTAATAGTGGCGGTATTTTTGAACCTTCAGAGGGCGTTTAAAACTGTGTATATCCAGACCAATCCTTATTGAGAAACTCAAAAAAAACTTGAGTACAAAGAGTTGAACTGAGATGGTTTGAAAGTTATTTGTCAAACAGACAACAACGAACTCGACTGGCAGAGTACATCTCAGAACCTTTGACGGTAGAATTAGGAGTACCTCAAGGAGCAATTCTTGGAACGCTGCTCTTCGTCATTTATATCAACGACATGGAGAAGGTTCTTCAGTTTTCTGAAATCAGGCTTGTTGCAGACAATGCACTTATTTTTGTATCTGGAGGTTCGGTGGATGTTTGCATTGAGTTACTAAATACAGATTTAGAAAGTGTATCAAATTATTTAGAAATGAATAAATTAAAACTAAATACTAGTAAAACTAGATTTTTTTTTTAATTTCATTTTTTTTTTTTATTATCTTTATTAAACTTACATACTAGACAAAAATGACTAAATCTAACTTAAAAATTAACAGGTTTCTTATTCTAGCTTACTGGTCTTTATGCGGACGCTCTAAACTTAACTATATCATATAACATATTGCCTTTCGGCCTAAAAACTATTCTACGAACTAATTTACATATTATTATTTACCAAGAAAATATAAAATAAAATAAAAACTTGGTATCTTTATTCTGTTTTAAATAAAACTCTTACAGGCTACCTACGCTACTTAACCTACCTATGCTACTTAACCTACAATAACTATAATCAGGGTGGTGAGCACTCGTTGCCTCACGCACCGAGTGGTCACCATCCCAATTGCTATCCGGGCGCCTGGCAGTCACCAACATGGTGCAAATGCGCCGTCGAGAGCTGACGCTGAGATTTACAAATGTTTTATTTTACTTAAATGACTTCAAAATTACAAATTGTTCTTACTATTACTAATTGAATTAAAATACCACTTGTCGAAACGGCAGCTCTCAGATAAGTCAGGTTATCTGATCACGAGGAAAAACCTCGCGGTTGCCAAGTGACAGCGCAGCAGATATCCAGCTGAATTGACTGGAATGTTACAGGGTGCTTCAAAATCTAAATTTCCTTTTATTCAAATTTCACAATTATTTTGATGGTTTACTAGGTCTTGATATACTCTCTAAACTCCGTGCTAAAATCGATTTAGAAAGCAAAACCCTTAATACAAGAAATTCTACATTTCCTCTTCTATTCAAACCAAATTTTAATTCCGGAAAGCATATAATCCCTCCGAATACAAAAATGGTACTAAAAATCCCAGTTGATGTTCGCAATGGCGACGTATTCATAAAAAACACTATTATAAAACCTAATCTCAAAATTTCTGAAGGCTTATACAGTGTTAAAGAATGGTTTTGTGCCAGTTGAAATTTCTAACAGCTCTTCCAGCAATCAAACTCTTTTTATAGAACAACCCTTGAAAGTAGATCCTTATTCATCTGCCAGATTTACTGAACTTCCGCCAGAATCTAACATAACAGAACTTTTACGTATTTCACACCTCAACCCCGAAGAAAGAAAAGGTCTTACTAAAATCTGCAAACAATTCGAAGAAATATATTTGAAAGAAGGGAACAATTTAAGTTTCACGAACCAAATCAAACATAGAATTCTAACAACACATGACATACCGATTTATACAAAGTCCTATCGCTATCCATATTGCCACAAAGAAGAAATTCGGCATAAATAAAATGCTTGACCAAGGAATAATAAGGCAAAGTTATTCACCTTGGAGCTCACCAGTCTGGATTGTTCCATAGAAAATGGACGCCAGCGGTAAGAAAAAATGGCGCTTGGTAATAGACTATAGGAAACTAAACGAAAAATCTGTATCAGACCGTTATCCCATTCCTAACATTACAGAAATTCTCGACAAACTTGGCAGATGCATATATTTTTCAACTCTCGATCTAGCAAGCGGTTTTCACCAAATTGAAATGGATCCGAGAGACATATCGAAAACAGCTTTTTTCGTCAACGGCGGTCACTACGAATACTTACGCATGCCATTTGGCCTTAAAAATGCACCAAGAAGACCTTATAGGAACATCTTGTCTTGTATATTTAGATGATATCATCGTCTACTCTACTTCCCTACAAGAACATTTGGAAAATCTCAAAAAGGTGTTCAAAAAATTGAGAGAATCAAACTTAAAAGTTCAATTAAATAAATCCGACTTTATTAGAAAAGAAATTGCCTTTTTAGGTCGCGTAGTCTCAACTGAAGGAGTCAAACCCAACCCCGACATGATTCATGCAATAAAAAATTGTCCACTCCCTAGAACACAAAAAGATATAAGAGCTTTTCTCGGTTTACTCTGATATTACCGTAAATTCATCAAAGATTTTGCGAAACTCGTCAAACCTCTAACCGACTGCTTAAAAAAAGATCGCAAAATAAATTTCACGGATCAATACATACAAAGCTTTGAAACTTGTAAAAATATCCTTACTAATGAACCCATCTTGCAATATCCTGATTTATCCAAACCATTTAAGTTAACTACTGACGCAAGGAACTTCGCAATCGGTGCTATTTTATCTCAAGGACCTATCGGAAGCGATGAACCCATTTGCTTTACAAGTAGAACCCTCACAACTTCTGAAATTAACTACTCAACAATAGAAAAAGAACTATTAGCAATACCTCTTCGGTCACAAGTTCAAGATAATAACTGACCATAAACCTTTGACTTGGCTTATGAGTCTTAAGGAACCCAATTCTAAATTAATTAGATGGAGACTAAACCTATAAGAATTTGATTATGAAATAGTCTACAAGAAAGGTAAACTTAACACGAACGCGGATGCATTAAGCAGAATTAAACTTAATAATCCAAAGAGTAACAATTACATCCATATCAATACTAATGACATTGTTTCTAATCATGGAACCTCTGGTACTACTATTCACTCAGCTGAAGAAAATCTCGATGATGGAATACATATTTCAGAAAAACCATTAAATGACTTTAATCTTCAAATCATTATGGAAAAGTCCAATCAAAATTCGTTAAGCGTAAAAACACCCTTTAGAAATAAACAACGTAGAATTATCAAAAAACCTGAATTTACAGAAGAAATAATTATAGAAATATTTAAAAAAAATTACACCGCCCAATAAACTTTCAGCGATTTTTACTGACAATGATACTTTCTGTATTGTCCAGTTAACTTATTCAAAATACTTTGCTCACAATAAAATTGTCCGTCTAGTAAGATGTACAGAAATACTAAAAGATATTACAGAAAACGACGAACAAGATACAATAATAAAGGAATATCATGAAGACAACAATCATTACACAACTCTTACACCTTAAAAGACAATTCTATTTTCCATTTATGAAAAATAAAATTACCGTTGTGAAAAATGTCAACTACTTAAATATGATAGGCATCCCCCAAAAATAAAGTACGAAAAACCTGAAAGTCCTTCCAAACCCTTAGATATAGTCCATATAGATATATACAGTATAAACAACTATCAAATATTAACCATAATTGACAAATTTTCTAAATTTGCCTCAGTTTTCACTCTCCCAACAAGAAATAGTTTATCAGTAATCAAAGCCTTAAGAAATTTTATCAGCATTTATGGCATTCCCAAAAAAATCATCTGTGACCAGGGATCAGAATTTACTGGGAACATATTTAAAGATTTTTGCGAACAATACAAAATTAACCTACATTTAACCCCGTTTCAACAAACTAGCAGCAATTCCCTTGTAGGACGTCTTCACTCTACCCTCACCGAAATTTACAGAATCATTTTATCTAAACGTAAAGAAAACAAACTAAGAATAGACCATGACGACATTATCTCAGAGACACTAATAACATACAATAACGCTATCCATTCAACAACTAAATACACTCCTTACGAACTTCTATTTGGTAGAACATACAAATTCAATAAAGACAGTATTTAACAATGAAAATGACTATCTTCAAAAACTTAACGAATTTCAAGCAACTTTATACCCATCTATTGAGGAACATGTTAGGAAAATAACTAATTTAAGAATAGACAAACTTAATAAGACTAGAGAAGAACCCAAGAACAGGGTCGAAAATGAAACTATTTTTAGAAGGGAATGTAAAAGAATTAAAATTACACCCCGATTTACAAATATAAAGTTAAAACAAATATTAAAGTAACATTAGTAACAATTAGCAACAAAAAGGTGTATAAAAGTAGAATTAAGAAAAGACCTTGTAGGTAACAATAATATAAACGCATTATTTTTCATTATAATCCTCAGGATACTCCCAACATTAGGACAGCTAGAGATACGCGACTTAGAAAGAAATGGACTCATTCTTCCACTTAAACTTGGACCAGCACGCAAAATAGACAACTACAACAAACTCATACATATAATTGCCTTAGATTCATACAAAAACGATGTCGAACAAATAAAAAACTCAATAACGCTATTTGATAAATGTACCATAAATAAAAACTTGACTCAAATAACTAAACTTAAACTACATGAAAACAAACTAAACTTACTTTCCCCAAGAAAAAGAAATAAAAGAGAACTTTTTGACGGACTAGGCACAGCAATAAAATGCATTACAGGCAATATGGATGCGAATGATGCACACAATTTAAACATTGCAATAGAAAAACTGAAATCTGAAATTGAACTTAGAAATGATCGAAAGATTTAATAACTTGACTAGTCACGTTAATAAAGAACAAGATAATATTGAAAAATTTCTTACACACTATCAAGAATCTGTTCGAAATAGAATCAAGTCTAACGAAGACATTTTATCATTATCCCACTCAGTATAAACCAAACAAAAGAAATTGAAACCAAACCATATTTAATCCATAATTCTGAAAGTGTTCGATATTTTGATGAAATATGCCCAAAAATAGAAGGCGTGTATTATTGTAAAGCATCAACACACGAAGAAAAGACGAAAGACTCAACATGCATTGGTCGTCTGATGAACAACGAACCTGCAAATTGTACCATTTATGACGTCGGGAAAATACAAACCATTATCCAACCAGAACAAATTACATATTACTAATTAATGTACCAATAACTTTAATAAATTCTACTTGCAGTAAAAGTCCACAAACAGTTCAAGGCACTATACTAGTTCAATACAAACATTGTGAAATCCAAATCAACTACATTATTTACCGAGACACTACCAACACCTTCTGGGACGAAATTCACATACTTCCAACATCCTATACTAAAGGCAACATCAGAACCAAACTAACAGTTGAAAAACTGAATATGGAGAAGATGAAGGAGTACCACTTCAAAAACAGAAAGGAAATTGAAAATCCACGATTGAAAACCTTTACGAGAGACAACTATGTATTCGCCTCACTTTTAATATTTGGAGCTTTCATCACTATTGCAGCAGCATACATCTTTAAATCAAAAAACAGATACACCATCAACGACCAAAATTTCATCGCTCCAGCCCCATCGAATTCTCTGTGGCCTTCGCTCTGTCTTAAGGGGGGAAGAGTTACGCAAGCTGATCAGCTACATCCAAAGCCCAACGTGTGACCGGATGTATAAGTAATTGACCTGCAGTCATTGATATCCAATTTTACTTTAGTTATTCCAAGAATTAGCTCTCTGCTAAAATTGCACTTTTACTTTTCTAAGAAATATATTTGCATTGTCAACTCACACTTAATACCTGTTCCAAGAATTGCACAATTCCATTATATGCTATCAATAAAGAATTTTGTAATTTCATGAAAGTCAGAATAAACTTGCCAGTCGAACCGTGAACATCGTGTTTTTTTATTCTCCCCACGGGCAACACCCATAATTCGCGCGAACAGTTATTGTTTGTCGATGGAATTATAATTTTTTTTTTTTTTGTAGCAATCTTATTCTACGTACGCGCACGACGACAGGCAGCAGGCAACTCTCTCCTTGTGGTAGTTCTGTTTTGGAAAAATTGTAAGTGGTTTATTGCCAAGACCATAAACAAAACAAAAGACAAAAAAGTTGCAAAATTTAATGAATATGTAAACTAAAATAAATATTTACATATGTACATAATGTATGAATATTTGAAAGAAAAAACTAAAGCGGTGGTTAGGTAAGGGAGGTGGAGGGGGTCAATATTCTGCCACGTCCGCGTTCGTGTCCCCTGGAAACCACTTTGGTTAAGGCACTGTGAATAGCTAAAAAACATACTTCTAATAGGTATTATGTAAATGTCTAAAGACAAAAATATTTTGCCAATGCATTTTCACATAAATGCCTTTAACTAAAGTGGACTAAGAGCAAAGTTGATTTTGTTCCCTATTGTTTAACGTGCATGAACAAAAAAATAATAAATATGGCTACCTATCAGACCTCTTTTATGTAAAATGTAAGAACCAAACATCAAACATACTGTAAATGAGAGTAGGAGTACCACAAGGATTTGTAAAAGACATATGTATTCAAACAATTAGGAAATAAATAAACATAATTATTTGTCTCAGCCTGAATCTTATAATACGTACATACCTACATACATATGAATAAAGTAAAGTAAAATAAAGTTAGCATACAATACCTACAGTACCTACTATTTAAATTTTTTGTACCGTACCTACAAATTCTTAACATCATCGCAGATCGCATTAAAATTATTCCTGATCTTAACCTACCCTAATTTAATGTACGTATGTAGGTATACATACATATGTAGGTATATTTCTGCTCTGTCTGTTCCTCACCGTGCTAAAGTCGTAGGCCAGGACAAAAAATACAAGAATACAAAACAAAACAAAAAATATATTTGGCTGTGGGTATGTCATAAACTCTACGCTGGTGGTGAACGCTTTTCGCAAAGCAAAAGAAAAAACTTTTCGCACAGAAAATTTATTTTCCGTTTTTTTTCTTTGCGAAGCAGAAAAGCTTTCTGTTTGCCAATCTTTGTTTGCTCATCGCAAAGAAGATCAACATTTTTTTATATGGGAATGCTATTATCTGTGGTAATAGTGGCGGTATTTTTGAACCTTCAGAGGGCGTTTGAAACTGTGTATATCCAGACCAATCCTTATTGAGAAACTCAAAAAAAAATTGAGTACAAAGAGTTGAACTGAGATGGTTTGAAAGTTATTTGTCAAACAGACAACAACGAACTCGACTGGCAGAGTACATCTCAGAACCTTTGACGGTAGAATTAGGAGTACCTCAAGGAGCAATTCTTGGAACGCTGCTCTTCGTCATTTATATCAACGACATGGAGAAGGTTCTTCAGTTTTCTGAAATCAGGCTTGTTGCAGACAATGCACTTATTTTTGTATCTGGAGGTTCGGTGGATGTTTGCATTGAGTTACTAAATACAGATTTAGAAAGTGTATCAAATTATTTAGAAATGAATAAATTAAAACTAAATACTAGTAAAACTAGATTTTTTTTTTTTAATTTCATTTTTTTTTTTATTATCTTTATTAAACTTACATACTAGACAAAAATGACTAAATCTAACTTAAAAATTAATAGGTTTCTTATTCTAGCTTACTGGTCCTTATGCGGACGCTCTAAACTTAACTATATCATATAACATATTGCCTTTCGGCCTAAAAACTATTCTACGAACTAATTTACATATTATTATTTACCAAGAAAATATAAAATAAAATAAAAACTTGGTATCTTTATTCTGTTTTAAATAAAACTCTTACAGGCTACCTACGCTACTTAACCTACCTATGCTACTTAACCTACAATAACTATAATCAGGGTGGTGAGCACTCGTTGCCTCACGCACCGAGTCGTCACCATCCCAATTGCTATCCGGGCGCCTGGCAGTCACCAACATGGTGCACATGCGCCGTCGAGAGCTGACCGAGGCCAAGAGGCGTCAGTCAACTCTCGGAAGCACCAATTCATGTTGATGAGCCCGGCCTCTCCCAGAAACCCCCTAACTCACCTCGCTAACTTAAACTATCTTAAAACTAAGAGGATGTTACCGAAAGTAACGCACCGTCCTGGGAAGGCGTGTTGACACTTTCCTCTTCGAACAGCCACCTGAACGTGGTGTACTGTTTTGCAGTATCCGTTTTGTCCCTCTCCGCAATTGCGGAACTAAAACGGAGGAGCTCAGGAACATCGGCGGCGTTCCCTCCTTGGTTAAGCCGTTTGTCTCTCGCTCTGCGGTGGCGGTGATATAATACCGGGATACCATCCCTCGTCTGTACCAGCCCTTTTGCATCGATATGGATAAATGCCTCCGGCGGTATGAAGCCAGACCGGAGCGTACTCTCGAGGTATGTTTCATTGGGGTAATAAGCCCCAAAGATCAGACTATTGTCGCTGGCCATCGCCCTTGCAACGTGCCTTCGAATCACTTTAATGAGGAAATTGTCAATCCTGTTCAATTGAGCCCCATCGTATAGGGCCTTGTTGGGATAGTATTTTGTATAGTTGGATTCAGGTGTTCGGAACAACAGGAGACATGTCCTAAGACATATATTCCATATAACAAGGCGCTATATTGAACCACAATGGACAACCATAAGCGATGATTGGCCTTATCAGGGCCACGTAGCATATGACCTTCACCCTGGAGGCAAGTTGACCGTTATGAAATAGTCTCCTTGTCAGAGCAAAAGCCCTCTTGTTTGTCAAAATATAGATACTGGTCGAGCCAGATACCGAGATATCTAACTACGCTTCTCACCGCCAATGGCTGTCCATTTTGTCCAATAATGGCCAATTTTTTCCAGTTTTTTCTATTATCCCTAGAGGCACGAGACAATGGAGTTCTGAACAGGATTGTTTCCGACTTCTGAAAGTTGATTTTCAGCTTCCAGTCGTCGCAATATCCCTTAATTTGATCGAAGTCATGCTGCAAAAGGATGTTGATAACCTCGATTTTAGGACCTGATCTGTATGCCACTAAATCGTCAGCATACGCTATAGCGTGTTTGAGTGAACTCACCAGATCACTCGTGTAGATGTTAAACAGTATCGGCGAATTCACCGTTCCCTGCTGTAAACCATTTTTAATGTCGAAGACTCTGCTCGAAATCACGTTGCCACATTTGACAACGAACTTCTTTCCCATAAGCATATTATAAATTATATATAGCAAGGGTTTGTGCATACCCAGCATAGTCAACTTATAGAAAAGACCCTCTAACCATACAGTGTCGAAGGCCTTTTCAAAGTCAACTAGGCAAGCACCCATGCACTGGTTCTTGCATTTGTTCCACTGTATGTATACCAGTTTCGACGCGGCATGAATAGTGTCAAGCCCCGCCCTAAAATCAAACTGGTTGTCCGCAATAACGTTATTGTCCTCGACCCACTTCAACAGGGCTCTATTGACAACTTTTTCAAAGACCTTGCTAACATTCGGAAGCAAACTAATTGACCGAAGATTAGCAGGGTGTACCACTGCTATTTTCCAATGCGCCGGATAATATGCATTATTCAGCACATTGTTAAACAGCGTGGCAAAAATATCTACAGCCTCTAGAGGTAGATGTCTCAATACGACGTTTGGGATACCATCCACTCCCGCCGACTTTTTATTCTTAAGTGAATCGAAGATGCAAAGAAGATCATCTTTCGACACGAACAAGTGAGATGTGTCTCGTCTATCGGCGATGACGACGTTCGCATGGTTTTCATCATTGAATACGGTGAAGCCGTTATTCTCAGATCGCCAATTCTCAAGTTCGGTGCGTAGATAAATGTGATTCACCAGGACTCTATTTTCAATGTCGTGGTTACGGTGAACAGGTTTATTCACCGTATACACGGCCTCGAAACAAGCGCCCAGCAAATCCACTCTCTCCTGTGGGTCCTCGACCACGAAAAAACCGTCGTTTGATGCGACACTTTCCAGACTTATTCCAGCAGTCAGTAACGTCTGTCTGTTCTCTGTTGTCTGGGAGATTCGGACACATGGAACATCATTGTGACCCTTCCTCCTGAACAACTACAGGCTTTAATAGCCCGAATTTTGTTGCCCTAATACCGATTTACAGATTTTCTGTAATTTTCTTTAATAAGCTGCTTCAGGTTTCGGATCTCTGAATTCAGCGTCCTTATCTCAGGTTCGTTTCGGTCAGTAAATTGTCTGTGCAGCTGTTTAAGCCTCGAGAGCAGTCTACTTTTATGTCGGTACAGTGCGTCGATTGTAGGGTTTCTGTACTTTTCTATCTGGTCATCATCAGAACGTCCCACTCGAGGAATAGTTCGTTCCATTGTTCGTTTGATGGCATCGTTCATTTGCAACAAATAGTGATCGATCTCATCATTTGTCATGTTCCTATTTGTCGGGGGATTAATCCCACTCGAACGTATATCCCGCTTTAACAATCTGGAGAAACGCGACCAGTATGCCCTTCGGTAATCGAAGGAACACCCCGCATCGAAGTCCTCCAGCAGCGTTTGCTCGTTCGGGATCCTTATTGTGGCGGCGAGTCCGTAGTGGTCACTATCGTACTCGAACGCACGCAAACAGTTCCGCGTGAGTCGATCTGTGTTCGTCAGTTCTAGTCTTGCGTCCGTTAGGGCCAAGTCCAGAAAAGAGCCACTTCTCGGAAAAGAAGGGATATCCGTCGCGTACAACTCAAGTTTGTACTCAATCATATTGAGGCGCCACCAGTCATGCAACTGGTTGCCCCTAGTGTTTGCAGAAATATTTCCCAATGCGGCATGTTTGGCATTAAGATCTCCGGCCAAGAAGTAATAATTTTCATTTGAATGGAGCTGAAGGCTACGAAAAAGTGTCTCGAGCTCTGCTATAAATTGAGAGGGTGGAGGTGCTTCAGGTGCGTAAAGCGACACCACATACATTCGCCTCCTACTATGGAGAGGAATGCATATAATGCATGCTTCCACCAACTGGAACCTACGCACGTCACCGCTATATATAACCTTATGGCGCAGGCCTTTACGAATCAAGATTCCAACCCTACCTCCTTGTGTGGAGTGAGACCGGTCTCTTCTAACTACATGATAGTTCTTATATCCCAATTTGTGTTTCTGGTTTAGCTTAGTTTCGCTAACCAAAAGCACATCCGGGTTTTCGGTTCGTAGCAGGTCTGAAAGGCTGGTTCTTCTCTCGATTCTGACCAGTGAATTAACATTCACAGCAAGGATCTTTGATTTATGGCACGCCAGACCCTCCAAACAGCTCCGAATAGATGACGTCTATTCGAGCCGCTTGTTCATTAAGTTGTTTCTGGAAATTGTCGACCTTTCCGTGCAAAGACAGAAGAATCGCTTTCAAGTCCAGAACCGCCTCCGGTGCCTTTTGGGCTACCTTTGGCGTATTTGCTGTTATTGTGGCTTTACCCGGTCCAGCTGCCATTTGGGCAAAGGACACGTTGGGTGCCACAAAATTAGAGAACGAGCGACTCTTTTGGCGCTTCTCTTCTTCGATATGCTGTTTGCTGGCCTGAACTCGCTTTTTTAGCTCCTGATACCTTGGACAACCCCTAAAGTTGGCGGGATGCCCAGAGTTACTGCAGAGCACACAAAAGAGGACACTGCTGTCTTCAACTCTCTCCTTGCCAAGAGGGCATTCTCCATGTTTGTGGTCCTTGTTGCACTTTACACATCTAAACTGCATGTTGCAGTTAGCTGCGGCGTGCCCGAACCTTTGGCAGCGCATACACTGAAGTATGCGACCTGACCGCTTTATTTTCTCCCATTTTACAGAATGATGGTGCAGGTTTTGCTGTTGGGAGTGAGCTGTACCAAGAAGAATGGTAAGTTACGGTTACCACCCCTCGCCACAGCCGAAAAAAACGGCTTGACCCCCACGAACTTGAGATCATCGCTTTCAAAATTCCTGAGCTCCCTTTCGAGCTCCTCCGTCTTAACTGAGGGATCAATTCCCTTAACAACAACGGTTTTCAATTTTCCCCCCCTCGGGGTGTACGTAAAGTACTCAGTTTGTGCCTTTCCCAAGGCGGCACGTACTTTTTGGTACTCCTCTAAATTTTCACACATTATAATGTGTCTTTTGGTGCTCAGCCTTTTGACATAAAAATTCTTAGAGACTAGCTTACATAATTTAATACTATCACTTATCTCTAGGTCACTTACGTTAATTGGAGGTACTTTTTCCCTTTTTGGTTGCTTTTGCGTCTGCTGCTGTGGTTTTTGTTGTTGTTGTTGTTGCTGTTCCGTCGGTTGTTGTTGTTGCTGTTTCTTTGTTTGTTGTTGCTGCTTCTTCTGCTTCTGCTGCTGCTTATTTGTCTGCAGCTCTTGCTGCTTGGCGAGCTGCTTTTGCTTTAGCAGCTCTTCTTGTTGTTGCTGCTTCTTTACTATTTTTAACTGGCGAACCTTCTCGCGCTTTTCGAGGAGCTCTTTAATTAGCTTGCTAAGAGCTGCCTCCTCATCGTCCTCGTCCTCTTCGGCGTCAACACCGTCTTCTACCGGCAGGTCTTTGAAGGAATTTCCCTCGCCAACGTACCGACCTTCGCCCCCCTCAGACTCATAGGAGAAGCTGAGGTTTTCGTTTTCATCCTCGGTCTCAGCTGCCGACGATGCTGCACTTGGGGTCATGCTCCCCCCCTCTGTATTTGTCTTCCTTTTGGCTGACAGATTTTGCGTCGGTTTTAACTTCCGTCGCCTCTTCTCACTTTTTTCTGATTTTTTTATAGCTGCTTCTGCTGTAGCTGCTGACGTAGCCATTATTGTTGTTGTTTTGGATGCTACTGGTTGCTGCTCGCGTATTTTAACCAGACGTTTGCACAACGGCACACCCATTTGCGGGACCGCCGATTGGCCGGGGTCCATCGCCTTACTATTTATCGGCACTTCTCGTTCCACTTTCTCACTCTTTTTAACTTTTTTAAATCAAATTAAATTTAAAAAAATGATGGCCTGGTTGGGAATTGAACTTAGGTCCCCCAGCACCAGAGTCCACGACTTGCTCCACTGAGCCACTCGAACTTATAAAAATTGATTAACTAAATTGTTTCTTATATCATATATAATTATTGATAATGTTATAATAGATAAAGTAAATGAAATAAAATATTTGGGTGTTATAATTGATAAACAATTAATATTTGATAAACATTTAGATGGAATTTTTAAAAAAAATTCCTCAGAAAATTGTTTTTTTTTTCAAACGAATCAGGCCAAAGTTATCAATAAATAGTTCTCTAAAAATTTATAATGTCATGATAAAACCACACTTTGAATACTGTTCAACAATTGTATTCCTTAATCAAAATCAATTTAAAGAAAGATTGCAAAAATTGCAAAGTAGGGGAATGAGATGTATCTTCATGTATAAACAATAACAATAAACCAAAGGACCCTAATGAATGTAATTTTATTTGTATTTAAGATAAAAAATGGTATTACACCAAAGTATCTAACAAATCAATTGGTTTATGTTGCAGATGTTCAACTATATAATTTGAGAAAAAGAGATGATTTTAGACTTGTTTTCTTTTCTACTAATAGATCTCAAAATATTTTATTGTATAATGGATTAAAATTATTTAATAGTCTACCAAATGAATTAAAAAAAGGAACGCAATATTAAAACTTTCAAATGTATGTTAGTTCACTATATTAAATTAAACTACAATTAAATGTTTAGTTTGTTATTTAGTTTTTAAGAACAATTGTACAAAAAATAGCTTAAGGCTAAATAAAGAAATCAATCAATCAATCACCGGCATAGCATGCATATACGAATGGTAAAAGTGTTGAAACTGCACTTCATAGCGTTGTCAGTACGATTGAAAAATCATTGAATGATAAAAAGTACACCCTGGCCGCATTCTTAAACATTGAAGGGGCCTTTAATAATGTCACGGCGGATTCAGTCGAAGGTGCCTTAAAAAACCTGAATATTGAGGACATTCTGATCAGATGGATAGTTTCCATGCTAAGAAATAGGTACATAAGCTCAGAACAAGGTAATGCGAGACTAAAAGTATCAGCTGGTAGAGGTACTCCTCAAGGAGGTGTTCTCTCTCCTCTACTCTGGGTTATTGTGCTAAATGAAGTACTAATAAAACATAGATTCAGTGGGGTTAAGGCCGTAGCGCATGTAGATGTGGCGTTACTGGTCATGGGTAAATTCTTTCCAACCCTAAGCGACCAAATAGAATGCGCCCTTAAGATAGCCAGCAACTGTACCAAAAGAAGTGGATTAGCAATAAATCCACTAAAAACGGAGCTGACACTATTTACTAAGAGTAAAATACCGGAATCCAAAATTCCATTCATTGAGGACACTCCTCTTAAAATTTCTGATAGGGCTAACTAAGGTTAATAGACAAAAAACTAAACTGGGGACGTAACGCAAGGGAGAGAACAAGGAAAGCTATGATAGCTCCCTATATTTGTGGCAGGATATTTGGAAAGACTTGGGGCCGAAACCAAAAGTCATTTTCTGGGTCTACACAGCAGTTGTGAGACCTATATTGGCATACGGCACCCTAGTATGTTGGCCAGCTGCAAGTAAGGGCACAAATCTCAAGATACTAACCAGAGTACAGTGCATTGGTGTCACGGAGCTCTGAGAACCAGACCAACTACAGGATTAAAGACCATACTCAACCTATTACCTTTAGATCAATTTGCACAGGAAACTGCAGCTAGAAGTGTTCTAAGATTAAGCCAATCCGAAGGTTGGAGGTCAAGCTTGACGAGGCATGCGCAGATTTTACGCAAATACATGGGCGGAGAAGTTAGCACAGACTACATAGTGCCGTATTTGGACTTTCATAAGCCATTTTCCAGTTCATTTCCGAGTCGGGCTATAGCAGTGTTTCTCAAGCGGAGGTCTTAGCGGTGGCAACAGCTGCCCGGGACGCTGCAATGAAAGCTATACCACCAGATGACATCACATTTTTCATTGACAGCCAGGCAGCGATAAGAGCGATTTCCACCCACAGATAAAATCGAGGCTTGTTGCTGTCGCGAAGAGCTACAGGTTCTTGGTACGCAACACAATGTAAAGCTCTGCTGGGTAACCGGACATAATGGCGTTTCAAGGAATTAGAAGGCTGACGAGCTGGCAAGGGACGGCTCAACTCTAAATCCTGAACGATCTGACCCGTTAATTAAGACACCACCCTGCAACCTGAACATAGAATTTAGAAATAAAATGATCGCCATAGCAAATAGCAAATGGAGATCACTGCAATCCTATCTACTAACATATGTACTTAACAAAACACAACCACTCCCACCGAATTATCCGGAAGACTTGCCGCAATGAACGACTTAACATTACATACTTACTTTTATTTTAAATATTAAACCTGATATAAGCAACATGTTAAGAACAAAAAATATGGAGAGTTTGTATGAAGTTTTTAAATTAGCAATTGAAGAAGAAGAAGAAGTTGTTAATCAAAATCAAACATTCTAATTTTAAAACAATTGAAATGACATTCATCAAACCTCTGCTATTGAAAACCAAATATATCCAAATCAATATTAAATACCACTCAGGATTTAACTGAAACTTGTAAATATTGCAAACAGGATGGACATGTTAATCAAGAGTGTAGGAAACTTAAGTGGAAGAAAGAACATCAAAATGCGAGTAACACGAAACCATCGGAAATAGGTGCTGCAGATTTTTGGGAGAGGATAATAACATCAGCAATTTTTCAGAATAGTTTTATCAAATGAGAATACCATTTTTCTCATAGTTAATTCCAATAGAACTAAACTATGTTATTTAAATTTTTTACAGTGGCGCAAATATATCTATTGTGAACAAATTAAAACTTAAGAAAAATTGAATATTTACCAAGGCTGGTAAAATTATACTTAAAGCACAGATAATCAACTACCCAGATGTCTCATTCATATGGGAAGAAGTGATATATGAAAACGAAATTTACTAAAAAAAAGCTTTTTAAAAAGCTTAAACTTCTTACAAAAGGGAAAAAAAAAATCAGAACACTGAACATTTGTTTTTTTCTGCTCACTTTTTAGTCCATCATATCACTCACACATACCCTTGTTTATCTTCACTGCAAAAAAGAAACAAAAAAAATATTTTGTGCTACTGCGGTCACGGAGTTCTGATGCCGACACGTTGGTAGGATGGATATGGAGTATCTGTATAGATCGTATATAAATATGTGCAAATGGTTGGGCTTATGTTGTGTGCTTGTTATTTTGTCAGTACGTATGTACCTTATTTTCAGCACTTGATTAAATAAATAAAAACTCTGTAAACTTTGTGGACACAAATTTGCTCTGAAAATGGGTATGAATATGAGTTTTGCATACTGCATTTTATATTTATACTCTTATAATAACTGATAACTGCTCTTGGCCTACTTAAGTGAAGGTGAGTAATCCTCGAAATTATTATAAAAACACTAACTAACTTAACAAAATAATCATTAACTTAAATTAGGTTAGCATTAAATTGCAGTTAAATCACCTCAATCATAACATACATTGAACCAATTCGGAAAATGTATATTTGTTGCCTTTACGAGTATACATCCATTGATTATATTTTCTTTTAAGTTAGATGCAAAAGGTAGTTTTCGAAAGTATTCGGAAAATATTTGTACATGAAGACGGCATACTTGAAAATATTTTTCCGACAACCATAAGAGAACCGTATTTTCTTTTGAATTTTCATATTCTTTTAATTTTATCAATACTTCCGTTAGATCGAAATTCTGTTTGTCCTTTGACATTTCTTCAGCACAATTTTCGCAGATTTTGTTAATTTTTTGTATTGTTTTAAAGATGCAGTATCCGGCAAAGTATCTTGTAGCAAGGTCGTTGACCTGCGGTACCTTGACTGATATTGCGTCTTCATCTGGTGGATTAACTATATTGTTCGTATTCATGTTATTTTCAAAACTTTCCTCATTCTTAAGAATGTCGTGATTTTGTGATAGCTCTTGGGTAAGTATTATTTGTTCTTCTATATCACTCTGCAAAATAGCATTCCAAACCACCTGTAGATATTCCGAATCGTCTTCTTCGCAGCTGGAACATTTCGATTTGAATAACAATTTTATCGATATAACTTTGGCTAGCAGGGAGTTAAATTCGGAAACACTTGGATTACTTTTATTAATATTCCGCGATCTTATTTTACCAACTAAGTTCTCTAACGGTTCTTGATTAAATTTATTTACATAAATGTAATATAAATCATTATGATCCATGAATCAGTCGCAGGCGTTTTTCTAGATATCGAAGGGGCATTTAATAATGTAAAAACTCAAAAAATTGTGGAGGCACTCTCGATATACTGTAATAACCAAATAATAAACAACTGACAAGAACATATGCTTACAAACCGCAGTATCACAACTTCACGAGAGACGAAACAAGAAGGGGAACAGTCCGTCTGGGAACACCACAGGGGAGGATAATATCTTTTTTTCTGTGGGTGCTCACAATGGACAACCTTTTAAAAGCACTGGATGGAATCTGTGCGAAATGTGTCGTACGCAGATGACCTAGCCGTTCTGATAAGAGGTAAGCACCTGAACATCATAGGAGAGCTTATGCAGTGGATTAGAAATAAATCCAAATAAAACGGAAATGGTTCTCTTTACAAAGAAAACCAAAACTAGTGACTTTTACATTCCACAACTCGGAGGAGTATCACTACAACTCCGCGACAGCGTTAAGTATCTGGGCATTATATTAGACAGGAAACTGACCTGGAGAAAGAATCTGGAAGAAAGAGTCACCAAAGGCAAGAGAGCATATTGGATAGGCAGGAGGGCCATCGGGAAGTCATGGGGCTTGAAATCGAAACACTGGATATACGAATGCGTAAAACCTATCATCTTCTACGGTGTAGTTGTATGGGGGCCAGTGATCAGCAAAAAGTATGCAAGAGACTTGCTAACTAAGCAACGTATGGTTTGCCTGGGTATTACAGGAGCACAATCCTCAACACCAACCGCGGCCATGGAAGCGATACTAAACATTCTACCAGTGTACCTCGAAGCGAAGAAGATTTCATCGGTGGTGCAAATACGGGACATCGAAAAATCACGGAAATGATAAGAGTAATGACACCACTCATCGATTTCCCCAGTGATATTGTTGGAAAATAGTATACGTTCTCCAACAACTTCGAAACAATTTTCCCCGCAAGATAATATTGGACGTATACAGACGGCTCTAACATATCAGCGAAATCAGGGACTGGCATCTTCAGTGCTAGGCCACCGATTGAACTTGCTATTCACCTAGAACCATTTATATCGGTGTTCCAAGCAGAAGTCTATGCAATTATGAAGGCAACTGAAATACTAGCAGAAGACACCAGCGAAGGGAGGCAAATCGACATTTGCTCGGACAGCAAAGCAGCAATTAGTGCGATTACAAACCCCATGTCGAAATCACGACTAGTAAGGGAGTGCAAAACTAAATTGAACTTACTTGCCAGACGCAATAGAGTCCGTCTCACATGGGTACCGGGTAACGAAAAGGCAGACGCACTAGCAAGGAAAGGAACAGGCAACACAGAACTGAACCCGGATAATACAATAGGGGTCCCTCTGACAACTATTAAAACAATAATCAATGAAAAGATACGACAAGAGTTCAATAACTACTGGGCGAATTTAGACACGTGCAAAGTGGCTAGATCTGTAATAACTAAACCGAGTAACAACACAGCAAAAAGAGCTCTTAACTCAAGCAGAACACTATTGAGATTGATGGTGGGACTTTTAACAGGGCACATCAATCTCAACAAACATTCGTTCAGACTCGAGATAACTGATACAACAATCTGTGCCAACTGCCCTGCTACAGCGAGGCTAAGACTGAAAATTCTGGCATCTCCAAGGATTCCGGATATTACACACGGATGTTAACCCGATTTCATTAATAAAAATAAGTTAACGTGATTTCGTCATTTGTTAACATCAGCCAAACAAAAGAGCAACCAACATACAACCCCTTTTTGGGTTTGAGGTGATTCAAAACAATTGCAACAACAAACATCTTTCAACTAGCAACGTCGCTAAAATATACTGCTCTTGTGACAAATACATGTGTACTTACATACATGCATTTCTCACCACAAATTGCTTTTTTGCGCAATTGCTCGTGACTTCATGTTTGTTCGAACCATTTCGATACCAAAATCACTTATTGGACATTATGAATATTGCCCTAGTATCGCGTTCTTTTGATGGTCATTATTTGCCGGTAGGTCAAGCGAATTCCGCAACCATGTTTACTTCCTTCCCATCGTAGACCAAGTTAAAGCAAGCATTAGACAGTAATTGTGTGGGCTGGAACATTATGCCCAATTTCGCTCAAAATTTAGTCATTGTCAACCGACACCTATTTGTAGGTCAAAAGAAAACAAATTGGAAACAGAAATTGAACCGAGCAAATTAATTGAAAAGTTTAGTTCTTCTACTGCAACATCATTCCAATCCAGTACTAATTTATTGCAGTTTTCATACGTAACCTTAGATCCCGTTGGAACAAAAGAAATGAACTCGTCATCAGATATAGCAACACTTCGTTTTAACAAGAGAGAAGGGTTAGCATTTTTTTTGTTAAATATTTCTTTCCAATAAAGGCATTCTTAAAAAGTTTGCTGCATATAAAGGGCGTTTTAAGGCTTTTTATGTGTTCCCGAGACTCCTTCGCTAAAGCTAGCCATTCATCGTATTTAACTCTTCCTTTTATTAGAAAATTTAAATAATTTTCCATCAGGCAATTCATTTTTGGTTATAGAACAGTGTGCAATTGTGCACTTCGTTCTTTTCCAGGACATTTTTTCCTTGGAGATAATTTTCTTATGCCTTTTAATTTTTTAGTATATGTATGTAATATACATGTATGTTAGTAATTAACCTGAAAATTTAAATGATTGATATTCGAGCAAAATCTCTCAAACCTTCTCTTCATATACAACGCATACGCGTTTACAAAACTTCCATTAATGAAAATTTATTCTTTTGCTGCGGTGGTATAGAAATCACATCGTTATTCGTCTTCATGCCCCTTCCCGCATACCCCTTTACACTTTATCACCTCGTTCGTTTCCATGTCACAACACACAATTAGAAAAATAACTTTTCCCACACGAGGAACGGAGTGAGGAAAAAGAAAAAGCTTTATTTGTGGTACTTATTCTGAAAGCTCTCTGTCCGCCAGGACGTTGTCTGCCAGCTCGAAAATATGCTTCATTTTTTTATATGGGCGTGCGACATCTGGGTAGTTTATTATTTGTGTTTAGAGGAATAAATGATAGTAAAAGTCCCATTAAAAGTATAAATCTAAATTTTTTTATTCAGTCAGAAAATTCAAAAACCTTAAATTTTAGTAATGTATTTCTTATAATTGATTCTCCATGCAATATTCCTTATGACGCATATTGGGCAATGACTTCTTAGTTCCTAAACGAGTAAATTTGAATTATAAAACAAAAACTATGAGTTTATTGATATTGTAGCATAATAATAACTACGCCCCCTAAAAATATGACGCAACAAATTCCGAAGTGACTTTTCATTCTGGCAGAATTTTGGTTCGAACTGTCCTTTCATTCGAGGTTCGTGTCTGGGATGAAGTCTCCACAGCTCATGTCAACGAAAGAGACGAATAATATCAGGGATAAAAGGGAATTATAACTGCAAGAATTATTTCTCTTGTTCCAGTGGTCGAAGAATTTGCTAGAAGTTTCTGGCTATCAGAAACTTCTGCTATATAAGGACAGATGGCGATTGAGAAAGCAGCAGTAGTTTTTAAACTGTGGCGAAGAGATTGGAAAAGTGATAATGGGCGAAGTTGTAATTTTGTGATAAATTGAAAGTTCAGATTTAACAAGAAGAAGTAATTGGTTTGGATTTGTGAATTAAGTAACAGAAAAGAGATAAAGTGATTTGAGAGGACAGAGACCTTGTAAGAAAAGAATTGCGAAGAATAGTATAGTGTGAAACTGAATTGTTCTATAGACTAGAAAATAAAGAAATAATTTAACAGAATATTATTTTATCTACTCGAGCCGTAACCCGCATATTACAATATTGTAATATGCGAGCTACGGCTCGAGTAGATAAAACAGTATTCTGTGAAATTTATTTCTTTATTTTCTAGTCTATAGAACAATTCAGGTTCACACTATATTATTCTTCGCAATTCTTTTCTTACAATGGTCTCTGTCCTCTCAAATCACTTTATCTCCTATCGATTACTTAATTCACAAATCCAAACTAATTACTTCTTCTTGTTAAATCTCAACTTTCAATTTATCACAAAATTACAACTTCGCCCATTATCACTTTTCTAATCTCTTCGCCACAGTTTAAAAACTACTGCTGCTTTCTCAATCGCCATCTGTCCTTATATAGTAGAAGTTTCTGATAGCCTGAAACTTCTAGCAAATTCTTCGACCACTGGAAAAAGAGAAATAATTCTTGCAGTTATAATTCCCTTTTATCCCTGACATTATTCGTCTCTTTCGTTGACATGAGCTGTGGTGACTTCGTCCCAGACACGAACCTCGAATGAAAGGGCAGTTCGAACCAAAATTCTGCCAGAATGAAAAGTCACTTCGGAATTTGTTGCGTCATATTTTTAGGGGGCATAGTTATTATTATCCTACACTGCCCCCCTCTTAGACTTGTTCGTCCCGAACAAGTGCATCCTCATTTCGGCCATTGTATCGACTCAGTCGGTCCACATGAACTGTTTCATTTTGGCCCTCGGTCCTCGCTGGATGCGGTAGACAACATCGTTGATGCGGGTTACTATTCTGTAGGGACCTTCCCAGTTCCGCTGTAATTTAGGTGATTTCCCCTTTTGGCGATGGGGATTATACAGCCACACCAGATCTCCTTCCTGGAATCCTGACGTTGTTGCCTTGGCATCATACCTGGTCTTCATGCGGTCGCTCGCCATCTTAATCTGGCTTCTGGTCCTTTGGTGTATGTCCCTAAGCCTTTCCCTAAGGTCAGCCACGTACTCTTCTTCATTTCTGGGCTCATTGGTAGGAGATCCAAATTTCACCTCACTGGGTAAACGAGCTATTCCACCAAATAAGATTTCGAACGGCGTATGTCGAGTAGTGCTATGCACGGCACTTCTATAGGCCATCAAAAACAAGGGAATCTGCCGGTCCCAATCCCGTTGGTAGTCACCTACGACCTTCGAGAGATGTTCGTCCAAAGTCCTATTGAAACGCTCCACCATACCGTCCGGCTGTGGATGAAGCGGGGTTGTCCTTGTCTTTTTGATTCCGAGTAGTTGACACATCTCTTGGAAGATTCTTGACTCGAAGTTCCGCCCTTGGTCAGAATGCAATTCCAAGGGCACACCGAATCTGCTAACCCAATTGTAGACGATCTGCTCCGCCACGGTTCTGGCTTCCTGGTTAGGGATCGGAAACGCTTCCGGCCACTTACTGAAGTAGTCCATCACTACGAGTATATACCGATTACCATTGTCGGTTTCCGGAAAGGGCCCTGCGATGTCAATGGCGATTCGTTCGAAAGGTGCTCCCACGTTGTATTGGTGCATCTTACCTCGAGTTTGGATTCTCGGACCCTTGCTAGCTGCACACACGTCGCATTTTCTGCACCAGTCTTCGATATCTTCCTTCGCTTTTAACCAATAAAAACGTTCTCGTACCTTTTCTAGCGTCTTATTCACTCCCAAGTGGCCTCCGGTCGCCCCGCCATGCATTTCCTGTAACACCTCCTTGACCCTCGTCCGCGGTACGACAAGCTGCATTACAAACGACTTTCCGTCGGAGGATTCCCATTTTCTTCTCAGAACACCTTCTTGGACATGGAGGGAGTCCCACTGCGCAAAATATGCCTTTAAGGTCGGGCTTCTGTGAGAGATGTCCTGATGATCCGGTTTCTCCATGTTCTCCTTCCAGGCCAGAATCGGCTCGATATCCGGGTCTTCCTTCTGAGCGTTCCGGATCTCATCTACGCTCCAGCCGGCGATAGGTTCGGCTCTCATTCTTTGGATGGAAACCAGCTCCCGTTCTTCCTGACGCGCACAATGTTTACAATCCGTTCTGCATGGTCTCCGGGACAGTGCATCCGCATTAGAGTGGAGCCTTCCTTTGCGATGCTGTATTTCGTAGTCGTAGATTTGCAGCCTTTCGATCCATCTTGCGACCTGACCCTCAGGACTCTTGAACTGTAATAGCCATTTTAAGGCTGCATGGTCTGTGCGAAGAACGAACTTCCTCCCGTAGAGGTATTTGTGAAAATGCTTCGTAGCCAAGATCAAAGCTAGAAGTTCTCTCCTTGTCACGCAGTAGTTCCTTTCTGGCTTAGAGAGCACCTTGCTAAAGTACGCAACCACCTTCTCTTGGCCGTCATGCACCTGGGAGAGTACGGCTCCTACCCCGACATTACTAGCATCTGCATCCACAATGAACGTTTCCCCGGGAGTGGGTTAAGCTAGTATCGGGGCATCGCATAGCCGTTGTTTAAGTGCCTTGAAGCTCTTCTCACACTCAATGGACCATTTGAATTGTTTTCCCTTTTCCGTCAACTGGTGCAGGCTCTTTGCGATCCCGGCAAAATCCTTCACGAACCGTCTGTAGTAGGTGGCTAGGCCCAGGAAGCTCCTTAGTTGGTGTTTATCCTTGGGGACTGGCCAGTTTTTCACCGCTTCGACCTTCTCTGGATCGGTTCTCACTCCTTTCGCTGAAATTATGTGCCCCAGGTACTTGACTTCCGCTCTAAACAGGGCGCACTTCTTGGGGTTGAGCTTCAGGTGGGCACTCCGAAGCATTTGAAACACATCCCTTAGATTGTCTCGGTGTTGCGCAAACGTTTTTCCTACGACGATGACATCATCCAAGTATACCAAACAGGTTTTCCATGTTAACCCTTGCAGGACACATTCCATCAATCGCTCGAAAGTCGCCGGAGCATTGCACAGCCCGAATGGCATTACCGTGAATTGCCATAGCCCATTTCCTGCGGTGAAGGCGGTTTTCTCCCGGTCTTCTGGATGGATCTGTACCTGCCAGTGGCCACTCTTCAAGTCGAGAGTGGAAAACCATCGGGCTCCTGATAGTGTGTCTAGCGTGTCGTCAATCCGTGGCGGAGGATAGCTGTCTTTCTTGGTGACGTAATTGAGCTGCCGATAGTCCACGCAGAACCGCGTGCTGCCATCTTTCTTCTTAACCAGTACAACCGGTGATGCCCACGGACTTTTGGAACTTTCAATCAGACCTTCTTTCTCCATTGCCGACACCATCTCTGCAACTTCTGTCTGCTTTGCCAATGGAAGGCGCCTAGCAGGCTGACGAATTGGTCTAGTATCACCAGTGTTTATTCGATGTTGTACCAGGTGTGTTCGGCCGTATTCTCCGTCCTGTGAGGCAAATACATCAGCGTACTCGTTGATAAGATTTTCTGCCATAGTTCGCTGCTCCTGATTCAGCTCACTGGACTGGAGAATCGTCTCTCTCGTTTCCGCTGTCCAAGGTGATGGGAGAGGTTTTGGAGCATCACGTTCAGATATTGTTGCGACGGCGGTAATCGGCGTGCATTTTCCAGTCACCTCCCCTCGCCTTAGTTTGACAGTGTGTGGTCTTGCGTTCAAAACTCTTACTGGAACCATGGTGTTCTTTGGTTCGACTAACGTCTTTCCCACGATGTAGTCTTGAGAATTCTTCTCTGGGTCTGGTTCTACTATGTAGAATCGGTGGCTCCCAAGACCACCTTCCAGCTTCGTCCAAATGATTGTCTCTGAAGACGGCGGCAAAACTTCGTCTTTGCTGATGACTGTCCTGAGAGTTACGGCACTCTCGTTTCCGTACACCATCGGAATCTCCACATTTCGATACCTCAGTACTTGCATCCCGATGTCCAGGATTACTTCATTTGCTTTCATGAAGTCTATTCCGATGATGCACTCGTCGCATATATCTGCAACCAGAAACGCATGGGAGAACGTCAGTCCCGCCAGAGTAATCGTAAGACGAACTTCTCCAAACACCTTCGCCATTTCCCCTGTTGCAGTCTTCAGGCAGTAGCTGTTGGTGTTGTGCAGCCAGGCGCTTCTGACGATATCTCTTCTTACAATGGAGGCAGTGGCACCTGTGTCGATGGTGGCTACGCACTTCTTCTTGTTGATTAATGCCTCCACTGTCAGGCTCTTGTTACCCCGTTTGGTTTGCGAAACTTGAATGGTGGTCCTGGGGGCCTCGATTCCAGTAACCAACTTCTGCCCCGCGAAGTTGGTCCTTACACATTTCCCGACTGCTGGTTTTGGGAAGTCTGACTGACAGGATGGATGTTATCACCGCCAGATGCTTCCTCTCTGCTTCTCCTACTTCTGCAATGTGGACAATTTCCTCGTCTAGGTGCACTTCTGCACTGCCGTTGTAGGTGTCCGGTTTGGTTGCAATTCCAGCAACGGATTTGACTTCCGCGAGCTTTGTCTTCATCCATGACGGCTGTTCTCTGGCATGAGCATTCCACGACGGACATTTCCCTGACACGGTGTATTCCCTGGTATGCTTGGTCTGCAGCCTTCATTGACAAAGCGAATGCCAATGCCTCGGGGAGTGTTCGCTTTTCAGCCATCCTTACAGCCATTTGCAGTTGTCTGTCCTCTATGGCCTGAATAAAAGCTTCCACCGCCATTTCGTTGATAAGCTCCTCACCGGCTTTAGGGTATGAAAGATGGGCTAGTCGCTCTATATCCGCCTGCAACTGTTGGAGCGTTTCCCCCCTTTTCTGGACTCGACTACGCAGCTGAACCCTGTACACCTGCTGCAAGTGTTCATCCCCAAACCGCATCTCGATAGCCTGAACCAGAGAGTCGTAGTTCTGCTGTTTATCTTCCGGGATGGTCTGCAAGAGCTCCGCAGCTGGACCCCTCAGTGCAAGTGTGAGTGCAATGGACTTCTCTTCATCGTCCCAGCTATTGGTCATTGCGGCCGCTTCGAATTGCCTCTTATAAATTGGCCATGATGTTTGACCATCGAAGATAGGAGGCTGCATCTCCTTTCTTCTCAGACCGTCAGTGGAATATTCCCGTGCTTTCTGTCTCTTCACGTTGCTGAGTTCCTTAGTAAGATTTTCGACTTGCTTTTCTACTTTTTCGAACTGAGTCTCTATCTTCCCGAACTGAGTTTCATGCTTCTCAAAGTTTTCATCGAATCTAGTTTCGACTTTTTCGAGTTGCGTCTCGACCTTCTCGATTTTCTCTTCGATCACTTCGAATTTGGATTCCAAGTTTTTGTTTTGCTCATCAAGTTTACTTTCCAGAGCATCTAGAGAATTCTTTTGTTCGTCCATCTTAAGTTCTAGAGAATTCTTTTGTTCGTCCATTGCTTTCTTTTGTTCGTCCATTGCTTTCTTTTGGTCGTCCAGCTTAAGTTCTATAGAATTCCTTTGGTCTTCTATTGCTTTCTTTTGTTCGTCCATGACTAACTTAAGTTGCAGGAGCAGACTTGTTATACCCGGGTCGGCTGCTGTACTTGCTGGTTCCTCTTCCACGTCAAACTCTACGTCATGCGGATTTTCACCTTCCTGCGTTACTGCTTCTTCCAAACGAATCAGTAGGGCATCTTTCCCCCCAGTTGTGTCGAGGTTCCGCTTACTGAGTTCTGCCTTTAGTTGAGTTATAGTTAGTTTTTCCAATTTGCGACCCATTTTGCGCAACTAATTAACTCAACACAGAAATCGTTTAATAGTTATTCACAGAATAAGTTTTATCCCGCTTCTGACACGAATGTAATATGCGAGCTACGGCTCGAGTAGATAAAACAGTATTCTGTGAAATTTATTTCTTTATTTTCTAGTCTATAGAACAATTCAGGTTCACACTATATTATTCTTCGCAATTCTTTTCTTACAATGGTCTCTGTCCTCTCAAATCACTTTATCTCCTTTCGATTACTTAATTCACAAATCCAAACTAATTACTTCTTCTTGTTAAATCTCAACTTTCAATTTATCACAAAATTACAACTTCGCCCATTATCACTTTTCTAATCTCTTCGCCACAGTTTAAAAACTACTGCTGC
The DNA here is from genome assembly GCA_963082735.1 of Pocota personata. Taxonomy (NCBI): domain Eukaryota; kingdom Metazoa; phylum Arthropoda; class Insecta; order Diptera; family Syrphidae; genus Pocota; species Pocota personata. The sequence goes on from OY720429.1 coordinate 83,594,052, forward strand.
TTTCTCAATCGCCATCTGTCCTTATATAGCAGAAGTTTCTGATAGCCAGAAACTTCTAGCAAATTCTTCGACCACTGGAACAAGAGAAATAATTCTTGCAGTTATAATTCCCTTTTATCCCTGACATTATTCGTCTCTTTCGTTGACATGAGCTGTGGTGACTTCGTCCCAGACACGAACCTCGAATGAAAGGACAGTTCGAACCAAAATTCTGCCAGAATGAAAAGTCACTTCGGAATTTGTTGCGTCATAATTTTAGGGGGCGTAGTTATTATTATGCTACAATATTATTGATTAAATGAGAAAAAGTTATTCTATTTTCTATCAATCATTGCAAAAATGAATCATACGAGTACGAGTATATTCTACCTTCTCGATCAGAATCTGTAATAGAAATAAATGTGCTAAATCCAGAAATTAGGGAAGGGATTCTTCAAGAAGTTATAATAACTTCCAACTTTCTATTGTCCGCACACTCATGGGTGATCCCTAAAAAGTTGGATGCCTCGGGTAAAAAAAAAATAGAGGATTGTAATTCATTACAGGAAGCTCAACGAAGCTACTATAGGAGATTCCTTCCCATTACCCAATATCTGAGAAATACTAGACCAATTAGATCACAATAAATATTCCACAAGAGTTAAAGACCGCCTCGAACGAATTTTGCCGTATGCCATTCGTCCTAAAAAATACTCCCGCTACATTTCAGCGTTCAATGAATCATTTTCTTGTCGGACTGATTGCCGAAAAGTGTTTTGTTTACCTTGAAAATGTGGTTATATAAGGATCCTCTCTTAAAGACCATGACAATAAACTCACTGAAGTTTTCCAGAGATAAGCGCAAAATAATATAAAATTCCAACCGGATAAGTGCGAGTTTCTTCGAAAAGAAGTTGCATAGCTTGGACATTTGATCTCTGAAAACGGAGTAAGACCTAATCCTTCGAAGGTCGAGCTAATTAAAAAATTTCCTAAGCTAAGAAACCCCAAAGACCTTAAATCTTTCCTCGGGCTGATCGGTTATTACCGTCGTTTCATTGGAAATTTCAGCAAACTATCTTTCTTATTAAAAAAGGATGCCAAGTTCGATTGGAGTAAAGAAGAAGAAAATGCATTTGTGCAATTAGATAGGCTTCTAACAGAATCTATAATTCAATATCCTGATTTTTCAAAAGAATTAATAGTCTTCTAAAGGTTTCCGTTCCCAAATTCTATAAGAATTGAAATGCGTTCTCCAAGAGATTATTTTGTTTTTGCAAGTAATATAATCTCCGTTGAGTACAAGTGGCCTGGAGTACTAGGTATTTCAAGCAATGAAGGAATTTCATTAGCTACCACGTGCGGTAGTAGTGCTTGGAGTAGGGTTTCAAAAAATGATCACGAACATCTATTTCTGTTGAATTACTAACTAAACTTTTATTTTCCTTACTCTTCTTCGAGATCCAAATAAAATCAAATAGTCTTAGTTCCTTTTCGTTTCTCGGACCGCCTGGTCGATATACCTATGTATTTTATTCAGTATTCTAAAATTGATTAATGTGCATTCCAGTATATTATATAAGATTTGTTAAATGAAGCAAAATACAAATTTCTAAACGATATATTATCGATATTTTATACAGTGTTTTTAAATAAAAAAGCAAGGGACCCAGAACTAAGGTGCGAGGAAAGATGCATCAGTACAATATGGGCGCACCCTTTGAACGAATCGCCGCCTTCATCGCCGGCCCATTTCCGGAAACTGATAATGGCAACCGTTACATCCTAGTTGTCATGGACTACTTCAGCAAATGGCCGGAAGCAAGCGAAGACCGTCGCAGAGCAGATTGTCAACAACCGGGTGAACAGATTTGGCGTCCCTATGGAACTGCATTCCGATCAGGGATGGAACTTCGAATCGAAGATATTCCAGGAGGTGTGCCAACTACTGGGAATTAAAAATACGAGGACGACTTCGCTTCGTCCACAATCTGACGGAATGGTAGAGCGTTTCAACAGAACTCTTAACGAACATCTCTTCAAGGTCGTAGGGGACTACCAGCGCGATTGGAATCAGCGCATTCCCCTCTTCTTGATGGCCTATCGAAATGCAGTGCACAGTACTACTCTGCATACTCAATCTGAAATGATGTACAACCCACACCGACAGAAAGGAAGATCACCTAAGCTGTAGCAAGACTGGTAGGCAAGGACGGATCCAGGGGGGTGGCACAGGGGCTCGAGCCCCCCCAGACACGATTCAGATAATACAGGCCAGTCAAAAAAACACTAGGAATTAGAATACTATGGGGTACACTCTTTACCTATCTGGCCTTTGTGCCCCTCCCAGAAATAAATCCTGGATCCGCCCTTGCTGGTAGGGCCCTTTAAATACATAAAAGATATTAAGTGGAACAAAGAAAAAATGTCTGAAATAAATAAGCAAGGAAATTTGACCAGTGTTTTATTAATTTGTTTATTCTTCTTAACTTCGAATTCCCAGGTTATTCCCGCTGTACATTTTACTTTCGATTTTACGTCATCGTACATATATATCTTGTATCATTTGAACGTACTACTCCGGTACTTTCTAAGATCTCAGCGCCATCCATATGAGGTCTCTTCGAATTTTGTCGATCGATAAATACAACATGCAGATCTTTCGAGGCGTCGCGATGTTTTCCCATTGCTATTTGCAAGCTTTGAATAGCGCCTTGAGGAGAATTTTCTCTGACAGAGCCGCATTGATTATTATGGAGTTTAATTGTATTGCGTTGTCGACTGTCAAAAACCCGTTCATAAATTTTCGCTGTATGACATATTAGCTACACCGATCGATGGTTTTGCAATTTTTCTTGTCGTCTTTGTCAATCTTCAATAAATTCGGCGATTGAATCTCTTTCGCATTATTTCCCTGTTGAGTGGCAATTTTGTAAATAGTAGCACTTTTGTTTGTTCCTCAATGTTGAACGGACATCTTCCAAGTTACGGTAAAAGGCCTGACGCGCGTGCTTTAACTACACCTTTTTTCGCTTTCTTTTTACATGGTTTATATTTCAGTTCTAAATGCTCCGTTTCAATTTCATATGCTTCGAATGCTATCAGTTTATCACTAACCGCCAAAAAATACCAAACAATTTTGTTTTTATTTATGTTGAAATTGTTTCCACATTTCTTTTGCACAAAGTTCTTCTGCTACATTTGAGGCATTTCGGAGCTATTATCGTAAATTTATGGCATACTCGTATATTTGGTCTCTTTCTTTAATTAAGTTTATATTTTATGCCACATTTTTATTAACGAGATCAAATCAACGTATTGTAACATAATGTAGCATAATGCAACAAATTCCGAAGTGTCTTTTCATTGTGCCATAATTTTGTTCCGAAGTGTCTTTTCATTCGAGGTTCGTGTCTGCAATTAGTCCCCACAGTTCGTGCCTACGATAAGAGACGGATAATATCACGGATAAGAGAGAATTATAACTGCAAGAAATGATTGTCATCATGATTGAATTATTACATCAGAATTTTCTTGTTCCAGTCGTCGAAGAATTTGCTAGAAGTTTCTGGCTATCAGAAACTTCTGCTATATAAAGACAGATGGTGATCGAGACCAGGCAGTTGGTTTTGAACCGCACGAGGAGATTGGAAAAGTGATAACAGCCGAAGTTGTAATTTTGTGATAAATTGAAAGTTGAGAGTTAACAAGAAGAAGTAATTAGTTTGGATTTGTGAATTAAGTAATTGAAAGGAGATAAAGTGATTTGAGAAGAAAGAGGTCTTGTAAGGAAGGAGTTTGCGAAGAATAGTATAGTGTGAACTTGAATTGTTCTATAGACTAGAAAATAAAGAAATAATTTCACAGAATATCGTTTTATCTACTCGAGCCGTAGCTCGCATATTACAGTATGTTAGCTAACAAATCAACGTATGTTAGCTACGTATGTTAACTTACAAACAAATTAACAACCTACCCATTTTCATTAATGCGGTAAAAATACGGTATACAATCGAGACAAAACTTCAGGAAATGACCAGAAAAAAAAAAATTTATTATAAAAACAATGGTATCCACATAGGTTTAGGAATAGCTACCGTCGTAGACGGAATAGCACACTTTGCTCGCAAACTCCATATTTCACAAACCTTGTGCGCCGAATACAAAGCCGCATATAATGGTGGTATTAGTAAGTGTTTTTCCTGGAAAGATAACTGCACAACATGAATATTTTTTGAAATTCAAACTACTTGATAAGGTAACTTAATTGTAGTTAACAAGAAGAAGGGAGGTGTTTGTAGTGAGCAAAAATCTTACACTTCTGTTTACTAAATAAGACTCGACTATTATTTATACAATGTTATCTTTATTGACCCTTTGACTGCGTTGGGAAGTCTGGCTCCGGTGACGAGTAATACAATATTGATTTTCCTACAGTCTCCGCCGCAGGCTTATATACGTTTTCGTATTACACTTCTAATATTTTCGCCTAATCAAGTAAACAAAAAAAAAAGATTATGCTGTAAATGTTATGCTTCTCATATTTGTACTAAATGTGTCTAAAAATGCAAATGTAGATTTTATGATCATCGTCATAAAACCGTAATTTGTGGCTGAAAGCTGTCCATTTGAAAGTAAATAAATTTGTCAAAGATTGATTTTCCCCTTCTTTTTGAACAAAGGTTTTCTTCAGTAACGGTATGTTTCTATAACAGATAATGCTGTTAAATAATCTCGAGTGTCTGTGCTCAGAATCCTTTTTCGTTTTCTTTCGCTTTGCAGCTAGTTCACCACGTTTGTCACCTTTAAACGAACTGAATCACATTTCTTCCACAGTGGGGATAATCTCCGGAGACATCACTATCATCACTTCACATAAATAAAGGGCGAGATAGATATTTTGCATTATTATGTCCGTTTACATTTTGAGATTTCTTATAACTTGAGTATTACCATTGTATATGAAATTAATAGTACTATCACTTGAGGAAATCGATGGTGGCGCCCCAAACAACGGAAGTTAACACTACGCTGTGAGTACCTGAAAATATTAAATTCTCTTTGATCAACCATATTCAAAAGTACTCAGAGAGATAACACATTTTCACTCCGCTATTAACCAATTAAATGCCAGTATCCTATGCCCATTTCATCTCTTCACCAACATCTTGTTGAGTGCAAGTGCGAGATGAGTTACTTTCGCACAATGTGAGTGAATCTTTTGCCGATCTTTGATATCCCAGTGCTGCGGCGGGAGGTTGTATGTTCCTCATACCATATACTAGAGGCTTCCACTCAGATCAATCTTTAATTTTGTTGTTTGAAAACTCAAAACAAAATAACCAACTGAGGTTTGAGTCTGAGTGGCATTTAAATGTATGTATCACAAATAAAATAAGTCAATATAACAACACATCCATATGTATACGAGTAATATTATTATAGAATTCGTTCTGCGTAGAATCATGCCATGAAATTCATATACAATTTTTTTCATATACATTTTTTGTGTTTTTGGACTGTGCTTTTCATCTTACTCGATATTAATTGGTAAATAATTTTTGAATTGCATCCTTAAATTGAAGAAAATTTTTATTCGTTCTTGTTTTCTTAGAAAATATAATTTATATATCTATAGATTTTCAGAATGGCTAAATGTACATATATTGATTGTGACAATGTTAAACAATCGTTTTCCCCGTCCTTTTTCAAGGTTCCCAATGACTCTAGGAGGGATGTCTGGCTTAAACATGCTCAATGTGACACAATTTATAAAACTATTTTTATTTGTGAAAATCATTTTTATAGCAAAAATATAAAGGTAGAAGCCACTCGAAAACATCTGTCTAAAACTGCCGTTCCAATGTCATCAGCATCAGTTTGCAGTTGCTCTGAGTTATCTATTGATGAATCTTGCTTTAGAATTTTTAATAATGTTCGAGAGACAAAACTTTCTACAACGGTCACTTCAGACATATCTAATGTAAGCAATAATCTGACTAATAATCAAAGCACATGTGAATCTTTTGCGATTTGTTCTCCACCACTTCCTATTAATAGAGTTATCAATCCTGTAACGTATGTGAAAGATTTCTCCTTACCTCCCTTGAACAATAACTTGGAAATTTCGCCTTCACAATTTCCTTCTCCCGAACCTCGATTTAAGCATGAATCAGAAGTGGGGACAATAAACTCCATATCTCGGTATATATTTGATACACCAAAACGACTTAAAGTTGATAAGGAGTATAATTTAGAAAAAAACGTGGAGAAACAATTGGAGGATAAACAAATCGACGTTAAAACATTCATTAATATGCAACTTTTTCATAAAGTGAATGCACATTGGACAAATGAAGAGAAAGATTTGTGTCTGAAGTTTCCTTCCTTATACTCCCATATGCTGAGCACTGGATTTAGTTTACCATCTGTCAGCACGATTTATAGATGGCATTCTTCCCTAATCTTACCGGCTGGATTTTCAAGCCAAATGATACAACTTTTAAAAAGTGCAATAATGTCGAACATCGAAAAGAGGTGTGTTTTAGTTTTCGATGAAATGACTATCAAACCTGAACTTGATTATAACATCAAAAATGATTGCATTTACGATTTTTCTGATTTTGAGGAGCTGGGTAGATACGACACTGTAGCTTCTAAGGTAATGTTGTTTACTCTTAGAGGGCTAAATAAAAATTGGAAGCAATCTATATCCTATTATATGGGATGCCCAAGAAGTGAGGATATTTCTGAAATGCTAAAACTGACTATATCGAAAAGTTGGGAGTGCGGACTTGAAGTTATAGCTGTATGCTCTGATCAAGGCAGCAATAATAGAAAAGTATATAAAATAATGGGAGCAAACGAAAAAAAAACCTTTTTGTGAAATTGCAAACCAGAAGATCTTCTTTTTATATGACTATCCCCATTTATTTAAAAGTGTTAGAAATTGTTTGCTTAAAAACAATTTAAGAATATCTGACGATGTTATAGCTTGGAGAATCCTTGTAAAACTTTTTGAGGAAGATTCCAAAAATGTATTTCAAGTGTGCTTTAAGTTAACAAAAAGTCACATAAACCCGAATAACTTTGAACAGCTTTCAGTTAAACTTGCAACACAAGTTTTCAGTGCTAATGTTGCTGCTGGGGTTTTTAACGCTATTTCTGCAAATTGCTACGAAACTGATGCCGATAAAAAGATTGCTGCCTCAACAGCAACTTTTTTATGTAAGATGAATAATCTTTTTGATAATCTAAATAGTTGTAATTTCAATACAAACAATCCCAATCGACAGCCTATTTCAGCATATAGTGAAACTCTTCAGTCCATTAAAACAGCTAGAGAATGGATATCACTACGGGAAGCAACTGGTAAGATGAAAAAGCCATACTGCTTCGGTGGCCTACTCCAAACACTACTTGCTATAGAGCTTATATGGGACACGGTTAAAAATGATTAGCAATTTTTGCTTATTGCACATCTGAATACTGATGTTGCAGAAAACATATTTTCAATGGCTAGATCAAACAGGGGATCATACGAACGCAACCCTTCAGCCTATAGGTTTATACGTAATCTAAAACCAATAATTTTTCAAAATTTGAAGTCATCCGAAAATGCAGGCTATGAAGATTCCGGTGCTGAATCATTGTTAAAAGAAGCAGATTGCGAGAATTTTAAGTGTGACGACAATGAAGAATTCTTCAATGAAGCCCCCTTAGAAGATCATCTGATGGGAACTGATATTATGAACAGTATCGAATATCATGTAAGTTCCAATGACGATTTTGATGGTGAAGACAATGGGACAGAAAACATTCTATCGAAAGGATGTTCAGAGAAGCTGCAGGAAGCGGCGCTTACATTTTATGCCGGCTTTGCAGCTTTTAAGTTACAAAAGAAACTTAATTGCGAAAATTGCACTCTGTACATGGTAGGCAAATCAGACGAATACAGGGAACAAACTTAATTGATAAAATTAAGAGCATATAACACCTACACTACATCTTCCGAATTTGGAAAATTAACTGTTCCTTCTGTTGAATTTGAAGCTCATGTTAAAAAATTGCATGCATTTTTTGAAAGCCAATTCACAAAAGTAAGGAATGAAGATTATATAATCGAGAGATTATTGCCACCTGCACTAACACGGGCAACATCCGAGAGTTGAAAATGTAAAGATGAGGAGCACAGGCACTCCATATGCAAATTTGTCCTTATTGGTATAGTAAAATTTTCAATAAAAAAAAAATGTTCAATAAAAAAAAAATTTTCAATAAGGATTTCTGTAGAGTTAAAAGTGTGAGGAACTGAGAACTCTACTTAATATATTATTATTATTTATTTTTTATTTTGTGAAAGAGCAAGTATGTGGTTTAGTATGTAGGCGCAGGCTGCGGAAATTTCATTCCAAATCTGCGAATCGTGCATGCTAGTAGTACGGGCTACTAGTATCTATGAAGATTCCATATCCTTTGGCGCATCCAAAAACCATCCCTTAATCTTTATTTTCACCCACCAAAAAATAATGCTCAATGATGATCCTTTTCGGATTCTTGACAAATGCAGTGTATGTGTTTTCTTTGCTATTCGTCACTCAGTCGGCCACCTGCTGACTAAAACTTGAGTGAGGCAAAACCGGTTTTACTACTCAATTTGTACTAATAACTCACTTATTATTTCATATTACTCCATTCTCAGAGAGCCATAAAATTTTTATTTTCTCGAGAGAACGATAGTATCGCCTCCTAGGCGGTACGAGTTAGAAATAAAAAAATTTGCTTGATGATAGTACTATAATATTCATATACAATGGTATTACTCCATGAGTCTGCTGTAATAAGTTCTTTATTACACATAGAACTAACTAACTTACTGTACAAAACTCGTTCCCCCAGTATTGTACTGTAGATGCGGTATAAATTAATATACAAAATTATACAGTGTGTTTATTATTTTCATATATAACAGTTCTTCTTTTTATGAAGAAAAGGTAAAAAGACAGAAATAAGGAATTAAGAACACGATTAGGTTACATTACTTGCTATGTTTTCAAACTTTGGCAACTCCGATAAAAAGCGACATAATTTACGTTTTCGTAAAAGGCATTAAAAGGACAAACAACTGCTTTATCATACGTCTCGAAGGTGACTTAGATATCAATTTTAAACAAAATCGTCTTTGCCGTATCTAAAAAGAAGTACATTTTTGCAAATCTGCGAATGAGTAAAGCACAGTTATTCGAATTTTTAGCGAAAAGCTAAAATGCAGTCTTACTGCAAATGACTATGGACCTCAGATATGAAATCGAGACCGTTAGAGCAGTTTTCGAGAAAAATGCACTTTTTGAAGACCGACCTTAAGTAGACTACCGTTAATTTTGGGATTAGAATGAAAATTTTGATTTCGTCTCAGGGTACGAGCACACAAATCGCTTATAAAGCTTGAAGTGAATCCGTTTAGGCTGCAGTACGAGGTACAGACAGATAGAGAGAGAGAGAGAAAGAGAGAGAGAGAGAGAAAGTTTTTGGAGTTTCTCATGATGGTTATGCTAAGATTGATCAAAATCTCGACACCGACAATTTTCACGAAAACAACACTTGCTCTGTAGAATAAAATAACAACTTATGGGAAAACAATAAAATAAAAATAATGTGACTGATCACGGAAGACGATTTTACTTCTCGACTCTTAGAATTCAATTCTTTATTTCATTACATCGATGCTTCAAGCTGACGGACAATAGATCATATAATATGTGCATACATGTATATGTAAATAGTAAATAAACGATTGAATTCTTGACTGAATCCGTAACATACAAAGGTCGCCCACCATGCTGTGTTTCGTTGAGAGACTTGTTGTCCTGCTGATGAACAGCTTTTTCTAGTGGTAGAGGACTTATCTTAGCAATTGAACGTTTGAAAGTACCGGATGAATTCCTTAGAGTAATGACTCTGACCAATCCATAACAATGGATGACACAATTCTACCCGTGCTAGTGACCATTTGTTTGGGGGTAAGTGATCGTCTTTGATGAGCACCAGCTGTCCGGTTTTAAAAAAATGGTGCCTGAGTTATCCATTTTGGTTGTTGCTGTAAGTGGTGGAGATAATCCCTTCACCAGGTCTTCCAGAAATAATGAAACACGTGCTGCATCAACTGCATCAACTGACATCGATTGACAGGACTTCGTACCACTAAAGTCTGGTTCTGAAAGGATGGTAACTTAGTACCGATGATGTTGATTCTATGACCAAAACGTTGCAAACATTCACGGATCTCTATGTCTGCTCGGGTGGCGAGATACACTATAATACAGATATATCCTTTTGTTAGAAAAATTCTTCGAATCATACTTTGGACACCGAGAATCTTAAACTTTTGGCGAGTGTAGCTTAGTGTTTACTGAACGTATGAGCGTGAGCGATGATAAGTCTAGAAAGAGAGCTAATTTTGAATAAGACAAATGGGTGTTTCTTACCAAATGAAATATGTGCTTCATTGGCGGCCCCAAATCTTAGTAAGCTGTCTTTATCAAGCCAAACTACAAGTTTGTGAAGAGAACATCGAGTATTGATCATTCGATGCCGCTGCAATGATGATATCTGTCCAGAAACTTTGGTTGCTTACAATAGAATATGAAACGCCGACTGTGTGCAAGGACACGAAGAAGTTTCCCAAGCGAAGAAATTTTGCTAAGTATTGACCATCGTTCTAATGGAACAGTGACGGACGAGGTGATTGACTCCAACTTTTCCAGCCAAAGTCTTTCTTTGTGTAGACCTGGCTATGTGAATGACTGCTGAGGTAGCCAAAGGGTCCGGTCCACCATATAGTGTACGATGCCAACTTACTTGGATAGAGACCCCTTAAAGCACAGTCAGCAGGGTTGTCCTTTGAAGGAACGTAACACCAATGTGACGTGTCGATCACATCTTGGACTTCTGACACCCGATTCGCCACGTAAGTTTTCCAACGACTTGGTTCCCCACGGATCCATACGCCACGGTTGAGTCCGACCAAGCAAATGTAGATACATTGTTAAAATATTCGGAGTCGGGATAGCAATACTGCGCCGCATGGCTCGAGCAGTGGTATAATAGTTGTTTTAAGTGGAGAAATCTTTGCTCTTGCCATTAACAGGCTTACTAGGATAACTAGGGCTCCAATGAAGACATAGTGTTTTTATTTATTTATTTATTTATTTATTTATTTATTTATTTATTTAGCTTAGCTTAATTCAAGCAGAACTTAAAAACTACACTAAAACTAGACTATTACTAAACACAACTTAAGACTAAGGCTAAGTACTTAATAACTAAACTTAAAACTAAACCTAAAGTGATTAGGGTGGAGGAGAGGAAGTAGAATTCTGGAGGGGGTTTCTGAGTGCAAATCTGGTGCAGTGAAAGTCAAAAGAGCTGTGCGCGCCGTTGTCCAAACATAGCATTCTAGACATTGGCTCGTTACAACCATAATTGGTGTGATGAAAATTAAGACGGAAGATGGGTACAGACCTCAGGAGGCGTGGGTTAGTGTTAAGGGAGATCATTTGGAGTAGTTTGGGGCAGTCGATGTTTCCTGCTAACAGCTGATGTACAAAGAGTATGTCAGCAATTTCTCGATGTATTTCAATTGGTTGCACGTTAATTAATTTCAAACGATTCTCATAGGGGTAAGTTATGCCTGTCAGACCAAGGAAGACCGCGAAGAGCAAAACGGATGAACCTGCAAGATGACCCTGTTTATTGCCGTCGATAACCATTTGATCAAAAATGTCCACTCCACGGCCTGTTTTATTATTGTGTAGATCAGCGAGTTGTAAGCTATTCAGATAATTCCATTTGCATGATTCTAATCCATGGACAACAACTAACGCCTGCATGAATATAAGAAATCCATGTTGAACACGAAAAGATTGAAATACTCACCAGATTTCAAATTTTTCTAAAAATTTCCGAATGCCAGCCCACTAATGTTGAGATTAACTCTTACCCTTGGGATGCCCAACCTTTGAAGTACACCTTTCGAAATGAAGCTTGCTTGAGAGCCTTGTCGAGCAATTCCCTTAGCTTGAGGTGACTCCGAAGACTGATCTATCATTCTGTGATGTTTTTCGTTGCATTGCTTGCACCGACTGGTTGATGAACAGCTATTTGCTGAATGATCAGCTCTGAGGCAGTTAAAGCACAAGTGTGCCTTCTGGATATACTCTCTTCGTTCTGCAATCTATTGTTTTCGAAATAACGGGCAATAGGTGATGATGTGCTTGTCAGTGCATAGTGAGGACTTTTTTGAAGTGCCAATATGATGAGACTTGATCGATGATCTCATAGCTTGAAGATGACCACTGAAATTAACGGAATCAAACTTGCTACCCATTGATTCCAATGTACGCAACCTTTTCTCTAGAAATTCAATCAACTGCGAACTCTTCGCCATGATAATATCTGCAGCAATCGACAGTTCCCAATCCTTTCGGGAATAATAAGCATCTGACTTCGCCTTAAGTTTCTCCTTTCTACACTGGAAGAGTGGTGAACTTTTTTAAGTACGACATAACGATGTTGCGCTCATTCTCGTACCGACCCTTCAACATTTTCCATGCCACATCATAGTTGTCTTCTTCGAGTGCAATGTTCTTTAATAAAAGTACTGCATCACCCGTGAGAAGCTCCTTTAGATGAGACAACTTATCCACTTTGGAAATTGGTACTTCATGACAATGCTCGTGAATAAATCTCGAAATGACATCCACTATAAATAATACCTCATAGTTTCACAAAAAACATTTTCTATTTCGGAATACTTAACTTTTATAAAATAATCTTAATTTTGGTCATATTTTGTCAACAGTTCGTCGTACATTTGTTAGAATTTCAGCCAGTATCCTTTAAGAAGTTTTTTATATTCCCAGCTGTACATCTTTCCTTGCCAACTTTATTAAAGTTAACGCTTAATTATTACTTGAATTCATTGTAGTATTCTGTTTTTTTACACAACTCATCTATGGCGAAAATTGCTGAATTTGTTAACCCTAACCAAACTGCAGACGATGGGACTGCAACGTAATCAACTGTACATATATATAAGACCACTCTATTGAGAGCTCTGCCCGTCCTCTAACACAATCTCAAGTTCAGTAGTTATGTATAATAAGACTTTGCACCAAAGTTTTACAAAACCCCGTTTGTTATTAAATTTAATTAAATCGATTACTTTTTTTTCGAATGAAAGGAAGTTAGCATAGTGCTCTATCCGGTTCTAGGAAACAGATAATGTGATATAAAATAAGTGTTTGTGGAAAGACAATTAAGAAACCCAGCTGTAACAATGATCACGGAAGACGAGTTTATTTCTCTACTGCTACAATTTAACCCTTTATTTCATAACATCGATACTTCAAGCATACATGTAAATGTAAATAGTAAATAGCAAAAAAGAGTAATAATTATTACAATACATGTGATGAGTTATTTTAAGGTATATTATGATGGTCTTTGCAGGAAGTAAAATAACTTTCTTGTTTTCTAATCTTTCTATTTCACGCAAATGGTAATGAAGAAAGCATGTCTTTGGATGTCTTTTATGAGTACCACCTACATACATAAGTATTACTTATTTTGGTACTACTAACTTCTTCTTTGTTTTACCATTTAAAATTGTTCCAATACTTGAATTAGTGAACATACAATTTCAATCATCAGTCTCTCGCGATCTGTTAAAACGATCAGTCGAGTTTTCGTTCTCCGAGAATCTTACTAAAAACCGAAACACTGAAGCGTCGCGCCTTTACCCTCGAGGATTCTATATCCTCAACCAGCAAAATGCTGCGTCGTGGTACCTCATTTCTTCCTCTTCAATCCCATAAAGACACTGATCTTGGGGAGGACATGTGCACCAGTGAATTAGAGCAACAATTGCCAAAAAAAAATCTCCATTCCTCCTATTAAAATCCTCCAAAAAAACTGTGAATTTGTGCATAAATTCTTTAACGATTTAAACATCACGGACTATTGTGTCAAAAAAATGTCAACAGGTATTAAAGTGTTTTGCGAATCAATCGATCCTTATAATACTGCGGTAAACGCACTTTTTCTCGCATGATCTGAAATCAGAAAAATCGTTTAAAGTGGTACTGTTTGGCCTGGATGAATGTTCTACAGACTTAATTAAAAAAGAATTAACAAAACTCGGTCTCAAGTGCAAAGACATAAAAATGATAAAGAAACAATACGAGAAATATGTGGAGTTTCATTATATCGTCTATTTTGAAAACGGCTCAATTCGCCTCACCGATCTTCGAAATAACATTAAATCGATTTTCCGGACACAAGTAAGATGGGAATTTCAACGGCGTGTCAAGAAAAAACATCACTCAGTGCCACTACTGCCAAATGTGGGGACGCGGGGAGAGGCACTGCAATGTGAAAACTTTTTGTTGTAACTGTTCGGGAAACCATAAAACTAATTTATGCACTTCCACCGGAATCTCCAAATGTGCAAACTGTGGAGGTAACCACAAATCTACCGATGAAAACTGCAGATGTCGTGCAGATTATTTTGAAATTATCGGAAAAAAATCACAAAAAATGTCTCGTACGCGCGAGTTACGTCAGCCACCTGTTCCCCCGCTTCCCCCTAATCATCAGTTACGGCAGCCACTTGTTCCCATCACCGAGAGTTCATCAACACAGCGGAAATGCAGAATCAACATTTATTATTATTATATGTATGTTTACATGTATATCAAATGTTATTAAACCCATTGTACTCTAAATGTGAAATCGAATATGAATCCATATCATTGTACTGCACAGGTGACATGAACTGCAGAGTAAGCGTCTGCTAGATTTCCGGCCGAACTTATTTCCCAAGTTCATGGAAACACCTTTGCAATGGATACCTACATAAGTTAGATGTTTAAGTTATGAATTGTATTTTGGCAGTAGATTAAAGTGTTTCAAACTGTAAAGATGGTTTTTTTTTTTTATTTCAACTCGAGATTCTTAACATAACTCGCGCACCCATTCCGTTGCGATCTCAAGCATATCCAACAGTGTCGGCGAAAAGCTTCAATGTCAACAGTGTGGACGACTTCCCCTCTCTTCCTAGAACTTCAAGTCAGTCGCAGCAGCATCAACATCACTAGGAAAAGCAACAAATACCATCTCAACAACAACAGCAACAGCGATCGTCATACATTTCCTCTCCACCAGCGAGGCATGATCTTTTTTCTTATGAAGAACTTAATTCTTTATTGTTTGATATGGTCTCTGAACTTGAAAATTGTAAAAAAAAAGCTCAACAGTTTAAAGCAATCGCTCAGCTTGCAACTAAATATCTTTGTAATAATGTTAAGTAATTCTCAGTCTCATCTTAAACTTTTATGTTGGAATGCAAGAAGCATTCGCAACAAGAGCTTTGAGTTTTTCAATTTTCTCTCCTATCTGGATATTGATGTTTGTCTTATATGTGTTTGGGGATCTGCATTGCGATTGATCGGGAAACTACTGACTGCTCAAAACTTGGCTTGGGCCAGTAGCGCAACAATCAAGTTCGTGATGAAGTGCTTGCTTTACCTCCTAGTGGTGGTCCCCGGGTAACTATACGTATAAACCCTTATGCGTTTAGGCTAAAACTGCAAGTGCGGGTTGTCTAGGACCTTGATTCTAGACTAGGTAACGTGGGCTAGCAACCTGCGTTACCGAACCCTTATTGCTACAGAAACCGACACTATGCCTCGGATAAGGAATGATCACATGTTGACGACTTTTGGCTTTTGTACCCGGACAAAGAGAGGTTTCTGGAATGTGAAGACGCTCCTCGACTCGGGAAGTAAAGGACCTCACAATGCCAGATTCCTTCAATTGGAAAAAGAATTCATGCGATATAGACTGGACATTTTGGGGGTAAGCGAAATCAGATGGTTAGAAGCGGGTGAGTACCAGTCCCCAACGCATAACACTGCACTACTCTATTCCGGAAGACCATCTGGAAGTCCGCGGGAATATGGAGTCGGACTGCTGCTAACACCAACAGCACGCAAAGGCCTAATTTCCTGGCAACCTTATGGTGATAGGATTATGTCGGCCAGATTCCGGACTAGAGTACGACACGTCACCATCATACAGTGTTATGCCCCAACGGAGGGCTCGTCTGAGGACGAGAAGGAGAGCTTCTACAATCTCTTAAGCGCCGTCTTCAATACAACACCAAATGGAGACATTGTCATAGTGATGGGGGATTTGAATGCCAAGGTAGGCAACGACAACGAAGGGCTCAAACATGTAATCGGGAAGCATGGACTATGCAACCGCAATGACAACGGCGAAAGGTTTGTGGATTTCTGCAATGCCAACCGTCTTGTGATAGGTGGCACTATGTTTGAGCACAAGACCTGACACAAAGTCAGCTGGGTTTCCAACGACAGGCAAGCAACTTCCAATCAAATTGACTATTTTGCTATCAGCCGCCGCTTTAGAAGTAGTCTCCTGGACGTCCGAAACAGGCGAGGAGCAGATGTGGGGATAGTACGAGATCACCATCTTATGACAGCTACTCTTCATCTACGCACTGCTGCCGTTCGAAGATCCCACGACAATACAAGAATGCCCAGGTTCAACATCGATAGACTTAGTGATCCCTCAGTGCGCCAACAATTAGGGGAGCACATTTCGCAAGGTGTGGAAGCAATCAGCAGCTCACTGTCCACAACCATCCAAGACCATTGGTGTGTTGTGAAAAATGTTTTTACATCTGGTGCTGAAAGAATTGTCGGTCATGGAGACGGATTGACGAACGGAAACAGCTGAAAGCTCGCATTGCAGCCTCTCCAGCAGCAGGGAGTAATGAGCTAGAGTCCCTATATCGCATGAAGATGAGAGAAGTTCAGCGTAGTGTGCGACGTGACAGGCGCAACTACAACAACGCGCTGGCTACAGAAGCAGAAGATGCTGCACGAAGGTGCGATAGTAGGACCGTCTACAGAATCACTAAAGAGCTGACAGGTGGTCGCAGCTCCAGCCAACACCCAGTGAAAAGCCTAGACGGTTCCTTGCTTATTTCGGATGAGGACCAGCTTAAGAGATGGAAGGAGCATTTTGTTACGGTTTGAAACCGTATATTCGCTAGCGATATGCTCCCAAATCAGAATGAGGTGTCCGAGGTAAGAAATGCCCGAATACGCACCGCGCCTCCCAGTAAGGATGAGATCACTACCGCGATCAAAGCACTTAAAACCAACTTAATACCGACTTGACGGTATTCCCGCAGAGCTCTTACGAGCAGCGCCAACAACATCGGCTGAGCTTCTGCTTCCACTTATAGAGAGAGCTTGGGAAGCCGAGAACTTTCCTGACGAGTAGAAAAAGGGAATGATCGTCAAGCTTCCTAAGAAAGGCAGATTAATGGAGTGCGGAAACTGGAGAGGTATCTGCGTGCTGCCTGCTGTAGCTAAGATAATAGCTAAAATTATCCTGGAGCGAATCAAACAACATCTCGAAGACACACTCGATGCCGAACAAGCAGGTTTCCGCTCTGGATCCTAGTGTGTCGACCACATCAACACCCTGCGGATTATCATCGAACAGTGCGTTGAATATCGATCGCCACTTCACCTGCTGTTCATCGATTTTGTGAAGGCGTTCGATAGTGTTAACAGGGAGTTTATTTGGCGTGCCTTACGCAGGAGAGGTATTCCTGATAAATTAATTGCTATTGTCAAAGCTACTTACGAAGGATCCAAATGTCACGTTTTGCACAGAGGAAGGTTGTCTGAGGAATTTGAGATCCAAAGTGGGGTAAGACAAGGCTGCATTCTTTCACCAATACTATTCCTATTGGTGATTAGTGGCGTTCGATAGTGTTAACAGGGAGTTTATTTGGCGTGCCTTACGCAGGAGAGGTATTCCTGATAAATTAATTGCTATTGTCAAAGCTACTTACGAAGGATCCAAATGTCACGTTTTGCACAGAGGAAGGTTGTCTGAGGAATTTGAGATCCAAAGTGGGGTAAGACAAGGCTGCATTCTTTCACCAATACTATTCCTATTGGTGCTTCGTGCAGCTTTGTCGACGGGAAACGGAGGAATTCGATGGACTCTCACATCCCAACTTAAACATCTCGACTACGCTGACGACGTATGCTTACTCTCTCATAGAATTATGGACCTCCACCAAATGACAGCAGATGTGGAGAGGGAGGCTGGCGTCGTCGGGCTGAAAATTAATACCGCAAAAACTAAAATTATCAGTCTTGGAACGAACTCATCGGCTCAAATATGCATTGCTGGACAACCGGTAGAGAGAGTAGAGGATTTCTAGTATCTTGGGAGTATTGTCTCGACCGATGGTGGAACCGAACTGGATATAGTCAACAGAATCGCCAAAGCAAAGTCCGCGTTCGGGATGTTGTCCAAAATATGGCGAAGCAATGCAATCAGTTTGAACACCAAGCTAAGACTGTTCCGCTCCAACGTTGAATCCGTGCTGTTATATGGATGCAGCACGTGGAGAGTGACCACCGCTATCACCAGAAAGCTGCAAACGTTCGTTAATAGGTGCCTGCGCAACATCTTAAAGATTTTCTGGCCCAATCGTATCTCTAACGAACATCTTTACGAGAGAACGGGTCAGGAACCAATAGGCACAACCATCCAACGACGGAAGTGGCAGTGGATTGGTCACACACTCCGAAAGGCTGATAGCTCCATAGCGAACCATGCTATGCAATGGAACCCCTTAACTCAGGACGGCAGAAGACCTGCTGGTCCAAGGAGAACATGGCGCAGAACAGTCGAGAAGGAAGCACGGCAGTTGGGGAAAAGCTGGGGAGAGCTGAGACACATTGCCAGAAACCGTACACGATGGCGCGTAGGCGTAGTCGAGGCCCTAGGACCCACAAGGGGATATAGGACATAAGTAAGTAAGTTATATGTAAAACAGGTCTACAAAGTAATATTCGTTTTGAATGTAGTAACTATTCCTGTTATCGTCATGATCGTATTAGTAGAGGCGTTGGTGTTGCCATACTCGTCAAAAATAGTATTGTTCATTCTGTGTTGCCAATGATGTATGCTCTAGTAATAGAGAATATTGGCATCGAAATCAAATTGAGTAATAATACGTCCTTAAAAATTTTGTCCGTATATTTTCCTGGAGGAACACGTAATGCGCATAGAATTCAATGCTTGAAAAATGACCTTAGAAGATTATTAAACTATGATAATGTTATCATGGGAGGAGATCTTAACTGTAGACATCGTAGCTGGGGATGTCTAAGGGCAAATGCTTGGGGAAACGCATTATACAACTTATGCTTACGTCATAACTTTGCAATAATGCACCCATATAGTCCTACATACATCCCTGCTTGCCGTAGGTACTCTCCGTCAACACTAGATTTATTTCTTACCACCAATCCTAATTCGTTTACCATTCCTGTTGTGCACAATGCGCTTAGCTCCGATCATCTTCCTGTCAGCTGTGATATTTTACTCTTTGTCCTAATGTTAATAATGTGCAATACTTAGATTATAAAAACGCGAACTGGGACGTGTTTAGATATCATCTCACTAATAATATACGGACTTGCGCGAAAAACCTCTCGGCTGTGAATAACAGTCAAGATATCGACGATTGTATTGAAACGTTTCATACAAAATATTTGAAAGCATTCGAACTTCTGTTCCCTTAAAAGTATCTCCTCGAAGAGCATTCACTCTACCTCAGGAAATACTGACATTAATAAAGACAAAAAATTATTATAGAAGGCCCTGACAGAGGAACAGATCACTAAATGATTACTACGAAATGAATCTATATATGCGTTTAACTAAAATCCGAATAAACGAGTACAGAAATTTGCTGTGGAACAATAAATTAAGACTGCTTGACGCGAACTCTAGACCTTTTTGGAATCTAGCTAAAATATTGCGCAAAAAACATCAATATTATTATAACTTCGAGGTAAATGGGTCATTAGTAGCAGCTAATAAAGACAAAGCCGATCTTTTAGCAACTACATTTCTTAAAAATCACACTACGACAGCTAATTATCTATCTCCTCTTGATCCTGAAGTAGAGAATGAGATATCCGTATTGAACAATTCCGCTATTACTCTACCCTCCAACGAATTTACAAGTGTGGAGGATATAGAATTCATAGTTTCGGAGCTTAAAACACGCAAGTCCAATGGTCTGGATAACATTAGTAATCAAGTGATAAAACATTTGCCAACTTGTGCCTTGATATATTTAACGTTCGCAATCAATGCATGTTTAAAAGTGCTATACTTCCCAGCTACATTGAAGAAAGCAAAGGTAATACCTATTTTAAAGCATGGGAAGAATTCGTCCGATTCAGTCAATTACAGACCCATAAGCCTCTTAAATGGCTTCAGTAAAATTCCTGAAAAGGTAATTAAAATTAAGATTGAAGCCCTATGCTGACGATTTGGCCTTATACTCTTCACACGAGTATGGTCCAGTGGTAGAATATAACCTACAATTTGGAATTCAAGCTTTTTTCGAATACTACAAGCACTGGAAGATAAAAATTAATGTTGATAAGTGCATAGCTATCTACTTCACTAGAAGAAGACATATTAGCTTTTTGCCTACTAGAAGTCTCAACCTAGACAACAGTATCATACCGTGGGTCAATACTGTGAAGTACCTAGGGGGTAGAGTTCTTATAAAAATGCTTTACCCTCTTATAAATCGCATATCACTTCTCAATACAAAGAACAAAATAATCATTTTTAAGGTCATTTTTCAAGCACTGATGACTTATGGGTCTCCTGTATGGGGAAACTGTGCGAAAACCCATATTAACTTCAAGTTGCACAAAATAAGGTGTTAAAAATGATGCTCAATCTACCGCGGGATTTCTTAACTCTCATACTACACGAAAGAGCAGGTGTTATCCAGATTGGTAGAAGGATTGAAATTCTCAATGATAAATTCATGTCCAGATGTATTCACGTTGATAATCAACTTATTAGAGACTTACAGCTGTTGTAATTATTATTTATTGTTTATTATGTGCCATTACTATTTATTATTTATAATGTTATTTACTATTTATTATTTATTATTTATTATTTATTATTTATTATTTATTATTTATTATTTATTATTTATTATTTATTGTTTATTATGTGCCATTACTATTTATTATTTATAATGTTATTTACTATTTATTATTTATTATTTATTATTTATTATTTATTATTTATTATTTATTATTTATTATTTATTATTTATTATTTATTATTTATTATTTATTATTTATTATTTATTATTTATTATTTATTATTTATTATTTATTATTTATTATTTATTATTTATTATTTATTATTTATTATTTATTATTTATTATTTATTATTTATTATTTATTATTTATTATTTATTATTGATTATTTATTATTTATTATTTATTATTTATTATTTATTATTTATTATTTATTATTTATTATTTATTATTTATTATTTATTATTTATTATTTATTACTTATTATTTATTATTTATTATTTATTATTTATTATTTATTATTTATTATTTATTATTTATTATTTATTATTTATTATTTATTATTTATTATTTATTATTTATTATTTATTATTTATTATTTATTATTTATTATTTATTATTTATTTTTTCTTATTTATTATTTATTATTTATTATTTATTATTTATTATGTATTATTTATTATTTATTATTTATTATTTATTATTTATTATTTATTATTTATTATTTATTATTTATTATTTATTATTTATTATTTATTATTTATTATTTATTATTTATTATTTATTATTTATTATTTATTATTTATTATTTATTATTTATTATTTATTATTTATTATTTATTATTTATTATTTATTATTTATTATTTATTATTTATTATTTATTATTTATTATTTATTATTTATTATTTATTATTTATTATTTATTATTTATTATTTATTATTTATTATTTATTATTTATTATTTATTATTTATTATTTATTATTTATTATTTATTATTTATTATTTATTATTTATTATTTATTATTTATTATTTATTATTTATTATTTATTATTTATTATTTATTATTTATTATTTATTATTTATTATTTATTATTTATTATTTATTATTTATTATTTATTATTTATTATTTATTATTTATTATTTATTATTTATTATTTATTATTTATTATTTATTATTTATTATTTATTATTTATTATTTATTATTTATTATTTATTATTTATTATTTATTATTTATTATTTATTATTTATTATTTATTATTTATTATTTATTATTTATTATTTATTATTTATTATTTATTATTTATTATTTATTATTTATTATTTATTATTTATTATTTATTATTTATTATTTATTATTTATTATTTATTATTTATTATTTATTATTTATTATTTATTATTTATTATTTATTATTTATTATTTATTATTTATTATTTATTATTTATTATTTATTATTTATTATTTATTATTTATTATTTATTATTTATTATTTATTATTTATTATTTATTATTTATTATTTATTATTTATTATTTATTATTTATTATTTATTATTTATTATTTATTATTTATTATTTATTATTTATTATTTATTATTTATTATTTATTATTTATTATTTATTATTTATTATTTATTATTTATTATTTATTATTTATTATTTATTATTTATTATTTATTATTTATTATTTATTATTTATTATTTATTATTTATTATTTATTATTTATTATTTATTATTTATTATTTATTATTTATTATTTATTATTTATTATTTATTATTTATTATTTATTATTTATTATTTATTATTTATTATTTATTATTTATTATTTATTATTTATTATTTATTATTTATTATTTATTATTTATTATTTATTATTTATTATTTATTATTTATTATTTATTATTTATTATTTATTATTTATTATTTATTATTTATTATTTATTATTTATTATTTATTATTTATTATTTATTATTTATTATTTATTATTTATTATTTATTATTTATTATTTATTATTTATTATTTATTATTTATTATTTATTATTTATTATTTATTATTTATTATTTATTATTTATTATTTATTATTTATTATTTATTATTTATTATTTATTATTTATTATTTATTATTTATTATTTATTATTTATTATTTATTATTTATTATTTATTATTTATTATTTATTATTTATTATTTATTATTTATTATTTATTATTTATTATTTATTATTTATTATTTATTATTTATTATTTATTATTTATTATTTATTATTTATTATTTATTATTTATTATTTATTATTTATTATTTATTATTTATTATTTATTATTTATTATTTATTATTTATTATTTATTATTTATTATTTATTATTTATTATTTATTATTTATTATTTATTATTTATTATTTATTATTTATTATTTATTATTTATTATTTATTATTTATTATTTATTATTTATTATTTATTATTTATTATTTATTATTTATTATTTATTATTTATTATTTATTATTTATTATTTATTATTTATTATTTATTATTTATTATTTATTATTTATTATTTATTATTTATTATTTATTATTTATTATTTATTATTTATTATTTATTATTTATTATTTATTATTTATTATTTATTATTTATTATTTATTATTTATTATTTATTATTTATTATTTATTATTTATTATTTATTATTTATTATTTATTATTTATTATTTATTATTTATTATTTATTATTTATTATTTATTATTTATTATTTATTATTTATTATTTATTATTTATTATTTATTATTTATTATTTATTATTTATTATTTATTATTTATTATTTATTATTTATTATTTATTATTTATTATTTATTATTTATTATTTATTATTTATTATTTATTATTTATTATTTATTATTTATTATTTATTATTTATTATTTATTATTTATTATTTATTATTTATTATTTATTATTTATTATTTATTATTTATTATTTATTATTTATTATTTATTATTTATTATTTATTATTTATTATTTATTATTTATTATTTATTATTTATTATTTATTATTTATTATTTATTATTTATTATTTATTATTTATTATTTATTATTTATTATTTATTATTTATTATTTATTATTTATTATTTATTATTTATTATTTATTATTTATTATTTATTATTTATTATTTATTATTTATTATTTATTATTTATTATTTATTATTTATTATTTATTATTTATTATTTATTATTTATTATTTATTATTTATTATTTATTATTTATTATTTATTATTTATTATTTATTATTTATTATTTATTATTTATTATTTATTATTTATTATTTATTATTTATTATTTATTATTTATTATTTATTATTTATTATTTATTATTTATTATTTATTATTTATTATTTATTATTTATATTATTATTTATTATTTATTATTTATTATTTATTATTTATTATTTATTATTTATTATTTATTATTTATTATTTATTATTTATTATTTATTATTTATTATTTATTATTTATTATTTATTATTTATTATTTATATTTATTATTTATTATTTATTATTTATTATTTATTATTTATTATTTATTATTTATTATTTATTATTTATTATTTATTATTTATTATTTATTATTTATTATTTATTATTTATTATTTATTATTTATTATTTATTATTTATTATTTATTATTTATTATTTATTATTTATTATTTATTATTTATTATTTATTATTTATTATTTATTATTTATTATTTATTATTTATTATTTATTATTTATTATTTATTATTTATTATTTATTATTTATTATTTATTATTTATTATTTATTATTTATTATTTATTATTTATTATTTATTATTTATTATTTATTATTTATTATTTATTATTTATTATTTATTATTTATTATTTATTATTTATTATTTATTATTTATTATTTATTATTTATTATTTATTATTTATTATTTATTATTTATTATTTATTATTTATTATTTATTATTTATTATTTATTATTTATTATTTATTATTTATTATTTATTATTTATTATTTATTATTTATTATTTATTATTTATTATTTATTATTTATTATTTATTATTTATTATTTATTATTTATTATTTATTATTTATTATTTATTATTTATTATTTTATTATTTATTATTTATTATTTATTATTTATTATTTATTATTTATTATTTATTATTTATTATTTATTATTTATTATTTATTATTTATTATTTATTATTAAATATTTATTTTATTTATTATTTATTATTTATTATTTATTATTTATTATTTATTATTTATTATTTATTATTTATTATTTATTATTTATTATTTATTATTTATTATTTATTATTTATTATTTATTATTTATTATTTATTATTTATTATTTATTATTTATTATTTATTATTTATTATTTATTATTTATTATTTATTATTTATTATTTATTATTTATTATTTATTATTTATTATTTATTATTTATTATTTATTATTTATTATTTATTATTTATTATTTATTATTTATTATTTATTATTTATTATTTATTATTTATTATTTATTATTTATTATTTATTATTTATTATTTATTATTTATTATTTATTATTTATTATTTATTATTTATTATTTATTATTTATTATTTATTATTTATTATTTATTATTTATTATTTATTATTTATTATTTATTATTTATTATTTATTATTTATTATTTATTATTTATTATTTATTATTTATTATTTATTATTTATTATTTATTATTATTATTTATTATTTATTATTTATTATTTATTATTTATTATTTATTATTTATTATTTATTATTTATTATTTATTATTTATTATTTATTATTTATTATTTATTATTTATTATTATTATTATTATTTATTATTTATTATTTATTATTTATTATTATTATTTATTATTTATTATTTATTATTTATTATTTATTATTTATTATTTATTATTTATTATTTATTATTTATTATTTATTATTTATTATTTATTATTTATTATTTATTATTTATTATTTATTATTTATTATTTATTATTTATTATTTATTATTTATTATTTATTATTTATTATTTATTATTTATTATTTATTATTTATTATTTATTATTTATTATTTATTATTTATTATTTATTATTTATTATTTATTATTTATTATTTATTATTTATTATTTATTATTTATTATTTATTATTTATTATTTATTATTTATTATTTATTATTTATTATTTATTATTTATTATTTATTATTTATTATTTATTATTTATTATTTATTATTTATTATTTATTATTTATTATTTATTATTTATTATTTATTATTTATTATTTATTATTTATTATTTATTATTTATTATTTATTATTTATTATTTATTATTTATTATTTATTATTTATTATTTATTATTTATTATTTATTATTTATTATTTATTATTTATTATTTATTATTTATTATTTATTATTTATTATTTATTATTTATTATTTATTATTTATTATTTATTATTATTATTTATTATTTATTATTTATTATTTATTATTTATTATTTATTATTTATTATTTATTATTTATTATTTATTATTTATTATTTATTATTTATTATTTATTATTTATTATTTATTATTTATTATTTATTATTTATTATTTATTATTTATTATTTATTATTTATTATTTATTATTTATTATTTATTATTTATTATTTATTATTTATTATTTATTATTTATTATTTATTATTTATTATTTATTATTTATTATTTATTATTTATTATTTATTATTTATTATTTATTATTTATTATTTATTATTTATTATTTATTATTTATTATTTATTATTTATTATTTATTATTTATTATTTATTATTTATTATTTATTATTTATTATTTATTATTTATTATTTATTATTTATTATTTATTATTTATTATTTATTATTTATTATTTATTATTTATTATTTATTATTTATTATTTATTATTTATTATTTATTATTTATTATTTATTATTTATTATTTATTATTTATTATTTATTATTTATTATTTATTATTTATTATTTATTATTTATTATTTATTATTTATTATTTATTATTTATTATTTATTATTTATTATTTATTATTTATTATTTATTATTTATTATTTATTATTTATTATTTATTATTTATTATTTATTATTTATTATTTATTATTTATTATTTATTATTTATTATTTATTATTTATTATTTATTATTTATTATTTATTATTTATTATTTATTATTTATTATTTATTATTTATTATTTATTATTTATTATTTATTATTTATTATTTATTATTTATTATTTATTATTTATTATTTATTATTTATTATTATTATTTATTATTTATTATTTATTATTTATTATTTATTATTTATTATTTATTATTTATTATTTATTATTTATTATTTATTATTTATTATTTATTATTTATTATTTATTATTTATTATTTATTATTTATTATTTATTATTTATTATTTATTATTTATTATTTATTATTTATTATTTATTATTTATTATTTATTATTTATTATTTATTATTTATTATTTATTATTTATTATTTATTATTTATTATTTATTATTTATATTTTTATTATTTATTATTTATTATTTATTATTTATTATTTATTATTTATTATTTATTATTTATATTTATTATTTATTATTTATTATTTATTATTT